>OV050030.1:316086288-316686288 GCA_920105625.2 Clusia tigrina
CTCATTGTTGACAATTTGAAGTGTGAACACAATTTTGTTGTTGTGCCGGAAAATTCGTCAAAATACGATGTTATTCTTGGGTTTGATTATATTGCCAAGTGGCATTATAATTACAATGAAAGCGGTTATACGTTCACAAACTTTCTCGCAGAAAATGTCGAACGTTCAGTAATGAATATTACAATTGATGTGAAAAAATAGTCCAAGCTTAGAAGCCAAAGAATGACGTAATAAGCCCAATAAGCATGAAAATTCTTTTAATGGATGAAAAAGTTGTACGTCATATACCAAGGAGATTACCGCTGCCAGAACAAAGAATTGTAAGCGACTAAGTGAAAGATTGGTTAAAAAACCAAATAATAATGTCATAACCGTTCAATGTCATAACCATACACCCACGATTCGTCACCAGTTATGATCTTTTTGAGGAAGTCTGGATCGTCTTTGACGATGTTCAACAGCTCCTGAGCGATGTCCATGCGACGTTGTTTTTGCTCAAAATTTATCAATTTTGGAACAATCTTCGCTGCCGCACGTTCCATGCCTAAAACATCCGTAAAAATTGCTTGGCATGAGCCGAACGATATGCCAACATCATCAGGAACCTCTCTGATAGTGATTCGAAGATTATCCAAAATCATTTTCTTCACTGCGTCAATGTTTTCATCGATTGTTGATGTGCTCGGGCGACCAGGACGAGCATCGTCATTGACATCTTCTCGGCCTTCCTTAAACCGGTTATACCACAATTGAATTTGTGTTCTGCTCATAGAAGACTCGCCAAAGGCCACAGTCAACATTTCAAATGTCCTTGCGCATTTCTTTTTAATTTTTACACAAAACTGAATACAGTTTCTTTGATCCATTTTTTCGAATAGTACAAAATCTAAGAGCACACCAAAACACGACTAACCTTTTTATCTGTCAAAAACAAACTGACAATCCAAAATGGTGGGTATTGCCAACGTATATAACAGACATGTGTACCAACATAACAGAACAAAAAATGCGAACATCGAACATACGTAACTCACGAAAAGATGAAAATAACGGTTATTTTTTGACCACACCTCGTATATATATATATAGATATATATATATATATATATATATATATATATATATATATATATATATATATATATATATATATATATATATATATACGAGTATATGTAAGAGAGCAGAACTAGCAAGTCAGTCGTGCACAGTACGTCGTCGAGTTCAGTTTTCACTCAATAGCGCGCGCTGATAAATCGTTTCTTTTTCTTTACAGTTGTCGGTCGTGTTGGTTGTCGGCTTAAGAAGACAGTGATCTAGTTTAATAGGAATACACTTTCGAAATATTATTTCGCCTTATATTAACTTTATTATTATCCTTGTATTTTCTAACGAATAAAACATTTGAAATCAATTAAGGAAGCAGTTGTGCATTTCTTCACGAAGCCCACCTGCTACCATTCTTACATTTGGGGTCTCAACCGTGCCAAAAAAAAAAAATTGTCGCGTGATTGATTATCGGTCGAAGCCTATTTGTTAATCGTGCCCACTAGCTGCAAAAAGTGATCCTAACGAGAACCGTTCATTCGAAACAAAGGCGCAGAAAATTCACAGTTAACAGGTTTAATGAATAAAGAAGAAGAAAAAGAATATTTCTTGCGGCCGAGAACAAGGTCAGTAAGGGCAGATGACGCGGACAACGAAGTATTCTTTTTAGCGACAAACGAAGGAGGAGACGAAGAAAGGGGGAATAGTGGTGAACAATCTGTAATAAAACTAACAAAAAACATTTGCGAAAAAACAGTTGAAAATAGTGCAAAAGAACGTTACGAAATTAAATAAGAAAAACATACGGGGAGAGAATCTGAAATTTTGGAAACACAAAAAGAAACAACAGAGCTAAACGAACTGATCAAACTTCTAACCGTAAAGTTTGCAAGAGAAGGAGAGCAACAAGCGCAATGTCCACAGAGAGCATCAATGACGTCATCTCTGAATTCGACGGCAAATCACCTACACACGTAGAATAATGGTTCAAAAACTTTGAAAAGTGCGCTGTAGGTTATGCGCTGTAAAATACGTATTTGCGAGACGCAAGATGACAAAAACGGCGAAAATTTTTATCGATTCTTGCATATGTACAATTATGCGTCTCTCAAAGAAGAAGTTGAAAAAGAGTTTTGCTGCGAATACGTCAGTGCTGATATTCATAGCAGTTGCAGGAACGAAAAAAGGAGCAGTGAGAGTATGCACGAATATATACTGCCTATGCGGCGTCTAGGCTCGTGTGGCAAAATAGATGACAAATCGGTTATACGTTACGTAGTGGATGGAATAAACGAAAAAGTTGAAAATTAATTTATATTTTACACCGCAGAAAACTTTACAGACTTAAAACACAAATTAGAAATTTATGAAACGATGACTCAAAATAAAACAAAAACAAAAGAGAATAGCGGAAAAGGTGAAAACGGGAACGACAACAATAAAAACACAAAGCGAAGGCATTGCTACAATTGCGGCTCCAACAAACACGAAAAAGTGAGTGCAAGCAACCGACAAAATGTTTTCGTTGTAATGGAATAAACCACATATCGAAAAATTGCCCACAAAACAACAAAGGCGAAACAAAAGAGTCTAAAGCGAAAGAAGTTAACGTTATTAACACAGTGGAACGACGAGAAAATATGTTAAAGTCAATCAAAATAAGCAACAACAATGTGTTTTGCTTAGTAGACAATGGCGTCAAAATTTCGATTATCGATGAGAAAGTTGCGAAAAAATTTAATTTCAAATTAAACAAATGCGCAAACAGTATCTCGGGCTTAGGCAATACAAAAATAAATGCATGCGCCAGAATAGAAATTGAACTCCTTGTTGACAATTTGAAGTGTGAACACAATTTTGTTGTTGTGCCGGAAAATTCGTCAAAATACGATGTTATTCTTGGGTTTGATTATATTGCCAAGTGGCATTATAATTACAATGAAAGCGGTTATACGTTCACAAACTTTCTCGCAGAAAATGTCGAACATTCAGTAATGAATATTACAATTGATGGTGAAAAAATAGTCCAAGCTTAGAAGCCAAAGAATGACGTAATAAGCCCAATAAGCATGGAAAATTCTTTTAATGGATGAAAAAGTTGTACGTCATATACCAAGGAGATTTCCGCTGCCAGAACAAAGAATTGTAAGCGACCAAGTGGAAGATTGGTTAAAAAACCAAATAATAAGACCATCAAATTCAGAATAAAAGTCGATGCACACACGCTTGTTACCATCTTCTTTATTCGCAATTACAACCCGAATACAATATTCAGAATTTGATGGTCTTTTTATTTGGTTTTTTAACCAATCTTTCACTTACTATATATATATATATATATATATATATATATATATATATATATATATATATATATATATATATATATATATATATATATATATATATATATATATATATATATATATATATATATATATATATATATATATATATATATATATATATATATATATATATATATATATATATATATATATATATATATATATATATATATATATATATATATATATATATATATATATATATATATATATATATATATATATATATATATATATATATATATATATATATATATATCGATGAGAAAGTTGCGAAAAAATTTAATTTCAAATTAAACAAATGCGCAAACAGTATCTCGGGTTTAGGCAATACAAAAATAAATGCATGCGCCAGAATAGAAATTGAACTCATTGTGGACAATTTGAAATGTGAACACAATTTTGTTGTTGCGCCGGAAAATTCGTCAAAATACGATGTTATTCTTGGGTTTGATTATATTGCCAAGTGGCATTATAATTACAATGAAAGCGGTTATACGTTCACAAACTTTCTCGCAGAAAATTTCGAACGTTCAGTAATGAATATTACAATTGATGGTGAAAAGATTGAAGCACCAATACGATATAAAAAACCACTTGAAAAAATAGTCCAAGCTTAGAAGCCAAAGAATGACGTAATAAGCCCAATAAGCATGAAAATTCTTTTAATGGATGAAAAAGTTGTACGTCATATACCAAGGAGATTACCGCTGCCAGAACAAAGAATTGTAAGCGACCAAGTGAAAGATTGGTTAAAAAACCAAATAATAAGACCATCAAATTCTGAATATTGTATTCGGGTTGTAATTGCGAATAAAGAAGATGGTAACAAGCGTGTGTGCATCGACTTTAATTCTGAATTTGATGGTCTTATTATTTGGTTTTTTAACCAATCTTCCACTTGGTCGCTTACAATTCTTTGTTCTGGCAGCGGAAATCTCCTTGGTATATGACGTACAACTTTTTCATCCATTAAAAGAATTTTCATGCTTATTGGGCTTATTACGTCATTCTTTGGCTTGTGAGCTTGGACTATTTTTTCACCATCAATTGTAATATTCATTACTGAACGTTCGACATTTTCTGCGAGAAAGTTTGTGAACGTATAACCGCTTTCATTGTAATTATAATGCCACTTGGCAATATAATCAAACCCAAGAATAACATCGTATTTTGACGAATTTTCCGGCACAACAACAAAATTGTGTTCACACTTCAAATTGTCAACAATGAGTTCAATTTCTATTCTGGCGCATGCATTTATTTTTGTATTGCCTAAACCCGAGATACTGTTTGCGCATTTGTTTAATTTGAAATTAAATTTTTTCGCAACTTTCTCATCGATAATCGAAATTTTGACGCCATTGTCTACTAAGCAAAACACATTGTTGTTGTTTATTTTGATTGACTTTAACATATTTTCTCGTCGTTCCACTGTGTTAATAACGTTAACTTCTTTCGCTTTAGACTCTTTTGTTTCGCCTTTGTTGTTTTGTGGGCAATTTTTCGATATGTGGTTTATTCCATTACAACGAAAACATTTTGTCGGTTGCTTGCACTCACTTTTTCGTGTTTGTTGGAGCCGCAATTGTAGCAATGCCTTCGCTTTGTGTTTTTATTGTTGTCGTTCCCGTTTTCACCTTTTCCGCTATTCTCTTTTGTTTTTGTTTTATTTTGAGTCATCGTTTCATAAATTTCTAATTTGTGTTTTAAGTCTGTAAAGTTTTCTGCGGTGTAAAATATAAATTAATTTTCAACTTTTTCGTTTATTCCATCCACTACGTAACGTATAACCGATTTGTCATCTATTTTGCCACACGAGCCTAGACGCCGCATAGGCAGTATATATTCGTGCATACTCTCACTGCTCCTTTTTTCGTTCCTGCAACTGCTATGAATATCAGCACTGACGTATTCGCAGCAAAACTCTTTTTCAACTTCTTCTTTGAGAGACGCATAATTGTACATATGCAAGAATCGATAAAAATTTTCGCCGTTTTTGTCATCTTGCGTCTCGCAAATACGTATTTTACAGCGCATAACCTACAGCGCACTTTTCAAAGTTTTTGAACCATTATTCTACGTGTGTAGGTGATTTGCCGTCGAATTCAGAGATGACGTCATTGATGCTCTCTGTGGACATTGCGCTTGTTGCTCTCCTTCTCTTGCAAACTTTACGGTTAGAAGTTTGATCAGTTCGTTTAGCTCTGTTGTTTCTTTTTGTGTTTCCAAAATTTCAGATTCTCTCTCCGTATGTTTTTCTTATTTAATTTCGTAACGTTCTTTTGCACTATTTTCAACTGTTTTTTCGCAAATGTTTTTTGTTAGTTTTATTACAGATTGTTCACCACTATTCCCCCTTTCTTCGTCTCCTCCTTCGTTTGTCGCTAAAAAGAATACTTCGTTGTCCGCGTCATCTGCCCTTACTGACCTTGTTCTCGGCCGCAAGAAATATTCTTTTTCTTCTTCTTTATTCATTAAACCTGTTAACTGTGAATTTTCTGCGCCTTTGTTTCGAATGAACGGTTCTCGTTAGGATCACTTTTTGCAGCTAGTGGGCACGATTAACAAATAGGCTTCGACCGATATTTGGCACGGTTGAGACCCCAAATGTAAGAATGGTAGCAGGTGGGCTTCGTGAAGAAATGCACAACTGCTTCCTTAATTGATTTCAAATGTTTTATTCGTTAGAAAATACGAGGATAATAATAAAGTTAATATAAGGCGAAATAATATTTAGAAAGTTTATTCCGATTTGTAGGCGTATTCCTATTAAACTAGATCACTGTCTTCTTAAGCCGACAAGCAACACGACCGACAACTGTAAAGAAAAAGAAACGATTTATCAGCGCGCGCTATTGAGTGACAACTGAACTCGACGACTTACTGTGCACGACTGACTTGCTAGTTCTGCTCTCATACACATATATATATATATATATATATATATATATATATATATATATATATATATATATATATATATATATATAAATATATAAATATATATATATATACTTATGCATATACATACTCTTATACATATACCAATAGATATATACATATAATTATACATACACATATATACGAGTATATATACATATATATATACGACCGGCAACTGTAAAGAAAAAGAAACGACTTATGACCGCGCGAGTATATATATATATATATACGAGTATATATATATATATATATATATATATATATATATATATACGAGTATATATATATATATATATATATATATATATATATATATATATATATATATATATATATATATATATATATATATATATATATATATATATATATATATATATATATATATATATATATATATATATATATATATATATATATTATATATATATATATATATATATATATATATATATATATATATATATATATATATATATATATATATATATATATATATATATATATATATATATATATATATATATATATATATAATATATATATATATATATATATATATATATATATATATATATATATATATATATATATATATATATATATATATATATATATATATATATATATATATATATATATATATATATATATATATATATATATATATATATATATATATATATATATATATATATATATATATATATATATATATATATATATATATATATATATATATATATATATATATATATATATATATATATATATATATATATATATATATATATATATATATATATATATATATATATATATATATATATATATATATATATATATATATATATATATATATATATATATATATATATATATATATATATATATATATATATATATACGAGGTGTGGTCAAAAAATAACCTTTTCGTGAGTTACGTATGTTCGATGTTCGCATTTTTTTTTCTGTAATGTTGGTACACATGTCTGTTATATATGTTGGCAATACCAACCATTTTGGATTGTCAGTTTGTTTTTGACAGATAAAAAGGTTAGTCGTGTTTTGGTGTGCTCTTAGATTTTGTACTATTCGAAAAAATGGATCAAAGAAACTGTATTCAGTTTTGTGTAAAAATTAAAAAGAAATGCGCAAGGACATTTGAAATGTTGACTGTGGCCTTTGGCGAGTCTACTATGAGCAGAACACAAATTCAATTGTGGTATAACCGGTTTAAGGAAGGCCGAGAAGATGTCAATGACGATGCTCGTCCTGGTCGCCCGAGCACATCAACAATCGATGAAAACATTGACGCAGTGAAGAAAATGATTTTGGATAATCTTCGAATCACTATCAGAGAGGTTGCTGATGATGTTGGCATATCGTTCGGCTCATGCCAAGCAATTTTTACGGATGTTTTAGGCATGGAACGTGCGGCAGCGAAGATTGTTCCAAAATTGCTCAATTTTGAGCAAAAACAACGTCGCATGGACATCGCTCAGGAGCTGTTGAACATCGTCAACGACGATCCAGACTTCCTCAAAAAGATCATAACTGGTGACGAATCGTGGGTGTATGGTTATGACATTAAAACCAAAGCCCAAAAGAAACGTCCAGGTGAGCCAAGACCGAAAAAAGCACGTCAAGTTGGTTCGAACGTAAAGGTTTTGCTGACAGTTTTCTTTGATTGCAATGGCGTGGTGCATCATGAATTCTTGCCACAAGGTCGTACTGTCAACAAGGAATACTACCTTGAAGTTATGCACCGTTTGCGAGAAGCAATTCGTCAGAAAGGCCCAGAATTGTGGAAAAACCAATAATGGATTTTGCACCATGATTACGCACCAGCTCACACATCGATGCTTGTGCGTAATTTTTTGGCCAAAGCAAAATCGTTATCATGCCTCAACCACCGTATTCACCGGACTTGGCCCCCGCTGACTTTTTCCTCTTACTGAAGATACCGATGAAAGGGTTTTGCTACGATTGAGGAGATAAAAGAAAAATCGAAACAGGAGCTGTTGGCGATATCAAAAAAAGCGTTTCAGAAGTGTTTCGAGGATTGGAAAAAATTCTGGTATAAGTGTATTATATCTGAGGGGAATTACTTTGAAGGGCACAAGATAGTTGTTGATGAATAAATAAATACTTTTTTTTTATCACACCTCGTATATATATATATATATAGATATATATATATATATATATATATATATATATATATATATATATATATATATATATATATATATATATATATATATATATATATATATATATATATATATATATATATATATATATATATATATATATATATATATATATATATATATATATATATATATATATATATATATATATATATATATATATATATATATATATATATATATATATATATATATATATATATATATATATATATATATATATATATATATATATATATATATATATATATATATATATATATATATATATATATATATATATATATATATATATATATATATATATATATATATATATATATATATATATATATATATATATATATATATATATATATATATATATATATATATATATATATATATATATATATATATATATATATATATATATATATATATATATATATATATATATATATATATATATATATATATATATATATATATATATATATATATATATATATATATATATATATATATATATATATATATATATATATATATATATATATATATATATATATATATATATATATATATATATATATATATATATATATATATATATATATATATATATATATATATATATATATATATATATATATATATATATATATATATATATATATATATATATATATATATATATATATATATATATATATATATATATATATATATATATATATATATATATATATATATATATATATATATATATATATATATATATATATATATATATATATATATATATATATATATATATATATATATATATATATATATATATATATATATATATATATATATATATATATATATATATATATATATATATATATATATATATATATATATATATATATATATATATATATATATATATATATATATATATATATATATATATATATATATATATATATATATATATATATATATATATATATAAAGGGTTTTTCAAAAGAAACGCTACAAAAGTAAATCGATAGTGACAGCAAACGACGCCATATTTTTTTCCGCTCTTTTGACATTTCTCTTCAGTAAGGTTTGCCATTTCATCATGCATAGATATACGAGCCAACAACGAATCGAAATTATTAAAATTTACTACCGAAATTCGGAGTCAGTTGCTTCAACTTTAAGAGCGCTACGTCCAATTTATGGTCGTCATAATTGTCCTAGCAGATCAACAATTGAGCGTCTAGTGGAAAAATTTGCATCTCTGTGACGTCGTTGTGGCGAATTTTGCGAAAAGATCTTGACTTACATCCTTACAAGATCAAATTGACGCAAGAACTGAAGCCGCTGGACCACCATAAGCGACGTATGTTCGTGAATTGGGCTGAGCAACAACTTGAAAATGATTCAGATTTTCATCGGAAAATCGTCTTCAGCAATGAGGCTAATTTCTGGCTGAATGGCTTCGTCAATAAGCAAAATATGCGTTATTGGTTAGACAGCAATCCACACGTACTCCACACGTCATCATTGCATTCCGAAAAAAGTACGGTTTGGTGCGGTTTATGGGCCGGCGGCGTCATTGGGCCGTACTTCTTCCGTGATGATCAAGACCGGCACATTACTGTGAATGCGAATCGCTACCGTTCAATGATAACCGAATATGTTTGGCCCCAATTGGATAATATGGACTTGGAGGACATGTGGTTCCAACAGGACGGCGCCACAAGCCACACAGCGAATGCCACAATCAATTTACTGTAAACCAAGTTTGGTGAACGTGTTATCTCACGAAATGGCCCAGTCGATTGGCCGCCTCGGTCGTGCGATTTGACGCCATTAGATTATTTCCTGTGGGTCTACGTCAAGTCTATGGTCTATGCCAACAAGCCAGCGACGATTGATGAACTTCGTACGAATATCGAACGTGAAATTGCAGCAGTATCGGCCGATTTATGCTTGAAAACCGTTGAAAATTGGGTTCAGCGTCTGGACTTCTGCAAGCGTGCCCGTGGTGGCCATGCAAAAGAAATCGAGTTCCATACATAATGGCATCGAACGTACTTTCACAGGAATAAAGAATATCATTGATATCTAAAACCGGTTTTGTTTTATTGAAAAAAAACTTTTGTAGCGCTCTTATTGAAAAACCCGGTATATATATACTCGTATATATATATATATATATATATATATATATATATATATATATATATATATATATATATATATATATATATATATATATATATATATATATATATATATATATATAAACATATACATATATATATATAGACCAACATTTGTGCGCAAATTTGACCTCACAATGAAATTAAGGATCTTAGCCTAGCCAACTATATACCCACACACGCCATAAATATTAAAAATGAAGAACCGCATCGAAGAAATGCCCACCATATACGACTAAATCGGAAGAACAAAGAAGCTGCGTTAGAAGCTTAACGAAAAATACGTACGATTTAACCAATCAACACGGCAGTGGCGGGAGCGCAGGCTAACAAGCAGCAGATTATTCCAGTTGCAATAATTAGCACAGAACCACTGATTACAACAAAAAGAACCACACGCACAGCCAACGAGCCTACGAATATACGCCACGCATGCCAAAAGACAAAATTCTGCGATTAATAAAATATTACAACAAATACATGGACGGCAAAGAAGGTGAGTGCACGAACTAAGTCGGAGGAATTGCCGAGTAGGTTCGCTCGGTAAATTAACACTACCAACACGCAGAGATGAGGACAAAGCAATGGAGGTAGAACGACATACCGACCACTAAGCCGACTGATAATAAGTACATAGTAGAAGGAGGAAGCGAGAATAAAATATTCTAGCACAAATTGAAATTGAAACATTTAGATATGACAACAACAACAATATAGCAACCAAATACGATTTTGGGCTGCGCTGCTTACACCCAACAACATTGTGGGCCAACTGGAAACCGCTGCAGCTAGGTGACTGACCAACACCAGTTGAAGGTGGCCCAAAGGCAGGTGGCCAGAACAACAACAGGCATGACCACAACAACAACAGTCGAGGCGTTAGTAGTAAGCAAAGTCGGCCAACGGAAGTGGAACCAAACAATAGGGCCCGCCAACAACAAAATGCACCACCCGCTGTGACCACTTGGACTATATAAGCCATGCAGTCCAAGCAGTAGCTCTCTTCTTCAAGGCATGCAATCCGCACTGGCAACAGCTCGTCACACGACACATACGATGTTGAGCCACACACGAAACAGAGGTATCGAGATTTATTGAAAACATCAGGTTTGCAATCGTTTTGTCACTAAGCCTCGTACGCAACGAGGGCAAAGCAACTCATTAAGAATCAGCATTACTGGGGTACCTATGCTGATGAGTCACGTACGTACCGAGACATGAAGACCGGGAACAGGTACATTCGGAACATAGTATTATTTAGGTAACAATATAATTAAGGTAGTAGATTTGTAAGGACTAACAACAGCCCACAGCTATTATTTTGAATTTTAATAAAACACGTTAAACCTAACTTATCTCGCCCGATTTGTAAATTTTTTGTACACAACCCCTGGAAGATTCTGAGCTTACCCACGCTATAGTGAAAGAGTCGTTACAGAGGCGCCCGAGCAGGGACTTATAAAAAACACAAAATTATATACAACGCATCAGACTATAAACATAAGAAAATTCAACGAATCAGACTCTGAGAAAGCTAGGGTATAAACAGTACGAGAACAGAGAGTAGCTAAACAAAGTAAACACATTGTACAAGTATTTGCCATGAACCAAGAGAATCACATAATGGTGAAAACAAGCTGGGTGTATTTACTACGCAAGGAAGGGCTGGTGATGTTTGCCCAGGAATTCGGTGAAGAGGCTACAGGTACTGTGGAAGAAATTCGTTACCGGCTAGCAGAGTTTTCACCGAAACAGAGCAAAACCGTTTGGCGAAGCTACAGTCCAAGACACCATCACCAAGGCCGGCTGCGTCCATTGTTACCCGCGAAACGCAGGAAGTGGACAGGCCAAAGGCATACGGAGGTGCAACAGTATCGGCATGCAATTCAGAGGTACCATCGGCAATGAATCAACTACACAACGTGGCTACACAGTGCGCCATCGCCATTGACCAGGTGAGGAAGTGGTCCCTCAACTTGGACGGTGGGCGTGACAAGCTAGCGTTTATAGATCGAATCGAAGAACTGGTAGAAGTCTACGGAGTAAACAAGGATTTCCTCCAGCGTACTATGCATGAACTCTTGAGAGAGCGCGCATTCATGTGGTACGGGACCACTAATCGAGCGTGGCGTGATTGGCGTACATATAGGAGCGACTTTCAAAGGTCTTCTTGCCAGCACGATACATGGAGAAACTCGAAGACCAGAACCGCCAGCGTAACCAGAGACCAAGAGAAGTATTCAAGCAGTTTGTGGTCGAACTGCAGAATCTTATGTGGCACGTGGAATATTCTGAATAGCAAAAACTGGAAAAAATTTTCCCGAACAGGCTGCCAGAATACCAGCTATACGTGCGCCACATAGATTTCAGATCTCTAGAAGAGCTGATAGAAATGCCTGGAGACTTGGAGAGCATCAAGGGAAAAGGCGAACCACTAACAGCACCACCCATACAACGGCGAAGAGAGCAAGTTCCACCACGAGAGGTGAGGAACTGTCAGGGTACGGTACAGAGCAGAGAGGCACCTATTGGAATAAGAACAGCCTGCCGGCGATGTGGCCAAAATGGACATAGAGCAGGCATATATCGCAACGCACAGATCCTGTTTTGTTGTGAGTGTGGTCGTGGGGATGTGGGGACTATTGAGTGCTGCAAAGAAAGAGCACCAATCATTCCAGAACTACGGACGACAGAAATGCAGCATGGCACAAAGCAGAGACAGCCGACTTCACCATTGCACTGTGACGGACAACGGGTCTGTGTTACCGTTTCTATTGGTGCATAGATTATCACTGCGACCCTGGACACAGGAACAACGCACGGTTTTGTGAGCAGAGAGCTAGCATGAAAGTTACGCGCTTTAACCAAATTGGAAAATCCAAACCAGAGCGCCTTTGGAAGACGAACGTTTTAGGAGAGTCAGTGGGACATTGATGACTACTGTAAGGCTTGGAGGGCAGGCATGCCAGCAAGAGTTACTTTCATGCCGGATTCCATTAATGCGCTACTCCTTCGACTAGACTTCATGACAAGCCTAGGCACGATAGTGAAGTGTGGCATCTGCATATTCATATACATATACATATAAATATGCATATACATAAAATTATAAATCACATATACACATATATTTTTGATGATAAATATTTGTTTCAAATTTTCAAAGTGTTCCTCTAATGAGGTTGAGAAGACTAAAATGTCATCCATATATATAACACATATCTTGTTAATAAACTCTCTTTATACATGATTCATCATTCGCTGAAAAGTAGCGGGTGCATTCTTTAGTCCGAGTGGCATTCGAATATACTCAAAATGTCCCATGGGTGTTGAAAATGCAGTTTTTTCAATATCTTTTTCATCCATTAATATTTGATGAAAATCTTTGGCTAAATCCAAAGTTGTAAAATATTGAGCGCGACGTAACTTATCAAAAAGAGAATCCATATTTGGATTAGGAAATTTATCATCAATCGTGATATTATTCAATGACTATACGCCACTTGACTTTCTCGCCTGAATTATATCTTTTCTGTGATACTATCCACAATGGTGAATTATAAGGTGATTTACTCGGTCTTATTATTCCCTGCGATAGCATTTCTTGATCTCTCAATTTCTTTCTCATGAATTTGAGGATACCTTTAAATTTTTGAGTAGAAAGGTTTGTCAGTGCTCGTAATTATTTTCCGTTTTAAGTTATTTGTTGTGGTTAAATTTTGACCGTCTGTGTAAAAATTTTTTCGGTGTTTTTTAAAAAATATGGATAATTTTTGTTTTTCTTGTGTATTTAAATCTTTGTGTAAAAGTTCATCTGTCGTGACGTATTCTCTCTCCAAATAATGAATTTCCTCAAACTTTATTACTGGTGCATCATTAAAAATATTAATATCAGATCCATTAACGATTAATTCACCGTTAAGCTAATCTAAAGGGTGTTTTTTTTAGACATGTGGTTTTCAAGCAGAAATAAAATGCATATAATTTTATGTTATGGCCAAGAATTTAGCTTTATTATAAAGATAAGGGTTTGCCATTATGTTTTAAAAATGATTTCGGGCAAGTGGCTGCCGCGGCTGCCTCGAATAAATTCCAGTCGAGAGGCCCAACTTTCTACCCTTTTTTGCAGCATTTGGGGCCGTATGCCAGCAATAACGTGCCGAATATTCTCTTCCAAGGTGTCAATCGTCTCGGGCTTATCTGCGTAGACATGCGACTTCACATAACCCTAGAAAAAATAGTCCAGCGGTGGTAAATAGCACGATCTTCGAGGCCACGCCACAGGTCCACGACGCGAGATAATGTGCTCATCAAAAGTTTCCTTCAATAAATTGATTGTTTCGTTGGTTGTATGGCATGTAGCGCTGTCTTGTTGGAACCAAAGGTCGTCCACATCAACATCATCCAATTCAGGCACTAAAAAGTCATTAATCATGGCTCTATAGCGTTCCCCATTGACTGTAACAGTATGGCCGGCTTCATTTCTAAAGAAATATGAACCAATAATTCGAGCGCTCGCTTCCAATGACACGCTATGTTAAAAAGGAGCGCAAAATACATGAGCTCTAGAACGATAGGGAGCAATCAATGCCTCGCATTGGATCGATCCATAATTGCTCCTAGAGCGATCAATGTTTTACTGGATGTATATGTATATTTATATGATTATATACATGTATATGTATATGTTTATTTTTATAAATATGTATATGTATATGTACTATATGTATATGTATAAGTATATTTATATGTATATGTATATATATGTATATGTATAGGTATAGGTATATATATATATATATATATATATATATATATATAAATATATATATATATATATATATATATATATATATATATATAAATATATATATCTATATATATATATATATATATATATATATATATATATATATATATATATACGAGTATATATATATATATATATATATAAATATATATATATATATATATATATATATATATATATATATATATATATATATATATATATATATATATATATATATATATATATATATATATATATATATATATACGAGTATATGTATATGTATATCTATATGTATATACATATTTTTTTATTTTTATTTTTTAAGCAATTCATATTTATTGTAACAACTCATATGGAGACTAACAATAAGTAAATATATCTTAAAACTAGGCAACAGTGTATCACTGCTCCTTACCACTGTAAATTCCTAGCTAGTATACTGGGGTGGTTCGATAATTTTAGTTGGTACTTCCTTTTGACATCTGAATGCTTCCGACCTATTAGGGGCACACCTAGATCTCGGTGAATGTTTAGGTTTTTCATGAACCATGGTGCACCAGTAATCGTGCGTAGTATTTTAGACTGGGTCCTTTGCAAGAGTTCGGTGTTTGATGTTTTTGCTTCTCCCCACAGCTGAATTCCATATGTCCAGATGGGTACTATTATGGCTTTGTATAAGAGTACTTCCCAGTCAAGGCTTGGTTTTGAGTTTGAATTTAAAAGCCAGTTAAGACTTGCAGCTTTCGTTTTCTTTTCTATGTGTGTTCTCCAGGTAAGGCGTCTTTCGAGGTGAATGCCTAAATATTTCACTTCTGTCTCCTGTGGGATAGTTTTGTTTTTGAGTATGATTGGAGGACACGTGTGTTTGTTGAGTGTAGTAAATGTTATGTGTGAGCTTTTTTGTTCATTTACTGCGATGCGCCAGTTCAAAAGCCAATTTTCAACCACGTGTAAATGTTCGTTGAGATCACGCTATGACGGTGCTTGTGGCAAGATAAAATCGCAGTATCATCGGGAAAAGTTGAGGTGAGCAGATATTTGTTTGTTGGTAAATCTGAGGTGTATAATGTGTACAGTATCGGTCCAAGAATACTTCCTTGAGGTACTCCAGCCAATATATCCATTTCTGGTGAAAGGTAATCTTCACATTTGACTTGAAATCGAATATCCTTAAGTATGATTCCAGGATACTATGGATATTTGAAGGCAGAAGTTTTCTTATTTTGTAGACGAGGCCCTGGTGCCACACTTTGTCAAAGGCTTGTGCGACATCGAGGAACATTGCAGAGCAGTATTCTTTCTCCTCGAACGCCTTTCTGATTTGGGACACTAGTCGGTGCACTTGTTCAATAGTGCCATGCTCTTTTCGAAAGCCAAACTGGTGGTTAGGTATTACTTTATTCTGTACCAGATATGGGGTTAATTTTGAGAGCAATAATTTCACGAATAGATCCGAGACGATGGATAACAGGTTTATTGGTCTGTATGACGAGACCTGCGATGGAGTTTTGCCAGTTTAGGTATCGCGATTACGTGGGATTGTTTCCAAACTTGAGGAAATTAACCTTGTCTAAGAATTGTGTTAAATAATATTGCTAAATGCTTTACCGCAAGCGGAGGTAGCTCCATCAACATATTTGTGGTTATCAGATCGTCGCCTGCCGCTTTCTTTTTATCTAAATGAGTTGAGATAAAATGCCACACTTCTTTAGGCCTCAATCGTAGGTACATCTGGGGAATTAAATGGTTTAATATTGGTATTTTAAAGTTATTACTAGGAGGATTTGGTTGGAATGCGATTTTAAGATGTTGAGCAAAAGCTTGCCCCTTCTCCTCATTGCTTCTTGCCCATCTTCCCTCTATAAGTCTTATAGGCGAGCCCGATTCTGTAGGTTTATTCGTGTTTTTGACTGCCTTCCATAAGGAGTAGTTTGTGGATTCAAGGGGGTTCAGGTGCGAGATGTAGGCCTGTATACCTCTTTCAGTTTCGTCGCGCAATGCGTTTCGTAGTTTTTTTTTGGCTGTCGTGAATTTTTGCTTTAGCGCTGGTGACCTGTGCTTTTGCCACAGTTGTCTAAGCCGTCTCTTTGCCGTTATCAGTCTTTCAATTTCGAATCATGTTGAGTATATTGATTTGCGTGGGATTTGGCCTTTTGGGGGCGTGGATTGCTGCTGATACCAGTGTGCAGTTGAATGATTGTTATGCGGAATATAATTCATCCGCGCTTTTAAGACTACATTTATCAGGAAGGTGACTGCAAATATATTTACGGAATTTTAACCAATTCGTTTTACCTGTTACTAATCGAAAAGTTTGGTTTGTGTCTTCTGGGTATTTCCTTAGGTGCATTATAACTGGGGAATGATCTGAACTCAGCTCAAAGCATGACAGAAGGTTTTTGTGGAGTCCTTTCGTTTTTGCAAAATCTAGTAAGTCCGGGATCTTCCGTTGATCCGTATACCAGATGACACGTAGTCAGTTTTAGAGTGAACCCCAATGCGTATGTTTAGCGTTGTAATCTACGGCTGCTATAAATTTTTCTCCCAACGACTTGAAACAAATTTCAAACTGAGCTGTTGTGACAGTGTGTCTAGGTGGGCAATAAACAGATGATACCATTATGTTGGCGTCCCAACATTGCAGGCAGATGGAGGTCGCTTGGAGATATTCCTTGTCGTAGTTTTCTTGTTAGTGGTGTTTTATGCGGTCTTTTAAGAATTTTCCATGTCCCACCTCGAGCTTTGCCATCCGGATGCAACGTTTTGTAGAACTTATAACCTTTTATTTTAAAATTGTGATTCAGAGTAAGGTGAGTTTCAGAAATGAGTAATATGTCTATTTTGCTGTTAATAAGGAGAATTTGCACTTCAAGTTGGTGCTGGCTAACACCGTCCGCGTTCCAATGACAAATTTTTAGCGTATTCATTTGTTTGCAAGTATGGATTTCAAAAGTTGACTTTGATTATTTATTAGTTCTTGCATCATTGATTGCATTGAGGACATGAACTGTGTCATAGATTGCGTTAAGTTTAAGAGCAGTGCCTCTAGATTTTGCGATTGTTTATTGGTATTTGAATTTTCAGCTAAATTTGATTTCAGTGCATCAGAGTAACTCATGACAGGTGGAGCATGTTTGTCGTTGAACGTAGTCGATTCGGTGTAGAGGCGCTATGTAAGTAACTTCGTATCGACCTCTATCCTTCTGTTGGCGCATTTTATTTTTCAGCTCAGCATACACTGGGCAACCTCTATAGTTTGCTGTATAACTTCCGCCGCAATTATTGTATTTTTTAGTAAGAACATTTTCATCGACCGTACAGGCAGAGGATGGGTGGACGTCACCACAACCAACTCAATTGGGGCGTAGGGTGCAAATGATTTGGTATGACCAAACTCCTGGCAGTTTGTACATTGAACAGGGTCGTTGCGTTTGTGGGGTTCTTCAACTGAAATTTGGCGGTGCATAAGGTATCGCATATTATAGATTGGATGGACTTCGTTTTTTTGCATCTTTCTTGATTCTGGTTCAAGGTCCACTCGGAACATTGGTTGTGGGATATTATTCTTATTTTTTATGTTAAATATGGATTTTGGGTTGAAACCGTCTTCGATCAGTGCTTCTTTCATCTCAGATTGGTAGACATCTGATTCTAATCCTTTTAATACGACAATCACACCTTTTTACTGCTTTTCAGTTGATACGTATAATAATTTTTTTTACTATTGTCAATGTAGTTGATTGCCAAGCATTAATTTTTGTCAGTATAGATCTGAATTTTTGTTTCGTGTAGGTCACCCTTCTTTAGTGCAACTATATAGAAGTTCTTTTGCCCTATCAAGCTAGATAGTCTAGAGACCAGCATATTAGAGCTGCGTTCGCGCAGATAAATTGGGGGAGGTTTGACTTCTTTAAGTATTTCTGTACCTTCATTTTTTTGGTCTGGATCTGCTACATTATCGGCAAGTAAGGCAAAGCGATTTTGGCTCGGTACTGTGTTGGTGCATTCTTCATATTTATTTGGTTTATTAATTTTTTGGGGTTTTTCGTCATGTTTTTAAACGGACTTAGCTGTCGCTTAATATTTATATAGCGGTCCATGCCAGTCTGGATTGCCGAACTATTCTGATTTGCAGTTTGTTTAATTTTGTTGGTTAATGCTTTGTTGGTGGCAGTAGCGGTTAATGTTTTTGTTGTGGAGAGAATAGATAGTGAGCGCAAATTAGGTTCTAAATATCATCAGTTTTTGAAACTATGCTGATTGCTTTACTGTTTAGTGTACGCTGAGCTTTCATCACCAAACGTTCGGGCGATTGCTCAAACGTCAAATTGTCTGTGTCGTTAGAGAGCATCAGATCTTTGCTCACATTGTACGATGCGTTATCTGCCTTAGCGAGCTTACGCTCTGGTAGGGGAGAGCGTAATGTGCTCATAAGCACGCCATCTCAGCTATTGTTTGTTTACAGTTTATATTTATGTGTGTGATTTTTCGTTTCAATACTTACTCGAAGCACTTTTTATTTATTTTATACTTAAGTTTTTGTTAATTTTGTTTTTTTTTTTTTAAGAGTCTCTGTCTCAGATTAATTAAATATTGATTGCCAGATTTGGCTTATCACCTTATCGCACTTGATTTGAACAAAATATTTTTTAAATACTCTAAAAATTACAGAGCCCGCAAAAAACCACATCCGCTCACTTTGAAAATTATAACGTTATATATATATATATATATATATATATATATATATATATATATATATATATATATATATATATATATATATATATATATATATATATATATATATATATATATATATATATATATACATGTATATATAAGTATATTTATATGTATATGTATTTGTATTTATAAGTATATTTATAAGTATATATATGTATATGTATATCTATATGTATATGTATATTTTTCTGTATATGCATATGTATATGTATATATATGTATATGTATATATTTATATGCTTATGTACATGGATATGTATATATATATACTAGCTGAACCCGGCAAACGCTGTTTTGCCTTTAGTTTTTGTTTGGTTTGGCATTATGTGAATATGATAAAGAATTCCTAAAAAAAAATTGTCTTAAGTAAAATTTAATCCTATGTTAAGAATACTTAGAGAAATGGTCTTAAATAAAATATAAACTTATGTTATGTTTTAATTGAACTTTATTAAAATTAAAATTAAAATGTTATAATATAAAATCATAAACTTAAATGTAATGTAAAAAAGGAAATTAAAATGTGAAATGGAATGAAATTAATAATTTTAATTGTATCAAAAAAAGAGTTATAGAAAAATATTTTATTGGAATGCCAATGTATTGACAATGTTTTTCGTTTCCCTTGTTGGTGTATATATAAATAAATTTTTCGGCTTCCGAACTCTTGAGGAGGCCACATACAATTGACGTGTGAAAAGCACGGGTTTTCCAAGTCTAAACCGCAAAATCTCATCGTTTGACCTTGTTGATCATTATGGCGAATGCTAAGCGAATTGGGAATTGCAATCGTTTGAATTGAATGGGGGAATCTGTTCGAATCATTGGTATACGTGGGAGTAGAACGTGTTCTCCTTTAAATTTTCCGGTGATAATGGTTGCCTCGATGACGTTGCCCATAATTTTTTTTATAACCAATCTGGTACCGTTGCATAATCGAGGTGCGTTTAGGTTTCTTTATAGAATAATTGGTGAACAAATTTTTAAATTCAATATATGTGGTGGTAGTCCTGGTAAGTCCAATGAATTTAAAAAGTCTGTTGGATAATCGACACTTTCATTCACGTCGACCACTGTAGCAATGGAAGAAAAAAGAAAGCAAGTCGATATGAAGCATGTCCTGGATTTTGATATTGATTGCATCGACATCAACATTTTTGGCTGCTAATATTGCTCTTTCGCTTAGCCAATTATGATTGTTGTCATTGTCGTGTAAATTTGGAAAAACTTTGGCTAGCAAATCCTCTCGTGATTACCGAAATCTTCTGGTAATATGAGTGTTTGACTTAATGGATTCACATTCATAGTTCCATTGCCAATTTTCAATAATTGAGCAGAAAATAGGGCTGCTGATGGATCGTTAAATATTTGGACTCTCATATTTGTTGTCAATTTCAATTTATGCACGCTACGCCATAAAAAGGATGATTTCAAGCATGGATTACTTTCATTAGCGTATGTGGAACGTGGAATAAAAGGTAGAGTTTGCCTGAAATCGCCTGAAAACAAAACCAAAGCGCCTCCAAAAAGTCTGTCATTTCCTTTAAGATCCTTGAGTGTGTTATTTAAGGCTTGTTAAGAATGCTTGTGTGCCATGGTGCATTCATCCCAAATAAAAATGCGACAGTTTTTCAATACTATTGCCATGCCGGAATGTGGTTTAATATTACACACTGCATTTTCGTTGGTTTGAATATTTAATGGTAGTTTTAGAGTCGAATGAGCTGTTCGACCACCATCTATTAGAGTGGCAGCTATTCCAGGTGAAGCGATAGCCAACGCAATATTTCCTTGTGCTCGTATTTTGGCCAGAATGAGTGAAATTAAGAACGTTTTTCCCGTTCCTCCTGGTGCATCCAAGAAAAAAAATCCACCTCCTTGAGCATCAGCAGCAAGCATCACGGTATCAAAATTTACTTTTTGTTCCGGTATCATTTTTGGTTCATTTATTTGTACATATAAATTTAAATCATCGATGTTATATGATTGTTCGCGCCGCATGTCTCGATTGTATAAATCACTTACACTTCGCTCAGGGGCTGGTATCCCCAATTGCGAGAGTGATTCATTTGTAATTAACATGCAGAGATGCTCCAGTTTTATCAATGCTTCATTCTATATATCTGCTGTGAATTCTATAGAGTGATCAGTTAAATCCCAATGTTCATCGTTATCCATTAATTACAACGCTCTACATGCGTGATGGTATGTTGCATGTAATTCTTCTTTAACAGTCCTGATATTTTCGAATGTTGTTGGACCACGCACTTTAATCAGGAGTAACCGCAATTAAAAACATTCTCTTTGTTTGGGATGAAATGTCTAGAGTCTACCTAATGCTGTTGTTGAAAATATTCCAAGGTAATTCGCAACAGGTTTACCTCGTGAACGTGGTTCCCATGTTTTTCTGGATGGATTCCATGTGAAAAATGTTGGAATTTCTGCATAGAGTAGAGTTTTTGCGAAAAGTCCAAATTGAGTGTGTTGTTGGCACAATGTGAAGAACTCTGTTAATATGGTTTTCGGTGGTGATGCTGCTCTTTCTTGTGCATTTGCTTCCGTGAAGTAGACTCGTTGACCATTTTCCAGATGTGTAGCCAAATGGACAATGGTTGGATCTCTCTCATGTATTGGGAATGAAAGAGA
The DNA here is from genome assembly GCA_920105625.2 of Clusia tigrina. Lineage (NCBI taxonomy): Eukaryota > Metazoa > Arthropoda > Insecta > Diptera > Clusiidae > Clusia > Clusia tigrina. The sequence goes on from OV050030.1 coordinate 316,109,219, forward strand.
TCCAACTGCTGCTACTGTTTCACTGCTGCTAATATATCTGCCCATCTGGTACTGTGCAATTTTGTCGTTTGCATTAGCATCACCAATTGCGAACACCACTATATCGCTGCCCTTGTGGACATATTTGCATATGTACTTCTTGGATTTCACAGAAGCTGCAAAATTCCACGTTTATATGCGCTTTGAATGTTTTAGTCAAGAGTGGACAGTACGGAACCACCCATTTGTTGTCGACTTCCATTTCATCAGCCTGGGTACTTAAGGGTAAATACAATGAATGGCCATCTTGGTCTGTAGATCAGCGGCGATATAAAGGATAACCATCATTTCCAGTTATTGTATATGTTAGAAAGGCCTTTGGAAAGCGCTTTGTACACTTTCCATTATCCATGCAGGGTGAATGTGGATTAATATTGCCACATGGTCCTTGAATCATATTTGTCTTAACAATGTTAAACAATTCGGGATCTACAGTTTGATCTGGTATTTCAGCACAAATTATGTTGTCAATTTCGCCTGGTCTTATTTTATCATTACACCAAATTAAAATGTGTGCATGTAGTAAACCACGTTTCTGCCATTCAATTGAATACATCCAACATTTAATTTCTCCAAATATACGATGCTTAACAATCAAATCGATTAATGATTTTAGCTTTTGTTTGAATACTCTGGCGCTAACATCGTGGCGATCAGTTGAAGATTGGCCTGGTAATAACAATTTCTTAACTTAATCCCACTGCGGGATACACGTGAATGTGATGAATAAGTCTGGCCTGCCGTATATACGAATATATGTCATGGCGTCTTGGATATATTCTTGCACGTGCCTTGGACTTCCTGTGTAAGATGATGGTAGAATGCAAACATTTCCAATTTCATTTGGATTAACATTTTCATGAACATTGTTGTTCACTGCATCTCGCAGGTGTATATATTCTTAGGCTCTGAATTTAGCTTGATTGAAGCGGATGAATCGTAATCGCTCACTTTCTATCTTGGCATACTTGTCTAAAATGTTTTGATGGTATAAGTGGCGATATTGTAGAATATGGTTAGCTTGATTAGTGCAAATCATAATTCGGTATGCATAAAAGTTCATGGCACTCACTTTCTTTTGCAATTCATGACCTGAAAAAAGAAGTACGTGTACTCGTATATGTGTATGTATTTTTATATGTATATGGTTATGTATATTGATAATATATGAATCTATATGTGTGGATATATATGTGTATATGCATATATAATATATTTATATATATATATATATATATATATATATATATATATATATATATATATATACGAGTATATACACATATATATATATATCGTATATACATCGTATATATATATATATATATATATATATATATATATATATATATATATATATATATATATATATATATATATATATATAGATATATATATATATATATATATATATATATAAATATATATATTTATATATATAAAGATATATATATATATATATATATATATATATACATATATATATATATATATATATATATATATATATATATATATATATATATATATATATATATATATATATAGATATATATATATATATATATATATATATATATATATATATTTACATATAGATATACGAGGTCTGTTCAAAAAGTATCGCGAATATATATATATATATATATATATATATATATATATATATATATATATATATATATATATATATATATATATATATATATATATATATATATACGATGTATATACGATATAAATATATGTGTATATACTCGTATATATATATATATATATATATATATATATATATATATATATATATATATATATACGATGTATATACGATATAAATATATGTGTATATACTCGTATATATATATATATATATATATATATATATACGATGTATATACGATATATATATATATGTGTATATACTCGTATATATATATATATATATATATATATATATATATATATATATATATATATATATATATATATATATATATATATATATATTTACATATAGATATACGAGGTCTGTTCAAAAAGTATCAAAGTAAGAATTATTTGTTTATTCATTAATATCTATTTTGTCTCCTTAAAAGTACTCCCCATCAGACATTATACATTTGTGATAACAATTTTTCCAATCCTCGAAGCATTTTGAAAAACATTTTTTTTGTGATTCTGTTCAGCGCCTCCTTCGATGCTGTCTTTATCTCATCAATCGTGGCGTAGCGTCGTCCTTTCATGGGCCTTTTCAGTTTCGGGAAAAAGAAAAAGTCACAGGGGGCCTGGTCTGGGGAATACGGTGGCTGCGGCATTATTACAATGTTGTTTTTGGCCAAAAATTCGCTCACAAGTAATGATGTGTGAGCAGCGGCATTATTATGATGCAAAAGCTTCTCGGAAATTGCGCATTACTTGAAGATAATATTCCTTATTGACCGTTCTACCCTGCGGCAAGAAATCATAATGCAACACGCCCCAGCAATCAAACAAAACTGTCAGCAAAACCATCACATTCGGCCGAACTTGGCGTGCTTTTTTCGGTCTTGGCTCATGCGGTAGCTTCCATTGGGATAATTGAGCTTTAGTTTCTGCGTTATAACCATATACCCATGATTCATCACCAGTCATTACTCTCTGCAGCAAATTTGGGTCGTCGGGGACAAATTCCAACAGCTCCTGAGCAATGTTAATGCTGTTTTTTCGAAATTCAGTAATTTTGGTACGAATTTTGCGGCGACCCGCCTCATGCCCAAACTTTTGGTGATAATGAATGACACGAGACAATCGATATATTTAGGTCCTCAGCAACTTCTCTGACAGTGATTCGACGATTGGCCATTACTAGTTTCAATGTTTTCGTCTGTTGTTGACGTGCTGGGGCGTCCGGAACGCTCATCGGCGCTCACATCTTCTCGGCAAAAAAACATTTTGTACCACCGATAAACGTTGCATTTGTCCAAAGTAGCTTCTCCATATTCAACAGGCAACATTCAGAATACTTCCGTGCACTTTCTGTTGTTTTTCACACAAAATTTGATACAAATTCTTTGATCCATTTTGCGGGATATACAATAGCTGACTGAACATTCAAAATGGCCGAGATTGTCAACATAAATGAGGGTCATGAGTACCAATATAACGCCACAAAAAGATCGAAAATAGAACATCCGTAGCCCGCGAAATTTCAAAATTCGCGATTCTCTCTCTATATATATATATATATATATATATATATAAGTTAACACAACAGCCAACTCGTTTACCTGTAGAAAATATGCTGACACTACGACTTCCATTTTGCGCGTGCATTCCAACGTGCACAGGTATCCGATGCAGTGCGGCGAAGGGAGGAATGTTGAACTGGCGTACCGTGGGAAGTGCAGTATCAGCGATTTGATAGGCTAAGCAGGGTAGTTAGTAAGCTTAAGTTTTAAGTAAGAACTGATTGTAAAATTTACTTAGAAACGGACCATCGAGCGGAATGGTAATAAATTTTGTATACAATAAATATTTGAGTTTTCTTTTACAGGTATACGGGCCAAGTTGCTGGCCCCATGTTTAATTTTTTGGAGTGCCCTTAGGGGAACTCCTTAACTGGCGCCCGAGCAGGGACGCACATTAAAATTAAAAATGTGGGCTTCCAGAGGATATCCTGTGGGGACCAAAAGCCAGAAAAACCAATTGTTGACAGTGAAAAATAATAATAAAATAAAAAAAATATAAAGGAAAAAATTATATAAATCTACTATGTCCACACTATGTGATTCTCAAGAGTATAATAAAGCATATAAATCCTTATGTGTTCATCCTGCGATTCCTACGGGACCCTCCAGGATATAACAAATAAAAAGATCTGTGACCCCGAAGATCCTCAGACTATTGTAAAAACAAAAAAATAATAAATAAATATTTTTCATCATTGTACTCTGCGCGAAACAATGACCAAATCTGCGATCCTGTAGCCCTTAAAGCCAGGCACTCCAGATTAAAAGGAATCACCACTGTCAGCAAATGAAAATAGCCGGTCTCCACAGCCCTCTTGGTCAACAGGTTTTGGTGTCCTGCAACAGCTGCCATACAGTGCTCATGGTACGCCCTATTCGGGTGCACGTTACCCTTCACATGGGAACACGGTAACCATTCCTTGACCACTGCAGCAATATTCCAGTGCTTACATGAGAACACGCTGGAGATTGCGACAGGCCCAAAACACGGTTGTGAAGCAAGCTGTGCCTTAGTAGGTTGCCTACAATCTGATTGTAGACGACCAAAAAGGATAACACGGCCCTTCCTTGACCAAAAAAATAAACTAAAAGACGAGTGTTATGTGAAAAACCCACCGGGTACATGTCGCCGTTCCCATAAGAACACGGTAAATATTTCAGAAAAAAATTTTTTTTAACTTTTATTTTTCCTTTCTTTTACAGGAAATTGTCAAAGTGTAAGGATACGCAATTTAACTGTTATTTTATTAGTCAGAAAATTCTACAAACAAAAGAATGGAAAGTGCCAAAGAAAAAACGTTAAATGTGGTCAGTTAAAAAGTCAAGAAATTGTTAAGTGTACATAATCTAACTGTTATTTTATAGTCAGAAAATTCTACAAAAAAAAGAATAGAAAGTGCCAAAGAAAAAACGTTAAATGTGCTCAGTTAAAAAGTCAAGAAATCGTTAAGTCTACATAATCTAACTGTTATTTTATAATCAGAAAAATCTACAAAGGAAAAATAGAAAGTGCCAAAAAAAGTAAAATTGTGTTAAAAGTGCTCAAATAAAAATTAAGAAAAAAATAAAAAGAAGAAAAAATTTGCATTAACAAGTGCCATACAGCGTACCACAAGGAAACGGAAAAAGAGGTTGTAGCTAGCAATAAATAAGTGGTGAGTCTGAACAATTATATTATGGACGACTTAAGAAAATCTGTGACGTAATTGACGGGGGCTGTCAACGTTCTCTTGGATCAGATGAGGGCTGTCCAAGCGCGTATGACGACGGTCGAAGGTTCGGGAGACAGATTCGAACAATCCCTTGCAGCTACGGAGACGCGTCTGAATAGGCAAACCCTTGAGCAGGAAGGAAACGAAGAGTCAAATGACGCAAGGCCATCCGTCATAACACGGGCTCCAAGAACGGAACAGAAATTGAGGGAGATAGGAAGATTACCCGACTGTGTGAAGGAGCTTCAGTTGATGGGAATCCATCTCAATATATATCGTGGGTGCACAATGTAGAGTGCATACTCGAAGATTACGAGATAGTTAAGGATAAACCCTTGTACCGCGCAATTCTGCAATACATTGCTGCGTTGATATCTTATAATATATTTGATAATGACTGGGTGGAAATAAAAAGAATACTGTCCCTTCACTATGCTGATAAAAGGGACATCCGCACCCTGGAGCATCAGCTAAATCAGTTGTCTCAGCGGGGGTCAAGGCTAGACGAGTTTTATGCTATGGTCAACCACCCACTGTCCCTGTTAGTAAATAAGATAAAAAGTGAGGACTATTCTCAGGAAACGGTTGACGTCCTAGTTGAGACCTACCGGAACAGAGCATTGGACGTGTTCATTCGAGGCTTGAATGGCGAATTATCCCGAATGCTCATCATTCAGAAGCCCAGGACAATGCCCGAAGCATACTCCGCATGTCTGGACATGCAAAACCTCACACACAGGAACAATATCACACACACAAATTCTCCAAGTGAGAATTCTGTTCCCATAAACAGGTTGCCGAATAACGGACAAATGCCATCTTTACCTCCCCGGCAACGTCACTATGATAATTGGAGGAATCATAGTGGAAATCCGGGACATTTTCGACCAAACTTTAACAGATCCGAGGATAACCGGGGCATTAGTGCGCCACCTCCAGCGAGGCCTACCGGACCAAAGCCTGTTGAAAAAATGGACGTCGATGGGTCAATTCAGACCAAGCAAGTGAACTATATGAATCGTCCACAAGGTAAAAATCCCTTCAAAAGAGAATTTTCTTCGCCCACGGGATCATACGCGAAACAACAAAGGTTGTATAACCTACAGTTGGACTCAAGAGAGGAAGCACCGGACCAGGTGTCCCAAGGGGGGTATGAAGAAGTGACAACCGACAACGCCCAAGAGTCAAATTTTATGGAGGACGGCCCACCAGCATTTTTCATATAGGGAAGCATGTGATTAGGGGTGCCCCTTCTATTTAGTATTCATTATTTTACCTGCCTGACAAAGAACAACAAATCCCTTGACTTCCTTATTGACACGGGGGCGAATAAAATCTTCACCAAATCTGTAGCAGCAGGTTCAATTCCAGTCGAGCCACCCTTTTCCGTTCAAAATGCGGCAGGTTTTATCAGCATTAATAAGCAACTCAGTCGGAAATTTTTCCAGAAATTAGGAAATGATGCCGTAATAACCTTCTACGTGCTCCCGGGATTTGAGGCATTTGATGGTATTATAGGCGACGATACATTGAAACAGCTCGGAGCCATCATAGACCGCAAAAATCACACACTTACAGTACACCCTAATATTAGCATACCACTAAAAAATAAGGTTATCGAAAGCATCCACTTGGTCAGAGTTAAGGATGTCCCGAAAAAGGCACTTCAAACCATTAAGTTATTGGTGAGAAAATATTCGGAGCTTTTTGGACCATTAAATTCAAGTATAAACATATGGACTTCTGTCAGGGTCAAGACTAAAACCTTGACTAATGACCCCATACATATTAAAAGCTACCCTTATCCAGTTAGCATGAGGGAAGAAGTAGAACGCCAAATTACCGAACTACTTAACGAAGGTATTATCCGTCCCTCTAGAAGTACTTACAATTCCCCAATTTGGGTGGTCCCAAAGAAACCCAAACCTGATGGTGAAAAACAGTATAGAATGGTAGTGGATTTTAAGCGATTAAACGCCGTCACGGTCTCGGACACTTATCCAATCCCTGATAAAAATGCAATCCTGGCAAGTTTGGGCCATGCCAGATACTTTACAACTATCGAGCTTACTTCTGGTTTCCATCAGATCCCAATGAAGGAAGCGGATGTTCCGAAAACTGCTTTTTCAACCATGAATGGAAAGTACGAGTTTGTAAGACTCCCATTCGGGCTGAAGAACGCTCCCGCTATATTTCAAAGGATGATTGATGACGTGTTAAAAGAGTACATCGGAAAAATATGCTACGTGTGCATCGACGACATCATAGTATTCGGAAAAGATGCAGACGAACACCTGAAGAACGTCGATATAATATTCGCAAGGCTGGCTGAGTCTAATTTAAGGGTTAATTTGGAAAAAACAAAATGTATGTGTACAGAGGTAGAATTTCTCGGGTATGTAATTACATCAAAAGCTATTATGCCCGACTCATCAAAAGTGCGGGCAATTGAAACTCTTTCGCCTCCAGAAACTCTTAAGGAACTGAAAAGCTTTTTGGGGATGACTTCTTACTATCGGAAGTTCATTCGTGACTACGCTAAGGTCGCGAAAACATTGACGAACCTTACCCGAGGCGAAAACGCGCAGATAAAAGCCAATCAATCAAAGAACATCCGCAGTAAACTAGATTCCGTTGCTGTTCAGGCATTTGACAATTTAAAGGAACTGCTTATTTCATCAGATATCCTAGCCTTTCCTGACTTTGGCAAGCCTTTTAATTTGACTACTGACGCCTCGAACTATGCCATCCGAGCAGTGTTGTCACAAGGAGAACCTGGGAAAGACCGTCCCATCGCGTACATATCTCGCTCGTTAAGCAAAGCCGAAGAAAACTACGCTACCAACGAAAAGGAAATGTTAGCAATTGTTTGGGCTTTGGACAACTTGAGGTCTTACCTATACGGAACAAAAAGCATCAAAATTTTCACAGACCACCAGCCACTCACATTCGCATTGGGAAACAGAAACTACAATGCGAAGTTGAAGAGATGGAAAGAAAGAATAGAGGAGTACAACCACGAGCTGATTTACACCCCTGGCAAATCAAACTTTGTGGCTGATGCTTTATCACGGATGCAATGTCAAGCCAATCATACAACAATGTTTGACAACGGGTCAACCACAGAAACAGCTAGCGAAGGTCTGAGAGCTGCAAAAACAAGCACTGGTAGGGGCTCAACGACCGACACAGCGAGCGAAATAGGAACAATCCACAGCGCGGTTCAGGATGCATCAGACCTTGTTTTCAGGAATCAGATTATACTCACCGAGAATCCTCATCCTGGCGTCACTAGACATTACATTGCTCTGCCCAGCATAGAAAAAGGTGTGCTAAGTAAGACACTGAAAGAATACCTAAACCCATCGGTCATTAATGGAATTAAAATTCCAGAATGCCGTATTCAGTTACTTCATATATACCTCGAGCATTTTTTATTTTATAAAATCAGGTTAACTCAAAGAGTCTTAGAGGATGTCGCTAATGAAGATAGAGTGTGCAAAATAATAGAAGAGGAACACAAGCGTGCTCATAGAAATCCTCGTGAAAACAAGGAACAACTCTTGGAGAAATACTATTTCCCTAAAATGGCAAGTAGGATTAAAAAACACACTGCCGCTTGTGAAGTTTGTCGACTAAACAAATACGATAGGCATCCCCCAGTACCTCCACTGAAAGACACTCCGATCCCCAGGTATCCCTGCAAGATACTACATGTTGACATCTTTGAGATCCAAGGTGAAAAGTTTCTGTCATGTATAGATAAATTCTCCAAATTCGCGAAACTCTTCCACGTAAAGAACAAGTCGTCACTCACACTGCGCGCAAAGTTCGCAAAACTTTTACACTAATTTACCATACCGAATATGGTCGTCACCGATAATGAAAGAGGCTTCATGAGTCCGGTTGTGTCAAATTATATAAGGCGATTAGGCATTGAGCTTTACCACACACCAATACAAAGAAGTGAGTTAAATGGTCAGGTAGAAAAATTTCTTCAACCCTTATTGAAATATATCGCTGCCTACAAACGGAAATGAAAAACACTACGCTAAAGGAACTTCTTTATATTACAGTTGACCGTTATAACACCACGGTACATTCTGTAACAAAAAGGAAGCCCAGTAATATATTCTTTAATGGAACGGAAGAATTAATGATCAGAGATTGACCGATTTTCGTAGTAAAGTTCATAAACAAATTAGAGCACAAATAAGGAAAAGACAGGCGACACGAAACCTTCGTTTGAATCGAAGCAGAAGAGAACCGAGAACATTTAAACAGGGCGACGTAGTATACGTTAGGAATAAGCAAATTAAAAGTAAACAGAAAGCTCTTTACAAAAAGGAAAAAATAGCTAAAGAAAATAGGGTGACAGTACAAACAGATAAGGGAAGGAAAGTCCATAAGGCTCAACTGAAAAACACGGCTGCTTAATAAGATATTTCACTCATTTCCTTTTTTTTTGTATCTCAAAGAAAATTATATTAATATAAAATACTATATATAAAATCATAAATACTTGGCACAAGAGCACTTTTAACCCAAAATAAGCATATACAAAATATCGGCACCAAAATGTACAATTTGCATATGGAGCACAAAAATTTGGATATCAATTCCTATGGATAATTGGCAAAGTAAAATGGGACAGAGCACTAAAAATTAGAATTGTATTTTCAAAACATTAACAAGAAAAGAATAATATGTTCGTAGTAATTATTAAGAAAATACTAGAATATAATCATTTGTCTTGAAAATATTTTCTTCTTTACAATTATTGTAAGCTTGGTTGCTCTTAATATCCAGCGCTGCGGGATTTAACGTATACAGCTATAATTCCCCCTTACTAACAGTCGAACACGAGCAATTATGGATAATAAGCGGTCATTTCAGCTTGATTCACATGATCGACCTCCACTACTTCAACACAATACTGAAGGAATTAACCAACTCAGCGCAAAATGAGGTGAAGAATGTCGCAGTAAGAGCAGTCCTGCAATATCATCAAAGTCCTGCAATATCATGCCCCAGACTGGAACAGTATCCTAAAAAGCCAAAACGAAGTGATAACAAATAGTAACCAACAATACCTTGTGAACGAAAAGCTATTTAACAGTACCAGAGAAGCAATTGAAAGGGCAAACCAGTTGATCAGTCATATTAATCAAATTGATAAGAACATCTCTGAAGAAAACGTAGAATTGCTCGATACAAGCAGAGTGCTGATCCTGAAGGAACAAGTATCAGAGGTAGTACGAGCCTATCAAATGGCAAAAACTGGTATGATAAATACAAACCTTTTGGACCAAGAGGAAATTCAACGAATTTTGACGAGGAGAAGAAGACTCCTTGCCATACCAAAATTTGGTTGAAACGATCGAATATGGGAAAGCGTCCGTTCTATTGTATGTCTTATCAATGCCAAAGGTTAAAGCGAAAGTTATCGTCTCCTTTATATAGGAGCAGCTATAAGAGAGGGTCAACATGTTGAGTTAGCTTATAAGAAAATGCTGATCAATCAGGCGGAGACAAATGGCCTGGTCGAAGATTGCCCTTCCATTAGTAACTCAACAATATGTCCAGGGAAAGCCATAAAGAGACTACCTGAGCCTTAAAGAGACTACCGTATGTGAGTATGGTGAACTACGGAAACAACTGATCGGTGAATTTCAACGCGAACGGGTGTGCAGTGCAGAAATTCACAACCAGCTGGGTGTGCGCGTGAAACGAAAGGATGAAAGTTTCTACCAATATATGTTGGAAATGAGGCGGATTGCTGCACGCGGAGTTGTTGATACGGAGTCTGTAATCAGATACATTGTGAGTGGTCTGAATCTGAGAAGTGACTATAAATACAGTCTGTACGGCTGCAGTTCGTTTAGAGAACTCAAACAAAGATACGAAATCTACGAGAGTGTGGCCGAAAACAGGGACAAGTCGCAGAAGAGCCAGTCCTATTACAGTGAGAACGGTAGAGAAAGCATGTACAAACCGAATTATAGAAAGCAACATTGTTTTAATTGTGGCTCGCCGGAACATTAACGTAAAGATTGCAGAGCGGAGATGAAGTGTTTCCGCTGTGACAAAGGCGGTCACATGTCAAGCAATTGCCCGAACACTGCCGGTATAAATGTTGTCTACGATGCAAGGCGCATTAAGAAGCTAAAAATATGTGGTGTGGAAATTAAGGCGCTGTGGACACTGGGTCTGACGTATCAATAGTACGGGAATCCGTGTTCAATACAATGAAGGGTATCCAGCTTCAGAATAATGGTTCCATACTGAAAGGACTAGGGAACAATACTACTCGACCTGCTGGTCAGTTCATTGCAGACGTGGAAGTTGATGGCATGGAGGTGATGCATATGTTTCTAGTCGTGGATGACCAAGCTATAAGTTGTGAAGGCCTGTTGGGTTATGACTTTCTGTCCAAATTTAGTCTGATGTCAACCGCTGCCGGCTACGAGTTTTCTCCCCTGCCGGGGGAGGAAACTGTGGACGTAAATCAGATAAGTATTTATAATATTGTGGAAACAAATACTGATATAGATGTTCCTCTGCAGTTCAAAGATTCGGTGCACAGGATGATACAAAACTTCAACTCAACTAACCAGACCGCGGAGTGCCCGATCGAGCTAAAGATCGTACCAGACGAGAACATTATGCCTTTTCGACATGCAGCCAGCCGAGTGGCTATCAGCGAAGCCGATGCTTTGAAACAGCAAATTCATGAGTGGCTTGACGCGGGCGTAATACAACGCTCATCGTCTAACTTTGCAAGCCGCACTGTCATCGTAAAAAAAAAAGGATGGAACTAATCGAGTATGCGTTGACTACCGGCAACTGAATAAGATGGTACTCAAAGACTGTTTTCCGGTACCTGTAGTAGACGACGTGCTAGAGAAATTACAGGGGGCAAAATACTTTACGGTTATGGACCTGGAAAATGGGTTTTTTCATGTCCGAGTCGAGGAAAGCAGCAAAAAGTTTACGGCTTTCATAACGAAGGAGGGTCTTTTCGAATTTAACAGAGCACCGTTTGGTTTCCGTAACTCGCCAGCTAGTTTCATACGTTTTGTAAATTACGTATTTCAAAACCTAATAAACGAAGACGTCCTCGATCTGTATATGGATGATATAATTATACATGCGGAGACGGTTGAAGAGTGCCTTACGAAAATGGAAAAGGTGTTCAGTAAAGCAGCTGAGTATGGGTTAAAAATAAAATGGAAAAAGTGTCGGTTCCTACAGACTGCAATTCATTTTTTGGGCCACATTATTGAAGCTGGAAAACCAAAGCTATTCGAAAATTTCCAGTACCACAAAACATTAAAGCTGTCCAGGCCTTCTGGGGACTAACGGGCTTCTTCCGCAAATTTATAAAAAACTACTCGCTGATCGCTAAACCGCTCACCAACCTTTTGCGCAAGGATATTCAGTTCAAAATGGATCATGCTGAGCTGCAGGCCGTCCAAAAGTTAAAGAGCCAGTGTTACGGATTTACCAGAGAGGGGCAAAGACTGAGGTACATACAGATGCGTCGAAAGATGGGTGAGCAAGAAATCCACTGAGGCTGAAGCGCGGCAACATAGTTATGTACAAGAGGCAAAAGCTATTTTTCCGACAGTACATACTAGGTATTCATTTCAAGTTGGTGACAGATTGCGCGGCGTTTAAACAAACTTTGAATAAAAAAGATGTACCCCGAGAGTTAGCTCAATGGGTCATATACCTACAGGCCTATGACTTTGTTGTGGAGCATAGACCCGGAGAACGTTTAAAACATGTTGATTGCCTAAGCCGGTATCCACAGCAAATTATGTTGGTGCTAGCAGAAATCTCAGCACGGATTAGGAAGGCTCAGCAAGGTGATACGATGTTCAAAGCAATTTCCGACATTTTAACCAACCGTCCCTATGAGGATTACAGATTGAAAGGAGGGCTGTTATTTAAAGCAGTGGAAGGTAGCGACTTGCTGGTAATACCAAAGCTGCTAGAAAGAGAAATAATAATAGACGCACACAATGTAGAACACTTTGCTGTTCAGAAAACGATTCATATGATACGCCAGAATTATTGGATACCGCACCTTGAGAGTAAAGTTGCACATATCATATACAACTGTGTTAAGTGCATTATTTTTAATAAAAATCTGGGGAAGAAGGAAGGGTTCCTTTACAAAATAGAAAAAGGAGTTGAACCGCTGCACACATTACACGTGGATCATCTTGGGCCAATGGATGCCACGGCTAAGCAATATAAATACATATTTGCCAAGGTGGATGGTTTCACGAAATTTGTATGGGATTTACCCAACGAAAACTACAAGCTGTGACGAGGTCTTAAGGAAGCTGTCAGATTGGTCGGCAGTGTTTGGCAATCCGCGTCGAATCGTGAGTGACCGTGGAGCAGCGTTCACATCATCCGGCTTTGAAAATTATGTCAAGGAAACAACATGTCTGGAGCACCACTGGAGTGCCGAGAGGAAACGGCCAGATAGAGCGGATCAACAGTTCCATACTGAACATAATATCCAAGCTGTCATCCGATGAGCCAGCAAAATGGTTCAAATTTGTGGCCAGAGTTCAGAGAGCGATAAACAGCACCATAAATGTTTCAACGAAGAGGTCGCTGTTTGAGATCATGATCGGTGTGAAAATGAGAAATGCAGTACACGATGGAATCATGCAGCTACTCGAGAAAGAGATGTATGATAGCTATGACGAAGAGCGAATGAAGATGCGTCAATCCTCAAAATCAAACATACAGCAGGCTCAAAATGCATACAAGAAATATTTTGATAAGAACCGTAAAAGTGAGTATGGCTATAAAGTGGGAGACCTGGTAGCAATTCGGCGAACGCAGTTCGTGGCAGGCAGAAAGTTGGCTAGCGAATATCTGGGGGCGTATGAAATAACAAAAGTGAATCGGAACGGACGGTATGAGGTCCGAAAAGCAGCCGGCGTCGAGGGCCCAAACAACACGGTGACCAGCTGCGATAATATGAAACTGTGGAGATATGCAGTGGAGGATGAAGATGCCTGGTCATCGGAGTCCGATGAATAATCAGGATGGCCGAATGTAAGAGTGGTTAGGTGGTCAGTCAGCTGTTAAAGATATTATCAGAGTAGCAAACGTAATCGATTGTCAGAGTGTTAATCGAAATTACCATCGCCTGCAGAGACGTAAAAAGGGCATTAAGAGGTCAGCAGCTTAAGAGTCGAGTTCAGCAGTGAAGAAGGCGATCAACCAAAGCAGTTTTAAGTTTACCTTTCATATTCGCACACCTAACTACTTTCAATTATTCATTTGCGTTTTCATTATTTTATATATTAATAAAATACCGGTTGTACTAAATTACAACCTTCACACATATATATATATATATATATATATATATATATATATATATATATATATATATATATATATATATATATATATATATATATATATATATATATATATATATATATATATATATATATATATATATATATATATATATATATATATATATATATATATATATATATATATATATATATATATATATATATATATATATATATATATATATATATATATATATATATATATATATATATATATATATATATATATATATATATATATATATATATATATATATATATATATATATATATATATATATATATATATATATATATATATATATATATATATATATATATATATATATATATATATATATATATATATATATATATATATATATATATATATATATATATATATATATATGTGTGAAGGTTGTAATTTAGTACAACCGGTATTTTATTAATATATAAAATAATGAAAACGCAAATGAATAATTGAAAGTAGTTAGGTGTGCGAATATGAAAGGTAAACTTAAAACTGCTTTGGTTGATCGCCTTCTTCACTGCTATATATATATATATATATATATATATATATACATAACTATATATATATATATATATATATATATATATACATAACTATATATATATATATATATATATATATATATATATATATATATATATATATATATATATATATATATAAATATATATATATATATATCTATATATACTCGTATATATATATAAATATATATATATACGAGTATATATATATATATATATATAAAAATGAATGTTTGTTAGTGACGCTAAGGCTCGAGAACGGCTGGACCAATCTTGATGGAATTTTCAGAGGTTGTTCGTTACGGATCTGGGAATGTTTAGAAATAAAAAACCTTATACTCTTCCTGAAGAAAAGTCGGAAAATTTAAAAATTCCAAAAAGGACCTTTTTCCATACAAAATTTTTTTTCTTTCAAATTTTTTTTCCAATTGTTTCTTGGAAATCTATGGATCTCAAAATATTCGGAAAAGTCGGAAAATTCGGAAAATTAGAAAAACCTAATCTCACTTTTTGTTCTCATTTTTTTGTATGTGCGTGGTGTTGCACGCGCACATTTAGTTTCATATTGGTGTTGTAAGCACTGACTGATACTTCAATAACTCAACAGATGGAGCTGTAGACGCTTATTTATTTTGAGAGCTGCGTATATTGTTTGTTCTTTCTGATTTGATTATTCGAACAGTGCGGACACGGTCAATTGACTTTCTAACATTTTTCATTTAATTTAATTCATTTCTCGAGTTAAATTCATTACATTAATTCGTTAAATTGTTTACATTCACGAAATATTTGATTTTAAATCTGTGGATCATCAGTTTTTGAGTGAAATTATTGACATTTCAAACAAAAAAAGTGAGTTCATTATTTTCGTTTGTTGGTGAATACCTAACCTCATTTCCATTGGAATTTATTTGTGTTATTTCTTCAGCTGATTTGTAAATTATTTGAATCGTTCAATTTCGGTCGTTTGCTTTCTTTATTTCGGCTATTCAAAAGGTAAATTATTGAAAATTATTCCGTGAAAACTTTATGTGTGTTTTATACAAAGTGATAAATTACAGATTGAAATTTGTTACGATGCCACAAAGAGGTCGCGCTAATATCGGTCGGCGTTCCCGATGTACAACGGACCAACGTAATTATACAGCACGTCGTACGGAAGAGGAAAATGCTAATGCAAGGGAATCTGCTCGAATCGGAATGATTGAGGCTCACGAAGCTTACAATGAGCAACAACGATTGAGAAGAAGACATTTTCGTGCTCAGGAAATTCGTGAAGCAAGAGAACAACGTTTGGCTGCTCAACGACAACGCCAGCAACATCAATGATTGCCAAATTTGAATATCGAACGTGCAGCCTTTCGATATGAGCCGGACATTGAATACGGTGCGCACGAATCAGTTCGATTTGGTTCGATGTCTGTCGTTTGCCCGCATTGCGATGCACTGAAATTTCCAAAAGAACCGGCCGGATTGTGTTACGCAAGTGGAAAAGTGAAATTACCAGAGTTACTTCCTGCACCAGAGCCATTGCGGTCGTTGCTTTACGGTGAATCACCAAATTCGAATAATTTTTTACAAAATTCCAAGATGTATAACGATTGTTTTCAAATGACGTCGTTTGGTGGGGAAATTGTGAATGAACATAATTACAATCCCACATTCAAGGTTAGTTCACCAACAATCTAACACTTATTATCTTGCCAATAAAATACAGAAATTAACATATTTGTCTGCAACTATACAGATTCACCGGCAAATTTATCATCTTGCTGGATCGCTGTTGCTGCATCCTGATCAAGATCACAAATATCTCCAAATATATTTCCTTGGAGATTCAAATGAAGAAGTGAATCGACGTTGTGCAACTTTCAATGCGACGAAAAGAGAAATTGTGCAGCAATTGCAAGAAATGTTGCATGAACACAACGAACTAATTCGATTATTAAAAACTTCGTTAGAAAGGATGCCATCTGATGATCACAGAATCGTCATAAAAGCGGACAAACGACCAGCAGGCAGTCATGAACGGCAATATAATGCCCCGACGGCCGATGAAATATCAATTGTTGCTGTTGGCGATAATTTAGAATCCCGTGATATTGTTATTAAACGTCGAGCTGGAGATCATTAGAGCGAATCAGTGAAACTCATCGATCGTATGACTCACTACAATATCGGCTTATGTTCTGCCGTGGTGAAGATGGATATCACTTGAGATACTACATGATCAATCCTGCCAATCGTTAGTAAAAGAAAAACAAACACTCTTGATTGTAACTTCATTTTTTGTTAACTTTTAGGTGTCGATACAAATAACAAGGTCAGTGCAATGAACTTTTACGCGTATCGATTGATGATTCGCGAAGGAATTGACAACCATCTCTTGAGATATCGCCGATTATTTCAACAGTATGCAGTTGATGTGTACGTGACAGAACGACTCAATTTTATTCGCTTTAATCAGACCAAGCTTCGATCTGAAGAGTATATTCACTTGCGAGATGCGGTCAATAGCGATGAAGATGTGACAAACCTTGGCCGACTCACGATTTTGCCATCAACATACATTGGCAGCCCAAAGCACATGCACGAGTACTCTCAGGATGCGATGACATACGTGCGGAGTTATGGACGGCCGGATTCGTTTGTTACATTCACTTGCAATCCAAAATGCCCACAGATAACGGAATTATTGAATCGCGGTCAATCAGCAAGCGATCGTCACGATGTCACAGCACGAGTTTTCAAACAACAGCTACGATATTTGATGGACTTTATCGTGAAGCAACGTATATATGGTGCTGTTAGATGCTGGATGTACTCTGTTGAGTGGCAAAAAAGATGTTTGCCGCTCGCACACATTCTTCTTTGGATGGTGGACAAGATTACACCAGATCAAATTGATGACATCATTTCTGCGGAAATTCCTGATCCAGAGATAGATCCAGAATTACACGAAGTGGTGAAAACCAATATGGTTCATGGACCTTGCGGACACTACAATCCCACTTCGGTTTGTATGTCTGACAATAAATGCACGAAACACTATCCACATGCTTTTCTTTCGGAAACACAAACTGGAAATGATGGATATCCACTCTATCGGCGTCGCTCATCAGACAACAATGGCAGAACATTCAGCATTCAATTTAGAGAAGTGAATATCGAAGTTGACAACACATGGATCGTACCATATTCGCCAATATTGTCTAAGACATTCAAAACTCATGTCAATGTTGAGTATTGCAGTTCTGTGAAATCGATCAAATACGTTTGCAAGTACGTCACCAAAGGAAGCGACATGGCGGTTATTGGCCTTGGACGAGATGAGATCAGCAAGTATCAAATGGGTCAATACGTGAACTGCAATGAAACGCTTTGGAGAATATTTTATTTTGTAATACATGAGCGTTTTCCGACTGTTGTGCATCTTGCAGTTCATTTGGCCAAAGAGTGTATTTCAACCCAGAGAATGCAGTGCAGCGAGCGGAAACACCACCAGCAACAACATTGATGAGTTTTTTCTCAACTTGCGCCAGTGATCCGTTTGCGAGAACATTGCTTTATTCGGAAATGCCTCGATATTATACATGGAATGCATCGTCGAAGAAATGGTTACGCAGAAAGCAAGGCGAACCAGTAGATGGACAGCCAGGTTTGTTCTCAACTAATGCATTAGGACGAATTTACACAATCCACCCGAAAAACGACGATTGCTTCTACCTTCGGTTGCTATTGATTAATATACGCGGATCAACTTCATTTGAGTCATTGCGTACTGTGAATGGTACGGTGTGTGCAAATTTTCAAGAAGCATGCCAGCAATTACAATTGCTGGAACATTATTATCACTGGAATCAAACGATGGACGATGCGATAGCTACTTCGGATGCCACTGAAGTTCGCACACTTTTCGCGATGATCATTTCGACATGTCAGCCTTCAAATCCGCGTCAATTATGGGATACGTACAAAAATTACATTGTCGAAGACATTTTACATCGTATTCGAGTGGCAAAATGGAATGAAGAATTGCAAATGAACGATGACATCTACAATGAAGCATTGGTGTTGATTGAAGATTTGTGTTTGTTTATGAGTGGCAAACTATTGACTAAAATTCATATGCAAGCGCCAAATCGTTAAATCAGAGATGTACTCAATCGTGAATTGGAACGTGAGCGTGCATACGACAGAATAACTTTGGAACAACAAGTACAAAGAAATGTTCCATTATTGAATGAGCAGCAAAAGAGTGCGTATGATGAATTGATGAAGGCTGTCAATGATGGAAACGGTGGACTATTTTTTGTTGATGAGCCCGGCGGAACTGGGAAAACGTTCCTGATATCATTGATTTTGGCAACAATACGATCTCAAAATGGCATTGCGTTAGCTCTCGCATCTACTGGGATTGCTGCAACTCTACTAGAAGGTGGCAGAACGGCACATTCGGCACTGAAGCTTCCGATAAACATGCAAATCAATGAAACACCTGTTTGCAACATTTCAAAGCGATCAGCTATGGCAAAAGTGTTGAAGAATTGTAAACTGATAGTATGGGATGAGTGCACAATGGCTCACAAACGGTCTCTAGAAGCACTTGACAGAATAATGAAAGATCTGCGGAATAATAATCGTCGCTTTAGTGGCGCAATGATACTGTTAGCATGCGATTTTCGACAAACACTTCCTGTTATTCCGAAATCAACCGCGGCGGATGAATTGATCGCATGTCTCAAGTCATCGTATTTGTTGCGGTACGTGAAAACCATACGATTGACTATGAATATGCGAGTGTTCCTTCAACAGGATAGCACCGCAGAAGTTTTCTCTAAGGAACTGCTAAGAATTGGAAATGGGCAAATTCCGGTTGATACTTCCAGTGGTTTTATATCAATTCCACCTGCCATTTGTCACTTCACTTCAACGAAAGCTGAACTCATCACGAATGTTTATCCGAACAGTGGCCAAAATTATCGTAACTACGATTGCTTGAGTGCACGCGCAATTTTAGCTGCCAAAAATACCGATGTTAATGACTGGACGATTCAAAGTCAAATTCCGGGAGATTTGCGCTCATACGAATCGATCGATCATGTTGAAAATGAAGACGAAGCCGTGAATTATCCAGTGGAATTTCTAAATTCTTTGGATTTGCCTGGCATGCCGGCACATCATTTGCGTCTCAAAGTTGGATCTGTCATTATTATGCTTCGCAATCTTCATGCGCCGAAACTGTGTAATGGAACCCGACTGATTGTGAGGCTATTGAATAATGTGATAGTTGCAAGAATTTTGAAAGGGACTTACAAGGGGGCAGAATGCTTGATTCCACAAATTCCTTTCAGTTCCAACGATTTGCCATTTCAGTTCAAACGTATTCAGTTTCCAGTGAAACTTGCATTTGCGATGACAATCAACAGGTCACAAGGACAGTCGCTGGAAGTGTGTGGCATAAATCTGGAAATGCCATGTTTTTCACACGGCCAGCTATACGTGGCGTGTTCACGAGTTGGAAAACCATCTTCTCTGTACATTTACGCACCGGAACAGAAAACAAAAATGTTGTTTATCAAGCTGCGTTACATTGAAAAAATTTAGAAAAATCGCAAATAAATGATTTTCAACACAATATAAATTCAACTTTCTTTTCTTATCAAAACACATAATTTCACTCAGGGCAACGCCTGCAGGGTCAGCTAGTATATATATATATATATATATATATATATATATATATATATATATATATATATATATATATATATATATATATATATATATATAGATATATATATATATATATATATATATATATATGTTCGTATATATATATATATATATATATATATATATATATATATATATATATATATATATATATATATATATATATATATATATATACATATACATATATATAAACCTATATATATATATATATATATATATATATATATATATATATATATATATATATATATATATATATATATATATATATATATATATATATATATAGACATATACATATTCATAAACATATATATACATATATATATAAATATACATATGCATATACATATATATACATCTGCATATACATAAACATATAGATGTACATCTACACATACATGTACAGATACAGATACAGATACATATACAAGACCTCATGCGGAAAACCATGCAGGAGCACAGCGTAGATATTGCGCTACTATCAGAGCAATACGAAATCATCGACGAATATTCCTGGACGTCTGATGTCTGAAACAAGTCGGCGATATGGACAATGGGTAATTCAACTCCGCACAGTAGAATGAAGGGAGCAGAACGTGGTTTCACCTGGGTCAAAGCGAGAGGCATCTATCTTTTTAGTTGCTACGCTCCTCCCAGTATGAACGCGGAGAAGTACTAAAGAATGTTGGCAGTACTAGTAGCAGAAGCGCAAACATCCACTCCTGATTGATGGTGACTTTAACGCGTGGTTTACTACTTGGGGGAGCACGCGCACCAATAGACGCGGCACAGCGCTGCTGGAGAGCATGGCTCTGCTTGATCTCGAGCTGCTCAATTTGCCTGCACCTTCGAAAATGGAAGACACAGCTCCATCGAGGACCTAACCTTCTCCCAGAATGACATAGCTCGCACAGCAAGGTGGTCTGTAAGCTCCATCTACACGTATAGCGACCATAATACCATCATCATGGACATATGGCAACATACACAACAGAATGCATACCGGGTGCAGAAAGTTCAGCAAAGAGGCTGGAAAAACAGTTATATGACGCCGAAATCTTTAATATGGCTTGGCAATATGGCACCGCTCAAGAAAGCCATTTAAAGATGAAAGCAGAAAACATAATGGCGAGCATCACAGCATGCCTCAGTAAAGCTTGCGACACAACCATGCCCAGGTTATCAGGAAGATCTGACAGAAAGCCAGTCTACTGATGGAATGAGGAGATCGTGATCGCGAGAAGAAATTGCCACCATGCACGAAGAAAACTTAAGAGATCTCGCGCTGCGCCAGCGACAGACACGCTATTGGCAGACTACAAGATATGTAAAGCAGTACTCAAAAAGCCATTCAAGATAGCAAAAACCGATGCTTTATGGAGCTTCGCAACAGCGTAGACCTTGATCTCTGGGTAAATGGTTATAAAACAGTTATGAGGAAGCTCAAAGGCCCAAGAGCACCACAGCCCACAAGGCCGACACTCATGCGAGAAACCAGAAGGGCTGTCACCTAAGTATGGCTTTCGAAAAGCGCGATCAACGCTGGACGCTATTCAAACCGTCATGAGTATTGCTCGTCAAGCCACTAGCGGCAGACAATGGAGATTTGGTACAAAGAAGTACTGTGCGGTGGTGACTTTGGATATTAAAGACGCATTCCACTCCACAAGCTGGCCCCACATTATGAGCGCACTTAAAAGTTTCGCGGTGCCGGTATATCTGCAGCGACCTGTTTTATGACAAGGACGATGGCGTGGAAACGTACAGAGTAACTGGCGGCGTCCCCCAGGGTTCGGTGCTGGGCCCAACACTCTGGAACGCAGTGTATGACGGCATCCTTAAACTTGACCTCCCGGCAGATACAACACTCGTTGGATACGCAGATGACATCGCGATGGTTTCAGTGGCAAAGCACCTTGACACACTGCAGGCGTTATGGAACGACGCTATCACGAGAGTAAGAAGATGGCTGGGAAACGCAAAGCTGGAGCTGGCAGCACAAAAAACGGAGGTGGTGCTGCTGAGCACAAGACGCGTGCGCGACGAAATAACAATAACGGTGGGTGATCACATCATCACTTCTCAAACGTATCTAAAATATTTGGGAGTGGTAATCTATGCCCGGATGACGTTCAGGCAACACTTACAAATAGTCAGCGATAAAGCCGCACGAATAAATGGTGCGTTAACGAGACTAATGCCTAACGTTGGTGGCCCCCGGGCAAGCAGACAGCATCTCTTATCAAATGTGACAAGTTCGGTGATCCTGTATGCAGCACCAATCTGGGCAAACACGAAGAAATCATACTATAAAAGCATCCAAGCCACATACAGGCTTGGTGCTCTGAGAGTGGCCAGTGCCTACCGCACCGTCTCAGATTATGCTATTTGTGTCATTGCAAGGAAGGTGCGGCTTTATGGTGTCGGGCGTAGGTCGTCAAGTGCGGCAAAAAAGGAAGAAAGGCTGCGCACAATTGCGGAATGGCAGCAACGATGGGAGAAATCCGAAAAAGGTCGCTGGATGTTCAAAGTCATCCCAAGTATTGCGATATGGATGTTCCGAAGACACGGAGAGGTTAACTACCATCTTATGCAGATGCTCACTGGACATGGGTGCTTCAAACAATATCTGCGCGGGTTCCATTGAGAAGACGACCCTTTTCGCCCAGTATGCCCAGAAGAACTGGAAAGCACGCTGCATGTGTTATTGCACTGTCCGCGATTCCTCAATGGACGAATTGATCTAGAAAGAGCATTCGGCGAAACTCTGACGGAGTACAATCTGGTACCAAATATGTGCGAGGATAAAGACAAATGGAATACCACATGTGCTGTGGTGGCAAGTATTATGAACATTCTGCAACACACGGCATACATACGTAGAACGGAACGCGCCAATGGATCTCCAGAAGGAGCTCGCGACGCCCAAATGAGCTTTGGATCGTACTATCACAGAATGACCAATACTGACGATTGAGTCGTATACTCATAACTGCATCCCGACGCACTAATTAACGGTGAAGGTCTGGGAGGAATAACCGTCGGACAAGGGGGGTTTGGTTCGGGTTAAAGTCCCACTCTACGGCTTCGGAAATTGTCTGTAGACGTTTCCACTACTCAACAACAAAAAAAATACGATACATATACATATAAATATTTATACACATAAACATATATATATATATATATATATATATATATATATATATATATACATATATATATATATATATATATATATATATATATATATATATATATATATATATAAATATATATATATATATATATATATATATATATATATATGTATGTATATATATATATATACACATACATGTACATGTACATGTACATAAGCAGGCTCTTGTACATGTACATGTATATAGGCCAGGCGGGCGACGGGTGGACGGGCGAGATCGCCGGCCTACGCAAGGAATGCCACGCAGCAAGGCGAAGACACCAGCGTGCAATAGGCAACCCAGACTGCCTGCAACTGCGCCAGTTGTACAAAAAGGCTAAAAGAGCAGCAGAGGACCCATCGGCCTACCATCCCCTGTGCATGTTGGACACAGCAGGGAAGGTCCTGGAGCGGATTATCTGCGACCGGATCGACGAGGCGATAGTGGATGCTGGAAGACTGGCGATGCGCCAATATGGCTTCCGAAAGGCCAGATCCACCGTGGACGCCATTGATGAACTCGTCCAAACGGCGAAGGAGGCGATTCAGGGCCAGAGATGGAATGGGGGTGCCAAGGGGTATTGCTTCGTGGTCACCCTCGACGTCAAGAACGCTTTTAACTCGGCCAGCTGGGCGCGCATAGCAGAAGCGCTGGCAGAGTTCAAAGTTCCCGTCTATCTAAGGCGAATCATCACCAGTTATTTTAGCGACAGGATGCTATTATACGAGTCCGATAGAGGTGTAGAAACGTACAAGATCACCGGAGGAGTTCCCCTTGGGTCTGTACTGGGGCCACTTCTCTGGAACGTTATGTACGATGGCATTCTCCGCATTCGGGTGACCGATTACGTTAAAATAATCGGATATGCGGACGACATAGCGCTAGTGTTCTCGACTTAACACTAGGAGGAGGTAATAGCAGAGGCCAATCACACAGTTGCCACTATTGGAAGATGGCTGGCGGATGTTGGACTGAAGCTGGCAGAGTACAAAACGGAGGGTATCCTTGTGTCAGGTCGAAAGGTACAGGAGGTGGTGGAGATAAGGGTTGGTGACTGCACCATTACCACTATCCCACTTCTCAAATACCTAGGCGTCTAGATTGACGCAAGACTGACGTTCATGGAGCACTTTTGGCAAATAGGTGAGAAGGCAGCGCGGACCTGCTCCCTGCTCTGCCGGATAATGCCAAATCTCGGAAGCCCACGGCACTGGAAAAGACAGCTCATCTCAGTGGTCGTCAAATCCATAATCCTGTATGGAGCGCCCATATGGGCTGAGAAGTCGAGTGTAAAGGCCTACGCTCGCACCATAGAGGCGGCGTATAGGAGATGTGCGCTCCGCACGATCTCAGCACACCGTACTGTGTCTGCAAACGCCGCGCTGGTGATAGCCGGTATTATCCCGCTGACCCTGCTGGCCAAGGAGCCGTGGAGCCTATACTACGGCGAAAGTACGCACGAGCTGAGTGCGGAAGATCGCGTAGCAGGCATTAGGCAAAGCACCATACAGGAGTGGCAAGCCCGATGGGATACATCCGAAAAGGGCCGTTGGACGAGAAGGCTGATCCCTGATCACCAAGGCTGGATGGATAGGTCGCATGGCGAGGTGAACTATCACGTCACACAGCTATTGACCGGGCACGGAGATGGCCGGGCGCACCTACACAGATTCCGGCTGCAGGAATCCCCCTGCTGCGATAATTGTGGAGGCACGGAGCCCGAGGACGTGGAACATGTCCTTTTTTCATGTCCACGATACAGCGGTGCCACAGCGGTACTGCAAAGAATCTGCGGAGAACCTGTGACACCGGATAACCTCGTGCACTATATGCTCGAGTGCCCGGAGAAATGGGACGTGGTGTGTGACACCTCGGCCGCACTTATGCGAGACCTCCGCCACTTGGTGTGGCGGCGAGGTGCAGGGAATCAATAGGAGGGGTCCGTTGACCAACCCACTCCCAGACGAAGTATTGCTTAACGGCTATGTACCTTCTGGGAGGCGTCTGAGGAGGTGGTTTTAGTGGGTAAGAGCCCCACACAACTGGTGCGAGAGAGCCCAGTGTCTGTTTGCAGATTTCCACCACCGAACCAATCAAAAAAAAAAAAACAAAAAAAACAAAAAAAAGCATGTACATAAGCATATAAATATACATATACATATATATCCATATACATAATATATATACGAGTATATATATAGATATACATATACATATATATATACTTATACATATACTTATATATAAATGTACATATACATATACATACATATATAGATATACCTAATAATTTACATATAAAATATATATATATATATATATATATATATATATATATATATATATATATATTTATATATATACTATATATATATATATATATATATATATATATATATATATATATATATATATATATATATATATATATATATATACATATATAGTCGCGTCGATGAAGCTCTTTCGCCTTGTTCGCATTCGGAGGAGGACATAACCAACGGCCACAACGATGATCACGGTCACGCTTGAAATGGTCGGTCCCATAATGACTTTATCCTCGATTTCGCCAATAGAGCGAAGATTTTCTTTATTCAGCCGGTTGAGGTATGGGAGGCTCAGAATGTCTTTATGATCCGTTATGTTGAGAAATGAAGTCGCTGCAGAACCGGGTGTTCTCCTAGGCGTACCCTTATGGTTCATGAATATGGTCTCGTTAATCCGGATCTCCCCCTCGAAGGTTATCAGGTAGGTGCCATTTATGAATCTTCTTTCACTCTCCGCATTTGTTATGAAAGCGACGTCGTCATTAGTGATTATTATTCCATCATCAACCACAACCAAGGGCTCCAAATGACTAGGCCTTGTGCTACAATGGGCCACGCGACCGGAGGGCAGTTGTTGTACGCAGGTGGTGTTCGGTGATTCCTTACAGAAAGTTGATGTCAATGTTGCTCTACAATTCCTAATCGGTGTTATTCTCCCTTCACAGTCAGCAACCCAGTTGTCGTCATCAAAATGTAGGACTATCCCCCTATGCTGGACTTTTATTATTTTCCTACATGCTAACCTAGGCTTAGGATACTTAATCATGAAAAACACGAAATTATCGCTTAACAAAATAAATCGAAGTTGCATATTTCCGAAAGCGAAACGGTGTGTGTTGTGTTTAAGCCGCAATCGGCAAGTGTTTTACAGGTCTGGCAAGTTTTTACAGGTGACAGGCAACTGCAGGGTGCATTGCCACAGCTAACGCTCGGAGAACGCAACAATTGGCGCAGCCGGTAGGATCCAACGTCGAGTGCCGGGAAAAGAGCACTCCTACGCGGGAATCCACCAACGGGAAACTACTACTAGCAACGTTAGGATAACCAACTCAAAGGAGTTCAATGGAGGGAGCAAGGATATTGGTAAGTATGCTTATATTAGGACATTTTAGTATTTAAGTTAATTTTGTCGACGATTCTTCGGTGGCCGTGTGGGCGCTTTTGCGCCGGTTATGCAGAAGAAGCAGCATCGGGGCTGAATAGCCGCTGCGGTTAGGTGACACTAAGTTGATTCGCAAAAGTTCTTAATGGTCAGGTTGTGTAGGTTTGTTTCACTGAGATTAGGATCATACTTTTTAATACTTCTTGTTTAAGCATTCTCGGGGGATGTGGAACGTGTCTGCTAATTCACGGTTTTTGCGTTATTAGATTGCGAACTTGTGTATACCGGTTGGTTTGGTTCGGAAAGAACGTGCCACGGTATAGGGTTCGTACGGTTATGATAGGGCATTTGTGTTTGTTTGTCGGTAGGGACATTTATATGTTTCAATTTATATTGTTTTGAAATCAAAATAAAGATTGCTTTAAATAAGAAAAGGTGCCGACAACACGTGTGGTTGCATCAAAGTTCTTTGTAGTTCGGAAACTACGATTTGCGTAGCAATGTTGGAGAAAACATTTAAATGTTATTATTACGATGCGCATACGTTAAGGGTTTATTTTTAAATATGGATTCGAATTTCCGGGGGTGAATCAAGACATTTTTGCCTGTAAATCCGATTTCGGTTTTTGCGAATTGGGAGGATTTTTTTTTTTTTTTTTAACAGATGCATGGAGATTTTTCTTTGAGATTGGGTTGTTCAACGGGATATTTATTGGATTAGGCATAGTACATGGGACTATCGAAGGAAGTAAAGGAGTTGCTGAAATCCCAGGAAGTGGTGGGCAAAGAGGTACAGAGGTTGATTTCCAACTTCAGGAAGGACCGGAAGGATGTAAAAACGGTGTAGTATGATCACAGACGAATCACCGAGTTGCGAGGTTTGGTGGAAAAGTTCAAAACAACCAAGTAAAATTACTGCCGCACAAGGAGGTCAGTAGGGACGACGAATACTTTGCGACGAATTTTCCTAGATATGTGGAAAGTTTAGTGTCAGGGTGGCTCAAGGTATTCGAGACGGATTTAGCAACAATTGAGGCACCGAGTGGGTCTCCGTTAAAGAGCAAAGAAGACGCACAGGACGAATTAAAAGCAGTAAAAACAGAGGTGAATCTTTTCACCGAGAGGATATTCGAACATTTCGAAGCCAGCGCGGGTAAGACTGAAGCCCAGACGTTGTGGGAGGAGGCCAGAGTAAGGGGTAGAATATCGCCTTTGGCAGCAGCCTATTTGGCGCTGACTGCTATCTTGAGCAGGAGGGAAAAAGAATTGGAGGAAGTACGTAAGGAAAAGGAAGATCTGAAAGCTGATAGAGAATTCCTTCGAAATAAATCTAAGGAACTCTCAAGACGGCTCGAGGAAACAGAGGAGGAAGCTTCTTTGTTAGAGCAAGAGAATTTCAGGTTTAGGGGAGCGACGGTGGAAGTGAAGCCATCTCAGGTGAGGCCAAGGTCAGTGTCGACGTCGGAAATACAAACGCAGACGGTTCAAGCTTCGATACCGGAAGTAGGAGGATCAGGATACTTAACGCCCCAGTGTACCCGAGGACATCTCGTTCCGAAAATAGTAGTGAGGGATTGCCATTTAGGAGGGCTACCGATTAGTTTCATTGAAGACCAGGCACAGCGCGAATCGCAGGTGAATAAGAAAGCAGCGACTCAACCAACGAGCGTAGGGGAAAAGGATAAAGCGCCTCAGTCGGAAGAGCCTATATACGACACGCCAACTCGGTTGGAAGCACGGCGGCCACTAAGTTTACGCCAGGATCTGGTTAAGTATCTATTGGAAGAGGGGATTAACAGCCAATTAGCTACACAAGAGGTGAGCGATACAATAATTCCTGTGGTGGTTAACTCGACAGTCAGAATGAGCATTCTGGAGGTGGCCAAAGCTGTGGAGAAGCTTGTGCTTATGTTTTCTGGCGTTGAGATTTACGATCTCAGGACGGAAATCAGGAGGTTCAAGGAAGGTTGCGAGCTTGCCCAATAAAGTCTTCCGGGAGCGGAGGTTGAACACTTGATAAGATGTATAAGACAGAGAAAACCAGGGGACGCGTTTGATTTGTTGGCACATAGCCCAGTAGACAACCTGACTGATTTATATGCTCTCCTGGACAGGACATACTTGAAACAAAAATCGTACGACGTACTCATAAGAGAGATCCAGGAGTCTACTCAGAAGCCTGGAGAGGCATTGAGAGCCTCGGTCCAGTCACTAGGGAGTGCAGCGAGTGTAGAAGCAAACAGGCAATTCCCTGAATGTGCGTCGGTATACAAATCGCAAATAGAGAGGGCCATGGTGACGGTGTTCAAGGCCGGTTTAGTAAATAGGGACTTGGCCAATTACACGCTAGGTCTGACACAACGATCAATGGCAGATTTGATAGAGGCAGTTACGTTTGCAGAGGTGGCCATTCAGCAAAGAGCCACGACGGGGGGCATATGCTGGACGAGTGCACCCGCTGGTTCGATTGTCCCGCGACAAGAATTGGGGGGTAATGAGAAACGGGGAATGAACCATAGAGATCGACGACCGGCTGTAGAGGTCGTTTGCTCATTTTGTAATAGGCACGGGCATTTCTGGGATGAGTGCCGGACGAGGAGGAATACTCCTTTTTGTGAGGATTGCGGTAATTACGGACACCAAAGAGGGATGAGTTGTCCAAGGAATGCATCAGCAAGACAACAGGGTAGACAGTACTACTCCAGAGAAAGCTTCGGAAATCAGCAGCAAAGTACCACTGATAGTCAGCAGAGACCCGTGTTGCCTCGTGGAAACCCAGGGGACCGCACATGGCAGCGGAACACGGGCGGCACTAGTAATAACCATCATACCTATGGTTCGCAGCAAACCAATCATACGATGCAAGGAACGAACGGAAAGGAAGTCGCCAACCGACATGTGCATGGTGTGGGCGCATTGGCCATATGGCAGAGAACTGTTTCGCGAGGAACAGCAACAGGCAGAACCAGGGAAACCGGTAGGGGGCCAACCTCGGCCTGGAAACCCCAGAACATTGCGAACAAACGTGGTTTTCACATCAGCGACAGTCGAGAGACCACAAACTCCGAAGATACAGGATACAGCAATCTTAGGGACAATAAATTTTGTTTGTCTATTGCTAAGCCTGTTTGGGGTAATTCGTCAGAGAGCAGTGGGGTTAGTCAGGAACTACCTCCCTGGTATATTAATATATATAGGAACAAATTTTAATTGTATTAGTGAAAGATGCAGACAGGTAATTCAGCCGGCCAGGGGCATGAGAGCAGGTTTTAAAAACGGCATGGGGAAGATGAATGCTAGTACGGCAAATTTTAAATCGTGTTTAAGTATACTTTTTGCCAGCACCGCTAGGTTTATGAGAGATATGTGTAGAGATCCTCCGCGATATAAACATTTTTTGGCTAACAATTTCAACAGTCAGTCTACCTACACGGATGATTCTTATGTGATCATTCCGTGCAAGGCAGGAAAAGCAGGTCATCTGGTATTATTGCTGGACACAGGTGCGGACACCAGTCTAATAAAGGCTGAATCCATGAGCTCATTTCCCTATGTACAAGCGTGCAGAATAAGCAGTTTAAGTGGGGCATTTGGGGGAAGTGTTAAAACCCTTTGCCTAGTGAAACTCGATATTCACCGTGCTGAGAATTTGGAATGGGATTTCCACATTATCTAGACCCAGGATGGTATCCTGGCAGATGGAATATAATAGATACAGTACGTAAACGCTTATCCGTATGCAATGGGAACGGGAAAACTGTGAAAAATTTTAGACTTTTTGCAACGGACAGTTTAAGCAGGGAGCAGGAAAATCAATCAGAAGGCATAGCGAAGGCTAGGGCAATAACTGTAAAGAAGGTAAGGGTACCTGTGAAAGAGGGTTTAACAATAGAAACCAGGCAAGAGATACAGCCTGGTGTGCATATCAGCGATACTTTGGCATACGCCATAGATTATACAGTTAAGGCACCAGTGCTGAATACTCAAGAATCGGACGTAGTGTGGGATCAGAATTGCGAGGTGACATATTCCAATATCTCGGAGTACGACATTAGAGAAGTAAGCGATGCGAGTGATTTTTTAGTGCAGGAAAAGTCTCGGGAGAATACCGAGAGAGCGGAGAAACTGAAAAACGAATTGGGAACGGGGAGTATTTTGAATGAGGAGGAAATCCTTTCAATAGCAAGAATGTGCGCAGAGTATAACGATGTTTTCCTACTCGATGGATACGCGCTGCCGGTCACATCTACAATTGAGCACAATATTCCCATAGCGGATGGGCAGTTGCCCATAAATCAAAGGCAATATAGAACTCCAGAGGCTCATCGTGACGAAATGAATCGACAGGTGGACAAGTTGTTGGAGGAGGGCATAATAATGCCGAACAATTCTCCATGGAATTCACCTTTGTTATTCGTTCCGAAAAAGTCCCAGGACAAGAAATGGAGATTGGTGGTCGATTTCAGGAAATTAAATGACGTCACGCTGAAGCAAGTTTTTCCGATCCCAAGAATTGACGAAATTCTGGATCAGTTGGGTCATTGTAGGTATTTCTCTACGCTAGATTTGGCTAGCGGATACCATCAAGTCTTGATGGGTGCGGAAGACAGGGAGAAAACGGCATTCAGCACGTCTTTGGATAATTTTGAGTTCAAACGAATGCCATTCGGACTTACTGGTGCTCCAGCAACTTTTCAGAGGCTCATGAATAGCATTCTAACTGGTCTGCAAGGTATTGACTGTTTTGTATACCTAGATGATATAGTGGTATATGGAAGGAATCTCTCAGACCACAGTAGCAAGTTGAGTAAAGTACTGGATCGACTGAGGGAGCATGGTCTCACGCTCAACACGAAGAAGTGTAACTTCCTGCGACGCGAGGTGGTCTATCTAGGAAACAAGTGTACTCAGAAAGGTGCGCTTCCTGATCCTGCGAAGATAGAATGCGTCAAGAATATTGCTCAGCCAAGAAACAGGAAGGACGTACAAGCTTTTCTTGGTCTGGCAAATTATTATAGGAAATTCGTGAAGAAAATTCGAATGGACGGAGTCATGCCAACAGGCGTTCGAAGGTTTGAAATTGGCTATTACGACACCGCCCAACCTGATTTACCCGGACTTTAATAAGCATTTCATTTTAACGACAGACACCAGTGGTGAAGCTCTGGGAGGGGTTCTTTCGCAGGAACAAGAGGGTCGCGATCATCCCATAGCTTTCGCGAGTAGAGCGCTGAGTGAGACCGAGAAGCGGTACTCTACGATAGAGAGGGAGATGCTCGCTATAGTTTGGGCCACTCGTAACTTCAGATCATACCTTTTGGGGAGGCAGTTCACGGTTTACACCGACCACCAACCGCTAAGGGGAATCGTAAATTTGAAGGATCAAACGTCTAGACTGGCACGGTTCAGTCATAAGCTGTCCGAGTACACATTTGATATTGTATACAAGCCAGGGAAAACGAATTTGAATGCGGATGCGCTGAGTAGGGTGCCGGAAAATACGAGTGTTCTGAGAATCACTGAGAATATCGCGGGATATGCGATCAATGATGGGCAGACGGAAAGATCAAAAGGGGAGCAAATAATAGTGAGGGCATGGATTGAGTTAGACAGGGTAAAAGTGGAAGTGGGGTTTTTGGAAGCGAGGGCAGTTGCCTTTGACATCACGAAAGACTGTTCAGCATACAGGTTCATCAGTGAGGGGTTGAGATGGTGTCTCGCTAGATTATATGATATAAACGTGCAAGAACAAGAAAACTTGCGGGAAGCGCTTGAGGATACAGCAGCGAGAGTCCAACAGGTAGTAGCTCGGTTAAGGGAAAAAGCGAGATTTTCACCAGCCGAGAGGTGGGACACAGCACCGAGGATAGCAGCTGTCCTAACAAGAGCGCAAGTAAGGGAGCGAAGGAGTACTGTGGATGACTCCGCGAAACAGGGGGACGCCATGGGTGACGGTACGATTCCAGAATTACCTTTTGTTACGGACGCTGTAATTGAACTGTCGGACCGAAAGGAGATTGAAACGGTGTCAAAAGATTACCATAATTCTCCTTTGGGGGGTCACCAGGGTCTCATGAAGACGTATAGGCGTATACGCAAGAACTATAGGTGGCCTAAAATGATGTTGGATATATGGAAACTCATCGCTGGGTGTGAAAGTTGCCAGAAGAACAAGGTATCAAGGCTAACAAGGATGCCTATGCAACTAACTGATACTGCTAACAGACCATGCGAAAAGGTGTTCATGGATATGGTGGGACCATAGCCCGAAACGAAAGCCAGCGCCTTTATATAATACAGACGACTTCCCACATCTGTTACGTTATCAAGTGCAGAAAGGGCACGAGTTGGCTAGGAAGGCGCAGGAAAGGGTAAAAGCGGTATCCAAGAAGCAATATGATGCTTCCACTAATCCCGTGCAGTTCGTTGCTGGGGACAATGTTTTACTGCGTAACAGTAACAAGAAGAACAAATTTTCCCATATTTGGCTTGGTCCATATAAAGTAGAAAAGATTTTGGGGCCAGTAACGACAGAGGTTAGGATAGGAAACAAATTGAGACGTTTCCATAACAATCTGTTGAAGCCCTACAGATCGAATTAAGAATTTTAGTGTGAAACTGGTTGCAATGATGAGTGAATTGAAGCAGAGGTTTTCTTTGCTTGACCTATCCCAAAATTCAGTTCGTGCGGAATGTGACGACTGAAATGAGTGAAATTTTTTTTAAATAATATCTTCACCCTTGAAAACGAAGAAAATTAAACGTAAGCAAGACAGCGGTATGAAAGCATGAGCAGCAGCGTCAATAACAGGGACGTTTATGCAATATGTTATTAAGTTTGTAGCTACTCATAACGTACACGGGTAATATGATGCGTTGACATTTTTGGCATGCGCTATAATGACAAGCGCATGTGCCATGTACATATGTATGTATGTCAATAAGTAAGTATGAGCTCGTGTAGCGTGTAAGTTTAATGTGAGACATGGTGGTTTGCATGCATATGTTTAGCATTAATATTTTAATTATTTTATCAGTACGATATACATGAAGTCGTAGGGGTAGGGGCATGAAGGTAAACGTAAGTATGTTTGGAAGAGCAATAGGGAAGTAAGTAAAGTAAGTAAACACGGAAGCAGTGTAATTAAACAATTTTATATTTAGTATAAGTAATGATAATAGGAAAAGAAGAAACTCAAGGAAATTGAAAAAAAACAATTTCCCAAATATCTCTTTTATTGATATGAATAATGTAATAAAGAAGATAAGTATGGAATACAATTGATTTCAATTAGTTTGAATACAACTTCCAGGTGTACGACCCTGGAAGTATCGAACGTTGGCAGCATCGGATGTTGGTCGCCTAGCATCTGGTACAATCGGTGCAGGAAGATGGAAAGCCGACCAAGGCAGGTTTTGACTCGTTTAACAATTACGTAGGACAATTATGAATGGGGTTGTTTTGAAGTAATAGGTTAGAAAGGGTCTTGTTAATATATTTAGTTCATATGACAAGTTGGTTTAAGCTAAAATAAGTTAGGGAGAATAATCAGTAGGTAACAAGTTAAGAGAACTAGTTGAGAATGGATAGTAGCAAAATCGAAATTAGGTTAGATAGACTAAATTTGCTTGTAAGTTTATTGTGTGTATTAAGTTAAGTGTTAATGGAGAGACAATCTGGAGCTATAGGCTAGCTGACAGCGGTTAGA
Source organism: Clusia tigrina (assembly GCA_920105625.2). Lineage (NCBI taxonomy): Eukaryota > Metazoa > Arthropoda > Insecta > Diptera > Clusiidae > Clusia > Clusia tigrina. The sequence continues at coordinate 316,144,197 of OV050030.1, forward strand.
AAGCTAACGTAAAATGGGCGGAGCTTCAGCGTAGTAGTAAGTAGGGTAGTGTTAATACCGAGGGGGTGCCTGTATGCTTCGTATGCATTCATAGAGGGGTTTTCCACACTAGAAGTGTTATGAATATATACGAACCAGAAGATTTTATTTAAGAGAAGAAAAGAATTGGGTCATGCCATTGACAACGGAAATACATAGTCAAGGATACTTAGATATTCTCGATTATGGTTGGAAAAAAAAGAAGATAAAAGGTCGGTCGATGGTGGTTGTTGGTGTAAAGTAGTGATAACGATAATGTAGCAGTAATATAACCATAATGATTATTTAAATATTTAGAGAAATAAAAAAATTTTATTAGATAAATTATTGTAGCGATTACTTATTTTTTTTCTACAGTATATGTGTAAGGCAACTGTGTTCTTGGTAGCCTATTTGAGCGTTCCAGCGAAATGCAGCGAAACCGCGGAAGTGCGGGTGGAACCCTTGGCGGAAACAGATCTGATTTTGAAATCACTGGATAATGTTTGTTTCTCGAAAGTCGAGTGGGTGGTGATATCGGAGTTTCGCGATGCTGATCTGGAGCCAGTACTGAAGAAACTAGAAGACTTGCAAAAGAAAACAATGGAGCTTTGCGAGTTAAGAGCAAATACGGCAGGATCTGACGGAAGTAAGAGAGGGTGTGAGATAACGGCAGCGGAAGCGGAATCAATAATAGCGGGGCTCAGACGAAACGAGCAAGCTATGTCATTTCGGGGTAGCAAACCACGTGCAACAAGGTCGTTAATAGATGTCGATAGTGAGATACTGACGTGGGGTATCGGAACCATGGACCATCGTGACGCGGACAAGATTTACGCTCATTTGCAAGGTCTGGATATTCAACAGGCTAAAACTATGTCGGTCTTAGGCAAAGAAATAACCATTCGGGGTTCGAGCTACAAAGGGTTACACAAAGCAGTAAAGGAAATTTTTGTCGATATTGTACAGTTGCAGGCTGGCATGAAATCGATAAATGAGAAAACTGCGGAAGCCTTCAGCAATTTGGCGGAACTCGTTAATCTGGAGAATTTTATATCAGAAGAGCCTGTGAGCCTGCCAGGACGTCAGCAAATTGAAATGGCAGTCGTGGATGATTTGTTGCATGGGAAGTTACACCCTATGTTCACTTCCACCGAGGCCCTACTTAAAGTAGCTCCCAAGACTTTGGGTGGCATAAACTGGTATTTGATGAAGCCCGAACAGCGGGGTATCTGGTGGTCATAAAAATACCACTTCCTCTTCCTGATGTATTTGCGCTATACAAGATATATCCCGTACCCATAGTACCGAAGACACTATATGACCACATCTCAGAGAATCGAGTGCATGATAATTATATCGGACTAACGTCGGAGGATATTAAGTCTTGTAGAATGATGGATATTTCACAGCGTATGTGTCCACATCCGGGGAAAGCCCTTACAAGGGAAAGCAAATCTTGTGAAGTACAGGCGTTGAAAAACGAGCAAGATAAGTGCGAGCATGTAGCAGTCTCGGCTACGGGAGGATTGTTGGTAGTGACAGAGTCACCCAACCGCGGGCTATATCATTTTGATGAGACAATTTTTGTGTCTGCAGTGTGCCAAGCAAGATCGACAAGACTAGAGCTGCAGGGGACGGGATTCCTGCACATTGGCGAAGACTGTCGGTTGATTGGGAAAGAGATGCTGCTGGTGCATAGAGCGCAGAAGAACCAGCATTACGAGTTTTCACCAGCAAGTATGGGAACTAGAGAGATAGCGGCCAACGATCAGGCCTTGTTAACAACTTTGCAGCGTTCGAAACCAATAAATAGTAAATATGTACCAACGACGATACAAGCAATACCCCAGGAGATCTGCGGAAGATTCTAGTGACTAACGGCAAGTCAATTAACGAGATAATGAGGGAAACGGAGAAAGAGCAGACGTTGTTGAACCTTAAAACATCTTACGATATAACGCACTCCTCGTTGGAAAAGGGAGGTATCGCCGCGATCATAACGCTGGCAATGATCGGTGCAGTAATCTCATATATATTCTGCCAGTTAAGGAAGCGAGTCAAATACCCACAACGAGAACCACAACCAACGCCGCAGGTAGCAGAGATTGCATTGTAGAGTAGCGTAGGTTAAGCAAACCAAATGTTAGAGTTAAGAATGTACAAAATGTTTGAGAAAAAAAATAAATAAACAAAAAGGAAGAGAAAACGAACCAAGAGAAAAAAAGAAACAGTAAATAAAATATAAAAAAAACAATATCAAAAGAATAAAAATAAAAAATTAATGAAAAAAAATATAAAAAAATACAATAGTTAAAAGAAGAAAAATAAAAAACATTTGAAAAGAAAAAGATATAAAAAAAACATAAATATACATATAAATATATAAATACACATATAAAATATTGTAAAGGGTGTCCCAACAAGAACGCATTTTTTAAATCTGGCAACATTCGAAGTGTCATTTTTTGACATTTGAACAATTGTTATTGTTTGCTAGTAGAAGGTACGAGGTTAGTAAAAATGGAGCACTACACGAATGAACAACGCATTCTCATTGTGAAATTGTTTTACCAAAATGGTGAAAGTTTTGCGGTCAATTTGGGGTCAGAATAATGCTCCAAAAGAGTCCACTGTAAAGAGATTAATGGATAAATTTGCCGAAACTGGGTCTGTTAGTGATGTAAAGACAACAACGCGCCATCGACCAGGTCGATCGCCTGAAAATGTCGCAGCTGTACGTGATGATGTCGCTCAAACTCCATCCACCTCAATTCGACACCGAGCTCAGCAAATTGGTGTCTCCAAATCCACTATGCAGCGAATTTTGACGAAAGATTTGCATCTTCATGCATACAAAGTTCAATTGACTCAGGAACTGAAGCCAGCTGACCATGGACAGCGAAGGGAGTTCGTTAATTGGGTATTGGAGAGACAACATGAAAATGCTGATTTTGCCGCTAAAATCATCTTCAGTGACGAGGCCCATTTCCATCTTGATGGCTTCGTCTATAGGCAGTATTGTCGCATTTGGGGTGAGGCAAATCCTCGAGTGATTCACGAGAAGCAAATGCATCCTCAACGTGTCACTGTGTGGAGTGGTTTTTGGGCTGGAGGAATCATTGGACCTTTTTTTATGAAAATGAGGCAGGTCAAGCGCAAACAATCAATGGTGTTCGGTATCGTGAAATGATAACCAGTTTTTTCTTGCCTCGAATTGAAGAAATGAATGTGGAGGGCATGTGGTTCCAACAAGACGGCGCCACATGTCATGCAGCCAGAGAAACAATTCAATTCAATTTATTTAAAATTTAAAAATTGCGCTCTTGTTGGGACACCCTTTATTAGGTTATCAGAAAAAAATATATAGTAAATGTATACATATAAAATATTATATTAGGTTATACAATTTTAGAAGGTAGCTACACTACCTTCTTCTCGAAAGAGGGGAGGAATGTTGCGAGTCAAGATACGACTACCTACGAGTAGTTGACTCGCGACACAACCCAAGTAGCCTATCGACCGGTTGTATCTATAATTAATATTACATATATGAATTTCACAGGTGTTACAATTACACAATGACACAAAAACTAGGGCTAAAATGCACCATTGGTATTTTGTATGAACTAGCTCATTGCGATTATTGTTTTGGGTCAACACTTGCGTAATTGGAACACCTAAGTAGGTTATAAAAATATTTATGTAGCTAGAACTAGGCATATAAATAAGATAATATATTTCCGAAAGCGAAACGGTGTGTGTTGTGTTTACGCCGCAGTCGGCAAGTGTTTTACAGGTGTGTATTTACAGGTGACAGGCAACTGCAGGGCGCATTGCCACAGCTAACGCTCGGAGAACGCAACACTGGGTTGACTATTTTAATCTTTGCAAGGGTAATCGCTAATATTAAATTCTCCAATTTTAAAATTATTATCCTATTTCGGGCCAAAAGAATTTCATAGAGATGGCCTGTATCGATCTGATTTTTTTGATTCCTTGTGTTAATGACCATTTGCTGCTTTTCGGCAAGCATCAATTCCCGCTGCCCGAATTTTATCTTTTCAAAGTCGTCAAAGTCCGGTGTTCCTGCAATGACCTTCAGGGCTTACGCTTCTAGCCTATCTATGACGAGTGTTAATCGATCCTAAGAGTGTCCCTATGTGTGTCACGTCCGATTCAAGTAACTTTACCATATGAGATGAAAGGAAATGGGTCATGAGTCCTTTAGTCTCTTCCGTTATTTCGTAGTACGCCGTTAAGTTTGCTGGTGTTGTAAGTAGTCATATTCCCGCCAAATGTTGACAGTACCATCCATGATAGGAATATATTCCGAATTAGAGTAGTCCGTTATTTTTGTTTCCAATGTCCTAATAGAAATGAAAATCATCGCAGCCAGTATCTTAAAATTATGGAAAAAAGGGTAAAACAAATTTATTAAATTTTCGTATTAGTATGGAGTTATCTTAAGTTGTCCTTATGGACCACCCTCCCCTTAATAAGAACCGTGGTTCCTAAGTCTGCACCGATTTTCTGTTCTTCGTATAGGGGGGTCAATTTATTTCCTAATCTTCTGTTGTTTTTGACCATGACCCGTTCTCCTACGTCAAACACTCTATTTTGTCTGGAGGGATTGTTTCTCTCCAGCTGTTTCTGTTGTGCCCTTGTGATCCTTTTCACTATTTTATTTTGAAGTTCCGGCTGTGCAGAACGGACCACATCTAAAGGTCGTTTATCAGTCACGGAGTGAATTGTTCAGTTATATTCCACCGTTGCCATTAAGATTAGATCTATTCTCTTTTCTGGTTTCAAGCACCTAGCAATTTCCAGGAGAGTACTATGGAAGCGCTCAACTTGACCGTTCGATGTGCTGTGAGGGGTGGTGCGTTTCTTATTTCAATTCCAAATTGATTTCTCAACAATGAGGTGATAGTTTCCGATTTTAGTGCTGGTTCATTGTCGCAGTAAATGTTTTTGTGTTTTTGAAAAAATTTACAAGATTCAGCAGAGGAGGCTTTAAATCATTAACTGTTCGAGACGGTAACAGTTGAACAATCGCAAATTTTGAAAACTTGTCCATGCAAGTAAGGAAGTATTTTCTGTCTGTTGAAAAGATATCTATATGCAGCATTTGACCTGCATAAGATAGTATTGGGGTCACACCCAATTCCTGCCTGTGGGGGTGTCTATCATATTTTGCTTTTATGCAGATTTTACCATTTGAAACCACCTCTTCGACCAACTTCGCCATTTTCGGGAAGTAATAATCGGATAGGATCTGTTTGACGTTTTCTTGTGCCGCTCTATGAGCGCGATTGTGCTCAACAGTGGCTATTTCTCTCTGTTCATTCAGGTCATAAATATCTGTCACCACACTTTTGCAGTACCAAAACCTTGTTGCCGGAAAATCTTTTACCAAGTCATGCTGGATTACGGCAATATTCTTCGAGCGCATGAATATTATGCCGCGACAATGCGTCAGCCACATAATTTTCCCTTCCTGGTTTATGGAGGAGCCTTGCATTGTGTTCATCTACGAAGCATCTCCATCTTTTGATTTTTGCATTAGGGTTTCGAGCTGAGACTGCGCCTGTAAGAGGTTGATGGTCAGTATAGATATTGAGACCTTTCACACCATAAAGATAATTTCTTAATTTTTGAAGAGCCCAAACAATTGCAAGCAGCTCGCGTTCATTTGTTGAAAAATCCCGTTCCCTGTCCTTCAGAGTTCTTGAGATCATGGCAATTGGTTTCCCCTCTTGTGAGAGAACCGCTCCTAAACCCAGTGCCGACGCATCCGGCGTTAGATCGAAAGGTTTTTTAAAGTCAGGATACAGCAGCATAACATCCTCGGAGGCCAGGATTTCCTTCAGTTTGTTAAAGGCTTGAATTTGTTCCTCATTGAAATGTATTGGGATTTTTTTAGACTGAGCGGCGCCAACTTTTCCGTTGTCGCCCTTTAGTATGTCTGTAATTGGTTTTGCTATTGATGCAAAATCCCTGATGAAGCGCCGGTAGTAGCTCGCTAAACCTAAGAATGACCGGACGTTGAATAGAGTTGTTGGCTGCTCATACGTACGAATGGCTTCCACTTTATCGGGGGCTGTTTTTATGCCTCCCCTAGACACAATGAAGCCAAGGTATTTAACACTTTCCTTAAAAAAGTGTGATTTTTCACGGGACACCCTCATGTTGGCCTCATACAATTTAGTTAGGACCCATGCAATGTGGGCTACGTGGTCCTCTTCGTTTTCAGAAAAGATTATAACGTCATCGACGTAAACATACCATGTTTTACCTATCTCTTCCCTAAGTACATCTTCTATGGCCCTTTGGAAAATGCTGGGCGCATTTTTTAACCCAAAGGGTAGTCTGCAAAATTCGTATTTGACACCTCCTACCGAGAAAGCCGTTTTCTCCCTATCCTGTTCCGTAAGAATTATTTGTCAAGCGTTGTGAAGTAGGTTTGAAAGAATTACTGTAATTTCAGGTATAGGGTACTTATCGTCAATTGTTTTCTGGTTCAATTTTCTAAAGTCAATAACAAGTCGTTTTTTATCTTTCCTTGATCATCCTTGCGTTTTTTGTCAACAACCCAAATGGGATTATTGTATGGAGATCTGGATGGCCTAATTATGCCCTTACGCAATAAGTCTTTGACCTCTGAATACACAAAATCTGCCACACCCATTGAGTATGGGTATAGTCTCGAGTAAACAGGGTCGTTACCGACCGTGTGGATAGTCGCGACAATATTAGTATTAAACGGTAGTGATTCATTGGGTTTCGCAAAAGCGCCATCCAACCTTCTCATCATTTCTCTAAATCTGTTTGTCACTGTGTGTGGTACCCTGATATCTTCGATTTGTGTGAAATTCACATTTACACACTTTAGAAATTTGAGTTCTTCCCAAACTGATTTTGTAATTATCTTCTTGTTCTTAAAATCTAACGTTGCCCTTATCTGCGTTAGCTGATCGAGGCCGATTATTCCATCGAATGTGGATAGCGAAGAGAGTATAAAAAAGGAAGTGTTCGTGTCGAAGAAGTTAATATAACATTTTTGCTTAACATCATCGAAGCCATGGAGTGACGTTACTACGAACGGTCGTTGCACCGAAAAGACATGGATTAACTCCAGGAGGGGCTTTATATAATTTTTTGAAGCCCTCGTGTCTATCAGTAATTTAATTTTTCTCCCTGCAATTGTCCTTTCTAAGTATGGAAGCAGGGATTTTTCCCTAAAAAATGGATTTGTTCAGATTCCAGGGTTTCCTCAATCTCAGACGCTTCTGCGTCAGCTTTCGATTGATAATCTTGCTTGGGCTGATCATGTTCCTGAGCCATATGATTGATTCTCTGGTGCTTGGGCTCAATGGACCTAGAAGTACCGCTATGTGCCCTTTTCTGATTATGGATATCTTGTTGATTTCGACCATACTGTGTAGAGGCTTGATTGTAATATTGGCCACGGGATTGGCCGTATGAAACTGGCTGGTGATTATTCCGAAACGAACCTTGGTTCCGATGGTCAGGTGACTGTTGATGAAAGAAACCACCATTATTCTGAGACATAGTCGGTTGCCTAAACTGTGACGAGCCAGAAGTGTCCATTGGAACCGGGCGTTCTTGCGGCTGGGGAGCCACGTTTCCGAAGTTTTGGCGTTTTGAATAGTGAGGACTTTTGTATTGGTTGAAGGGGTTTGGTTGGCCTCCAGTGGGGATATTCCTATTCTGCTGTCTTGGCTTATCCTTATCCTCTAAAGCCCTTGCATAATTGCTTGCAAACAGGTATCGCTCGTGGTTAGCCTCAATTTCTCGAGCCAATGCCAGGGCTGTCGGTAGATTATTCGGTTGTGCCGAGAAGAGCATATCACTTAATGATTTTTTTGTTCCTGATATAAATACTCGTAGAGCATCTGCCCTGTACTTTTCATTCATTGAAGAGGCGACACTGGAATCGTATGACATTTGTGTCTTATTTGTAAGGAGAGTTAGTTTTCTCTCAATCTCATCATAGAACTGTAAAAGGTTTAAATTGCCTTGACGGAGTGTGGATAATTCCTGTTCAATCAGATAAACAGGGCGCTTGTCAGCGTAGGTGAAATCAAGCCTGTTAATGATAGCTTTGAAATTTAAAACGGTGTTGAAAGAAGATAACACCATATCCGCGGTTCCTTTAATTTTGTTCCTAATTATGGCCACGGCCTGATAATGTTTGGAGCTCGCATCGTAACTCTCAAAAAGCTTATAGGCGGTATGTGCCACCTGTCTCCACGACACATAATTTTCTTCTTTGCCTTCGAGATCGGGCAAACACTTTACTATATCAAGGGTCTCCTCGCACCGGATCCCTGGTATTATCCGAACTTCTCTGTAAACCTCAACCTCAGGTGTTTTAGTTTCAATTTTTTCTAGTTTCCGGGTTATAGTAGCCAGTTGCGTATTGAATTCGAATTTCTGTGCCTCGAGGGCGCGATCTAACATTTCCCTTACTTGTTCATGAGTGGTCATTTTATTGTCTTATTGTTATCAGAAATGTTAAGTTTAAATAGCCAGAATCTGTCGTTTAGTTCCTTGAGTTCACTGTCAAAGTCACTCACAACACAAAGAATCAAGACACAAATGTCTGTGCAGAATACTAAGACGATTTTAAATGGTAGCACGTTTATTTGGATATTTTTTAGCTTCCACCCTTGCAAAAATTATTTATTTATATATATATATTTTTTTTAATCCCAAAATTTGTAATTGACTTTAGAACAAAATCTATTAATTTTTAATTTTTATTTAAGTTTTATTTAATTACACTTTTCCACAAGCACTCTAATTACATTGACATTTTGGCTTAAGCTGCTACAGTTAAACTAGTTGGCTGGAAACGTAGGGATTTGCTGCCGTCAAGGTTCCCAAGTTTTTCCCTTTTTGTCCTTGCGCAATGATGAATGTTTTGAGTAATAATCTCGCGGGCGCAACACTTGCGCAGCTCTTAATTCATTTTGTAAATTTTGTAGAAATTAATTTTTTTTATCCAACATGTGTTCTTTGCACCGTTGGGCGCCACTAATACTTTATTTTATGAAAACGCTGGTTGCTTCGACCTCAACGATGTTTTATTTCCAAATCTTAATCAAGACTAAAACTAATGGACACAAATTCTTATTTTCTAACCTAGCCCTCACAGTAAAAGTGCTGACTTGCGCCTCGTGTGTGGTGTTGGGTGTCCGTCGCTGCTGCGTCGCTGCTGTTATCGCGACGGCTTGAAGGCGTACAGCGGACGTTGGTTTTGTGTAGCATTCCTCTCGTTGTTGTTGCCTTTATTACTGCAATACCGCTGGTGTTATGGAATGCATGACCAAAGCGTGGGAAACACTACTGGGAGCTGATCGTGCTAACTTATATATCTACACATATATACATATACATATAAATTTACATATCCGACTACATATACATATACATATACACATACCTATACATATACATATACATATATACATATACATATTTATAAACATAGCCATATACATTTACTTGTATATAAGCATATAAATATACATATACACCCAGTAAAATATTGATCGGCATCGGAGCAATAATGGATCGATCCAATGCAAGGCATTGATTTGGCTCCCTATATATATATATATATATATATATATATATATATATATATATATATATATATATATATATATATATATATATATATATATATATATATATATATATATATATATATATATATATATATATATATATATATATATATCCATCTTCACCTTGCCAAAAAATTAGCGGATATTGCAACGAATCATAAGAACGGTGTGTTTCACTAACATTTTCCAACTGGTCATTTCTACGTTGCAAAATAATATCACGCCTATTGAATTCTTCTCCAACCATGACAATCGCTACTTCATCTTCAAATCTTGGTGCATTAAATCTTCCTACATGTTGGCCAGCTGGCGTTTTATCCCCATTTATTCTTATTCCATAATTGTCAGTAGGCACATTATCAATTTGTGATTTAAACATTCTAACCAATTCATTGTGTTCATTTAATAATATTTGTAATTCACGAATAATTGGTTTGATTAATTTCGGATTTATTGAATAACGCTGATCAACTTCTTCATCTCCATTTCCCATGATATAAATTTGTGGAAAGCGATACTCTTGGTTGTCGAATGGCAATAACGAACCAATTTTATGATACACCTGACCCTGAATCTTTAATTAATATTCAACAAATTGGTTAGAATTTTCGTATAAATTTGGTTAGAAGTTTCGTATAAATCAAAACATATATTAATATCTGAATTGAAAACGACATTATTTACCTTAAAAGTTGGCATAAATCTATCACGAACAATGTGTTGTGCTCCAAATGATGTCATATGAAAGCAACAATTGTACGACTGAATGAATTTGAAGAAATGTTTTGACTGATTTGTTCTGCCACCAACCAAAGAGAATAATGGCTCAGTTGGTTGACTTAATGTTGTTAATTTAACTTTTTAGCCAGCACATAACATTCCATCGGTTTCATTTTTAAATTTAACTGCGTTGCATTTATTACAAACTTTATCCATTTTGCCAATTTGAATAGATGGATGCGAAGCGTAATCAATGTTATGATCATAATTAAAACCTGGACGATCCAAATTTCCAATTGAATGGCTACGTCTCCATTGTTGCCTGTTTTGATTGTCACGTTCAGTGTTACGTTCACGATCTCTTCTGTTTCTAACTCTCACACTTTCAATACATTCTTCTCTTTGTTCTTGATTTTGATTTGATCTTGATCGTGCCATTCGTTGCCTTGCTAATTCATTACTTTCTAATCGCTCTTGTTCATCCTGATTAGATCTATTTAAACGTATTTGAATGCTGTGGCGTGTTCGTCGGCCAATTTGTGAACGTCTTCATCGCGGCATTGTTGATTAATTTTTCTTTGATGCAAAAGATTTTAATTTTAACTGAAAGATTACAAATCAATAATTAAAAAATGTCAATGCTCACACTGTAAACTTGAATGACAATCAATAAACACACAGAAATTAAATAAGTCAAATGACGCGAGCAAGCAGAGCCTTATACCGACAAAATGTAATTCTCATAAGAAAAAAAATACATTTTATATGGGGAAAACACACCATCATAAAAGTGTGCGTATAACGCATATTCGTAAAAATTTGTCGATGCTTTTCTTTAAACACCATCAGTGAAAGTAGAAATTTCCAACGCATATATTCGTTTGAAAATCGGTTGAGTGGTTCTCGAGTTATAAAATCACGAACATAGGACAACTTATTTTTATATATATATATATATATATATATATATATATATATATATATATATATATATATAGATATATATATATATAGATATATATATATATCCAAGTCCAATGCACATGCAAGAATATATTCAAGACACCATGATATATGTTCGTGTATACGGCAGGCCAGGCTTATTCATCACATTCACGTGTAACCCACAGTGGGATGAAGTGAAGAAATGGTTATTACCAGGCCAATCTTCAACTGATCTCCACGATGTTACCGCCAGAGTATTCAAACAAAAGCTAAAATCATTAATCGATTTGATTGTTAAGCATCGTATATTTGGGGAAATTAAATGTTGGACGTATTAAATTGAATGGCAGAAACGTGGTTTATTACATGCACACATTTTAATTTGGTGTAATGATAAAATAAGACCAGACGAAATTGACAACATAATTTGTTCTGAAATACCAGATCAAACTGTAGATCCCGAATTGTCTAACATTGTTAAGACAATTATGATTCATGGACCATGTGGCAATATTAATCCACATTCACCCTGCATGGATAATGGAAAGTGTACAAAGCGCTTTCCAAGCGCAAAAACTCTACTCCATGCAGAAATTCCAACATTTTTCACATGGAATGCATCCAGAAAAACATGGGAACCACGTTCACGAGGTAAACCTGTTGCGAGTTACCTTGGAATATTTTCAACAAAAGCATTAGGTAGAATCTAGACATTTCATCCCAAACAAAGAGAATGTTTTTACTTGCGGTTACTCCTGATTAAAGTGCATGGTCCAACAACATTCGAAAATATCAGGACTGTTAAAGAAGAATTAAATGCAACATACCATCACGCATGTAGAGCGTTGTAATTAATGGATAACGATGAACATTGGGATTTAACTGATCACTCTATAGAATTCACAGCAGATATATAGAATGAAGCATTGATAAAACTGGAGCATCTCTGCATGTTAATTACAAATGAATCACTCTCGCAATTGGGGATACCAGCCCCTGAGCGAAGTGTAAGTGATTTATACAATCGAGACATGCGGCGCGAACAATCATATAACATCGATGATTTAAATTTATATGTACGAACAAATTAACCAAAAATGATACAGGAACAAAAACTGATGCTCAAGGAGGTGGATTTTTTTTTCTTGGATGCACCAGGAGGAACGGGAAAAACGTTCTTAATTTCACTTATTCTGGCCAAAATACGAGCACAAGGAAATATTGCGTTGGCTATCGCTTCACCTGGAATAGCTGCCACTCTAATAGATGGTGGTCGAACAGCTCATTCGACTCTAAAACTACCATTAAATATTCAAACCAACGAAAATGCAGTGTGTAATATTAAACCACATTCCGGCATGGCAATAGTATTGAAAAACTGTCGCATTTTTATTTGGGATGAATGCACCATGGCACACAAGCATTCTTAATAAGCCTTAAATCACACACTCAAAGATCTTAAAGGAAATGACAGACTTTTAGACGCGCTTTGGTTTTGTTGTCAGGCGATTTCAGGCACACTCTACCTGTTATTCCACGTTTAACATACGCTAATGAAATTAATGCATGCTTGAAATCATCCTTTTTATAGCGTAGCGTGAATAAATTGAAATTGACAACAAATATGAGAGTCCAAATATTAAACGATCCATCAGCAGCCCTATTTTCTGCTCAATTATTGAAAATTGGCAATGGAACTATGAATGTTAATCCATTAAGTCAAACACTCATATTACCAGAAGATTTCGGTAATCATATAATATCAAGAGACGATTTGATAGCCAAAGTTTTTCCAAATTTACACGACAATTACAACAATCATAATTGGCAAGCGAAAGAGCAATATTGGCAGCCAAAAATGTAGATGTCGATGCAATCATTATCAAAATCCCGGACATGCTTCCTATCGACTTGCTTTCTTTTTTCTTCCATTGATACAGTGGACGACGAGAATGAAAGTGTCGATTATCCAACAGAGTTTTTAAATTCATTGGACTTACCAGGACTACCGCCACATATATTGAATTTAAAAATTTGTTCACCAATTATTCTATAAAGAAACCTAAACGCACCTCGATTATGCAACGGTACCAGATTGGTTATAAAAAAAATTATGGGCAACGTCATCGAGGCAACCATTATCACCGGAAAATTTAAAGGAGAACACGTTCTACTCCCACGTATACCAATGATTCGAACAGATTCCCCCATTCAATTCAAACGATTGCAATTCCCAATTCGCTTAGCATTCGCCATAATGATCAACAAGGTCAAACGATGAGATTTTGCGGTTTAGACTTGGAAAACCCGTGCTTTTCACACGTCAATTGTATGTGGCCTCCTCAAGAGTTCGGAAGCCGAAAAATTTATTTATATATACACCAACAAGGGAAACGAAAAACATTGTCAATACATTGGCATTCCAATAAAATATTTTTCTATAACTCTTTTTTTGATACAATTAAAATTATTAATTTCATTCCATTTCACATTTTAATTTCCTTTTTTACATTACATTTAAGTTTATGATTTTATATTATAACATTTAAATTTTAATTTTAAAAAAGTTCAATTAAAATATAACATAAGTTTATATTTTATTTAAGACTATTTCTGTAAGTATTCTTAACATAGGATTAAACTTTATTTAAGACAATTAATTTAGGAATTCTTTATCATATTCACATAATGGCAAACCAAACAAAAACTAAAGGTACAACAGCGTTTGCCGGGTTCAGCTGGTATAAATATATATATATATATATATATATATATATATTAATATATATATATATATATATATATATATATATATATATATATATATATATATATATATACTTATACATAAGCATATAAATATACATATTCATATATATACATATACAGACAAATATATATATATACATATAGATATACATATACATATATATACTTATACATATACTTATAAATACAAATACATTTACATATACTCATCTATACATGTACAGATACATATTCATACACATATATATATACCTAATAATATACATATACATATATATATATATATATATATATATATATATATATATATATATATATATATATATATATATATATATATATATATATATATATATATATATATATATATATATATATATATATATATATATATATATATATATATATATATATATATATATATATATATATATATATATATATATATATATATATATATATATATATATATATATATATATATATATATATATATATATATATATATATATATATATATATATATATATATATATATATATATATATATATATATATATATATATATATATATATATATATATATATATATATATATATATATATATATATATATATATATATATATATATATATATATATATAAAGGGTTTTTCAAAAGAAACGCTACAAATCGATAGTGACAGCAAACGACGCCATATTTTTCCCTCTCTTTTGACATTTCTCTTCAGTAAGGTTTGCCATTTCATCAAGCAAAGATATACAAGCCAACAACGAGTCGAAATTATTAATATTTACTCCCGAAATTCGGAGTCAGTCGCCTAAACTTTAAGAGCGCTACGTCCAATTTATGGTCGTCATAATTGTCCTAGCAGATCAACAATTGAGCGTCTAGTGGAAAAAATTGAATTCACAGGCACAGTACAAAATGTTCCCGTGCCAGTGAGACAAAGAAGTGCCCGTTGTGTCGAGAATATTGCTGCCGCTGAGGCTTCAGTTCAAGAAAGCCCAAATGTGTCTCTCACACGTCGTTCTCAAGCGTTGGGCATCTCTGTGACGTCGTTGTGGCGAATTTTGCGAAAAGATCTTGACTTACATCCTTACAAGATCAAATTGACGCAAGAACTGAAGCCGCTGGACCACCATAAGCGTCGTATGTTCGTGAATTGGGCTGAGCAACAACTTGAAAATGATTCGGATTTTCATCGAAAAATCATCTTCAGCGATGAGGCTCATTTCTGGCTGAATGGCTTCGTCAATAAGCAAAATATGCGTTATTGGTTAGACAGAATTCCACACGTACTCCATGAGTCATCATTGCATCCCGAAAAAATTACGGTTTGGTGCGGTTTATGGGCCGGCGGCGTCATTGGGCCGTACATCTTCCGTGATGATCAAGACCGGCACATTACTGTGAATGCGAATCGCTACCGTTCAATGATAACCGAATATTTTTGGCCCCAATCGGAGAATATTGACTTGGAGGACATGTGGTTCCAACAGGACGGCGCCACAAGCCACACAGCGAATGCCACAATCAATTTACTGCAAACAAAGTTTGGTGAACGTGTTATCTCACGAAATGGCCCAGTCGATTGGCCGCCTCGGTCGTGCGATTTGACGCCGTTAGATTATTTCCTGTGGGGCTACGTCAAGTCTATGGTCTATGCCAACAAGCCAGCGAAGATTGATGAACTTCGTACGAATATCGAACGTGAAATTGCAGCAATATCGGCCGATTTATGCTTGAAAACCGTTGAAAATTGGGTTCAGCGTCCGGACTTTTGTAGCGCTCTTATTGAAAAACCCGATATATATATATATATATATATATATATATATATATATATATATGTATATATATATATATATATATATATATATATATATATATATATATATATATATATATATATATATATATATATATATATATATATATATATATATATATATATATATATATATATATATATGTTGAGCAACACACTTCGTGCTTCCGGCCTTTCATTCAACCCTCTTTCTCTTTCTGTGCTGAAGCTGTGGGGACGTGTTATAGAGCGTTTTGTGCAATTAAAAGTTATATTAATTACTGGACTTAACACAATCTCTAGAAATTTGCAGAAACGTATTTCATCATATATTATATATACGATATAACAAATAAATTCGCAGGAACGTATCTTATCATATATTATATATACGATATAACAATATTTCTGTGTTTTATTGGCAACGCTGCGTTGAGCACGCCAGCAGCCAAATATATAACGTTATAATTTTCAAAGTGAGCGGGTGTTTCTTTTTTTCGGGCTCCGTAATTTGTAGAGTATTTAAAAAAAATTTATAAAATAAATAAAAAGTGCTTCGAGTAAGTATTGAAACGAAAAATCACACACATAAACATAAACTGTGAACAAACAATAGCTGAGAGGGCGCGCTTATGAGCACATTACGATCTCCCCAACCAGAGCGTGAGCTCGCTAAGGCAGATAACGCATCGTACAATGTGAGCAAAGATCTGATGCTCTCTAACGACACAGACAATTTGATGTTTGAGCAATCGCCCGAACGTTTGGTGATGAAAGCTCAGCGTACACTAAACAGTAAAGCAATCAGCATAGTTTCAAAAACTGATGATATTCAGCGCCTACGCGCTAATTCACTATCTGCTCTCTCCACAGCAAACACATTATCCACTACTGCCACCAACAAAGCATTAACCAACAAAATTAAACAAACTGCAAATCAGAAATCAACAAGCGAGTCGATAAAGAAGCCAAAAACGCAGGTCATGAAAGTGAGGAAGTTGACTTCCCATGGCCACTCCAAGATGTAATAAATAAGATACAGCATGAAATCAAACAACAATGGAAAAGGGAATATGTCAATCTAATATCTGCAAAAGGCACGAAATATGGAGAACTATTTCCAGATATTCTGAAAAAACCTTGGTTAAAAAAAAAATAAGAACTTGAATCCTAAAGAAGTCAAGCAAATTAACCGCATCCTATCAGGACACGCTTTCTGTAACAAGACGCTGAAGAAATTAAGAGTAATTGAAGATGGAAACTGTGAAGTTTGCCAATGCCCTGAAGACAAGGAACACATCATCTTTCATTGTACTAAATACAATTTGCCAAGAAATTATTTCCCAGCACTTATACAATTCAACTCTCTAAGAACCCTAATCCAGGCTAAAGAAGACAACGCCTTCAAAATAATCACCGACTTTTTAAAGGATATTGATATCAATATATAAAACTTAGGTTTAAAATTTTATGGTGGTGGCGTTATAACTATCCAAGTTTGGCCAAATAATTCTTCATCGTTGAAGTAACTTAAATAAAAAAAATACAAAAAAAATATCAGAATAGTACGGCAATACAGACTGGCATGGACCGCTATATAAATATTAAGCGAAAGCTTAGTCCGTTTAAAAACATGACAAAAAATCCCAAAAAAAAATGTATAAACCAAATAAATATGAAGAATGCACCAACACAGTACCGAGCCCAAATTGCTTTGCCTTGATTGCCGATAATGTAGCAGATCCAGACCAAAAAAATGAAGGTACAGAAATACTTAAAGAAGTCAAACCTCCCCCAATTTATCTGCGCGAACGCAGCTCTAATATGCTAGTATCTAGACTATCTAGCTTGATAGGGCAAAAGAACTTCCATATATTTGCACTAAAGAAGGGTGACCTAAACGAAACAAAAATTCAGTTTTATACTGACAAAAATTATCACTTGGCAATCAACTACCTTGACAGTAGTAAAAAAAAAACTATTATACGTATCAACTGAAAAGCAGTAAAGGTGTGATTGTCGTATTAAAAAGAATAGAATCAGATGTCTGCCAATCTGAGATGAAAGAAGCACTGATCGAAGACGGTTTCAACCCAAAATCCATATTTAAGATTAAAAAATAAGAATAATATCCCACAACCAATGTTCCGAGTGGACCTTGAACCAGAATCAAGAAAGCTGCAAAAAAACGAAGTCCATCCAATCTATAATATGCGATACCTTATGCACCGCCGAATTTCAGTTGAAGAACCCCACAAACGCAACGACCCTGTTCAATGTACAAACTGCCAGGAGTTTGGTCATACCAAATCATATTGCACCCTACGTCCCATTTGCGTTGGCTGTGGTGACGCCCACCCATCCTCTGCCTGTACGGTCGATAAAAAAAAATGAAAATGTTCTTACTAAAAAATGCAATAATTGCGGCTGAAGTTATACAGCAAACTATAGAGGTTGCCCAGTGTATGCTGAGCTGAAAAATAAAATGCGCCAACAGAAGGATAGAGGTCGATACCAAGTTACTTACATAGCGTCTCTACACCGAATCGACTACGTTCAACGACAAACATGCTCCACCTGTCATGAGTTACTCTGCTGCACTGAAATCAAATTTAGCTGAAAATTCAAATACCAGTAAACAATCGCAAAATCTAGAGGCACTGCTCTTAACCTTAACGCAATGTATGACACAGTCCATGTCCTCAATGCAATCAATGATGCAAGAACTAATAAATAATCAAAATCTACTTTTGAAATCCATACTTGCAAACAAATGAATACGCTAAAAATTTGTCACTGGAACGCGAACGGTGCTAGCCAGCACCAACTTGAAGTGCAAATTTTCCTTATTAACAGCAAAATAGACATATTACTCTTTTCTGAAACTCACCTTACTCTGAATCACAATTTTAAAATAAAAGGTTATAAGTTCTACAAAACGTTGCATCCGGATGGCAAAGCTCGAGGTGGGACATGGAAAATTCTTAAAAGACCGCATAAAACACCACTCACAAGAAAACTACGACAAGGAATATCTCCAAGCGACCTCCATCCGCCTGCAAAATTGGGACGCCAACATAATGGTATCATCTGTTTATTGCCCACCTAGACACACTGTCACAACAGCTCAGTTTGAAATTTGTTTCAAGTTGTTGGGAGAAAAATGTATAGCAGCCAGTGATTACAACGCTAAACATATGCATTGGGGTTCACGCCTTATAAATCCCAAGAGTAAACATTTCTACTACGCGTTGACGAATCGGCGTAACAAAACTGACTATATATATTCTGGTAAACTTACTGGCCTACGGATCAACGTACTTACTAGATGTTGCAATAACGAAAGGACTCCACCAAAATCTTCTGTCTACGGAATCATGCTTTGAGCTGAGTTCAGATCATTCCCCAGTTATAATGCACCTAAGGAAATACCCAGAAGACACAAACCAACCTTTTCGATTAGTAACAGGTAAAACAAATTGGTTAAAATTCCGTAAATATATTTGCAGTCACCTTCCTGATAAATGTAGTCTCAAAAGCCCGGATGAATTAGATTCCGCATTACAATCATTCAACTGTACACTGGTATCAGCAACAATCCACGCTAAACCCCCAAACGGCCAAATCCCACGCAAATCAATATGCTCAACATGATTCGAAATTGAAGGACTGATAATGGCAAAGAGACGGCTCAGACGACTGTGGCAAAAGCACAGGTCACCGGCGCTAAAGCAAAAATTCACGACAGCCAAAAACAAACTGCTAAACGCATTGCGCGACGAAACTGAAAGAGGTATACAGGCCTACATCTCGCACCTGAACCCCCTTGAATCCACAAAATACTCCTTATGGAAAGCAGTCAAAATCACGAATAAACGTACAGAATCGGGCTCGCCTATAAGACTTATAGACGGAAGGTGGGCAAGAAGCAATGAGGAGAAGGGTCAAGCTTTTGCTCAACATCTTAAAATCGCATTCCAACCAAATGCTCCTAGTAATAACATTAAAATACCAACATTAGACAACCTAATTCCCCAGATGGACCTACGGTTGAGGCCTAAAGAAGTGTGGCATTTTATCTCAACTCATTTAGATAAAAAGAAAGCGGCAGGCGACGATCTGATAACCACAAATATGTTGATGGAGCTACCTCCGCTTGCAGTAAAGGATTTAGCAATATTATTTAACACAATTCTTAGACAAGGTTAATTTCCTCAAGTTTGGAAACAATCCCACGTAATCGCGATACCTAAACTGGCAAAACTCCATCGCAGGTCTCGTCATACAGACCAATAAACCTGTTATCCATCGTCTCGGATCTATTCGTGAAATTATTGCTATCAAAATTAACCCCATAATAATAATAAAGTAATACCTAACCACCAGTTTGGCTTTCGAAAAGAGTATGGCTTTATTGAACAAGTACACCGACTAGGGTCCCAAATCAGAAAGGCGTTCGAGGAGAAACAATACTGCTCTGCAGTGTGCCTCGATGTCGCACAAGCCTTTGACAAAGTGTGGCACCAGGGCCTCGTCTACAAAATAAGAAAACTTCTGCCTTCAAATATCCATAGTATCCTGGAATCATACTTAAGGATAGACGATTTCAAGTCAAATGTGAAGATTACCTTTCACCAGAAATGAATATATTGGCTGGAGTACCTCAAGGAAGTGTTCTTGGACCGATATTGTATACACTATACACCTCAGATTTACCAACAAACAAATATCTGATCACCTCCACTTTTGCTGATGATACTGCGATTTTATCTTGCCACAAGCACCGTCATAGCGTGATCTCAACGAGCATTTACATTTGGTTGAAAATTGGCTTTTGAACTGGCGCATCGCAGTAAATGAACAAAAAAGCTCACACATAACATTTACTACACTCAAATACACGTGTCCTCCAATCATTCTCAAAAACAAAACTATCCCACAGGAGACAGAAGTGAAATATTTATACATTCACCTCGAAAGACGCCTTACCTGGAGAACACACATAGAAAAGAAAACTAAAGCTGCAAGTCTTAACTGGCTTTTAAATTCAAACTCAAAACCAAGCCTTGTTTGGGAAGTTCTCTTATACAAAGCCATAATAGTACCCATCTGGACATATGGAATTCAGCTGTGGGGAGAAGCAAAAATATCAAACACCGAACTCTTGCAAAGGACCCAGTCTAAAATACTACGCACGATTACTGGTGCACCGTGGTTCATGAAAAACCTAAACATTCACCGAGATCTAGGTGTGCCCCTAATAGGTCAGAAGCATTCAGATGTCAAAAGGAAGTACCAACTAAAATTATCGAACCACCCCAGTATACTAGCTAGGAATTTACAGTGGTAAGGAGCAGTGATACACTGTTGCCTAGTTTTAAGATATATTTACTTATTGTTAGTCTCCATATGAGTTGTTACAATAAATATGAATTGCTTAAAAATAAAAATAAAAAAAATATGTATATACATATAGATATACATATACATATACTCGTATATATATATATATATATATATATATATATATATATATATATATATATATATATATATATATATATGTATATATTTATATATATATATATATATATATATATATATATATATATATATATATATATATATATATACTCATATATATATATATATATATATATATATATATATATATACATATATATATATATATATATATATATATATATATATACATATATATATATATATATATATATATATATATATATTTTATATATATACGAGTATATATATATATACATATACATATACATATACATATACCTACACATATACATATATATACATACATATACATATAAATATACATAAACATATACATATAGTACATATACATATACATATTTATAAAAATAAACATATACATATACATGTATATAAGCATATAAATATACATCTACACCCAGTAAAACATTGATCCCTCTAGGAGCAATTATGGATCGATCCAATGCGAGGCATTGATTGCTCCCTATCGTTCTAGAGCTCATGTCTTTTGCGCTCCTTTTTAACATAGCGTGTCATTGGAAGCGAGCGCTCGTTTTGACTTCCTATGCGAGTAATATTGGAGCGCTCGATTTGACTTCCTAAGCGAGTAATATTGGAGCGCTCGGTTACAGTTCCTACGCGAGTAATATCGGAACGCTTCTTTTGACTTTCTCCGCGAGTAGTATTGGAGCGCTCGTGTTGACTTCCTACGCTAGTAGTATTGGAACGATCTTTTATTCATAGTACGCGACTAAAAGGAGAAACGATTATTGCTTACTCTGTATATTAAATGCCTGTATACAAAATTGAAAGAACATAATTTTAACAAATTCTAGTCATATATATAAGAAAATGTATACAGGGAATCCAATTCAAAATTGGAAAAAGCATTAAATCGGTAATATTTAAATATACTAAAGTAATGAATATTAATTATTGCTGCTTTAGGGCATACGTCTTTCTGTAGAAGGCCATTTTATTTTCCGGAACGCTTCTCGCAGTGATTTCTCATATTGTGGATAGGTTGTGTATGTATTCTTCATGGCTTGAAACAAATAGTAATTAAAAAGCCTGTAAATTTTTAGGGTAATCTTTCCCTTCGAACCGTTCAAATTAACTTTTAATTTGACCCCGTCACTTAAGATGGCAACTAGATTTTGATATGCGTCTATATTTCCACATTTTATTTTGATATAAGCAATCTGTAAGAATTGTGAATGTCTGAAATGTTTTTATTGGCTTTTTCCCTGATTACTTACCGCTCTACATTCTCGTAAGGCCGATATCTTTTCCTCAGCCTTTAGAAAATCATCTACAGATGCAATCGGGAAAGTGTGTATGTTTGTAGGCGTCCCGAGCAGAGTCTTTGACAGATGTTGCAATATTACTGACCCACACAATTCTTTTAATTTACCCAACTTCGGCAGCAAGTTTGTCTATTTTCCTTTCGATACGCGTCAACGTTTCGGTTGTATGGAATGAATCTGCAATTACGACAGTTAAAAATATATGTATACCTCGAAAGAAATAAATTGCATTAAATAAAATACTTACCCGTGTTTCCTGAATAAACAGGCACAAATTCGAAATTCCTTCTATTTTCACCCGTGTTTCCTGAATAAACAGGCACAAATTCGAAATTCCTTCTATTTTCACCCATCTTGCAGGTTATTTAGAGTTTAATTTTAATTTAAGTTTTAATTTCACTTTCTCACTTCTTGAACTCTTGAAATTGTTGTATCGGGTGTTTCTGCAGTACTAAATCATAAAGGGCCGACCAAAATAGACGAGACGAAACGTGACGAGCAAGTTCGAGCATATGTGAATCAATGCTAATAGCCAAAATGGCCATACGTATTTCATCAAAACTGAACGAAACATTTAGACGTGACGATTCGGTTCAGTAAGAACCGAACTGCAAACGTCTGCTACTCGTCACAACCTCTTCTTTGTTGACACGATTGTTGTTTTTTAAAGAAATTAGAATTAAAATGCTACAATTTAATCGCCGCTGTGGGGGATGAGCTCGGAATTTATGTAAAGAGCCATCAATCGATGCGTTTGATAGCGTCACATTTTGGGTTAAATGTCAAAATCGAAGTGACGAGTGCAGACGTTCGTCAAATCGTTATCGTTACGTCGCCTCTATTTTGGTCCTACCTTAAGAAACTACGCAATAGCTTGCCTCTCAACGAAAGTGCAACTAATTTATAACGGTAAACAATACAAAAAACTGAAGAAGTGAGATATTAGCAAAGAACCAAACAAGTGAAAGACGTGACTGAGGAAAGTGAATGATAGCTGTCAATTTGATCCATTTATGTTCAAAAAAGGGTAATAGTGGAGTGCTCTGTTATTCCTCCTTTTTGCGACCGATCCAAATTTTTTTTTCATAAATGCATATATTTATACATATACATATAAATATACATATACATATACATGTACTCATATATACATATACATATACATACTCATATATACATATACATATTCATATACATGTACTTATATATACATATACATATACATATATATACATATACATATACACATACATAAGGCATCCAAAATCCGGGATGTCTGCTTGCAGGTCGTCGAGGAGCAGGACGCAGGTACGGCTGTGAGAGTGCCACAGCTGGTGCAAGCCGACAGGGCAGTCCAGACTGAAGGGCGGACGGAGAAGGTGGACAAGGAGGTGCAGGTTGGCGGCCCTCCTGTGGACAACCAAGGCAAAGCCGGTGCGTCTTCGCGAAAGGCCCCTGCCCAGGCGAAGAGCTACGCGGCCGCAGTCGCAACGCCAAAGCGCCCCCGTGAGAAGGGGGATCCGGAGCAAGTAAGTCCGACTAGCCGAGCGATAGCTAAGAGGAGGAGGGGGGATGCCCCGACACTGGCGGCCGAGAAAACGGTAACCCGGCCAAATCCTAAGACCCATAAGCCTATGGCTGGAAAGGCGGAGGGTGGAAAAGTATGGTGGACCACAGT
This sequence comes from Clusia tigrina, assembly GCA_920105625.2. Taxonomy (NCBI): domain Eukaryota; kingdom Metazoa; phylum Arthropoda; class Insecta; order Diptera; family Clusiidae; genus Clusia; species Clusia tigrina. The sequence continues at coordinate 316,168,630 of OV050030.1, forward strand.
TCGTTCCAGACCCCAAGCGAAGCGGAAGGGCCGGAAGCCTAAGCCAGCGCGCCCCGATGCCATCGTCATCAGGGAAACTGGCACGGTGAGCTACGCGGACATCCTCCGCAAGATCAAGAGGGACCCGCAGCTGTCAGAGCTGGGAGAGAGCGTCCGCAGGATCCGAAAGACGGCCAAGGGTGAACTGCTTCTGGAGTTGAGCGTGGCGGCAGATCCAAAGACACCCCAGTATCATGAGGCGGTGGCGACTGTCCTGGGAACCAGTGTGGAGGTGCGTAAGCTCACGCAGGAAACCCTAGTGGAGGTGAAAGACCTGGACGAAGTCACCACGGTGGAAGATGTCCACGAGGCGCTGTGTACAGCCAATCTCTCGGAGAGACCTCCCGTGGATGCAATCAGGTCTCTCAGGAAAGCGTACGGTGGAACACAGACAGCGGTCATCAGTCTGTCGCCCCAGGCAGCCGCAGCCCTTCTGAAAGCTGGCAGGCTGAGAGTCGGATGGACCTCATGCCGGGTGCGCGAAAAGGTGACTCCCCTGCGTTGTTACAAATGTATGGAGTTCGGCCACACCGCGCAGAAATGCGGTAGCAAGGATGATTGGCGCCACAAGTGCTACAGATGGGGCACAGAGGGCCATAACGCACGGGAGTGCGACAAGGCCCCCACGTGTGCCCTTTGTAAGGCCAGCGGCCGCAAGGATGTGGAGCATCCGACAGGATGCACCTCATGCCCATCCTACAAGCGAGCCGCGGAGAAGAGGTCCAGGCGCAGGAGATGAGGTTGTTCCAACTCAATCTCAACCACTGCGAGGCTGCACAGGATCTCCTGGAGCAGGCCGTTAGGGAACAGATGGTCGATGTTGCAGTGCTTAGCGAGCCGTATAGGCGCAAGCACCAAGGAGTATGGGCCGAAGACACCACTGGTGGTGCCGCACTTTGGGTGTGCGGAACCAAGCCTATACAACTGAGCAACATAGAGAGAAGCGATTGCTACGTCAGAGCGACCATTGGAGGGACCACAGTGTACAGTTGCTACATGCCGCCGAGCCTAACTGCGGACGAGTTCGAGTCAGTGGTAGACAGACTTGCTCTGGACGCGCAAGGCAGGAACCCCGTAGTGATTGCCGGCGACTTCAACGCATGGGCAACTGAATGGGGTTGCGCCCGAACCACACCGAGAGGTCATATTCTCATGGACGCGCTTGCGGCTCTTGACGTAGTCGTCATGAACGCGGGAGAGGCGACTTTTGTGAGAGGAGAAGCCACATCTGTGATCGACCTTACGTTCCTCAGCAGCGGATTAGTCAGAGGAGCTAGGTGGATTGTGAGTTCCGCGTACACCCACAGCGACCACAATGCCATTTGCTTTGACTTGGAAAGGAACAAACAACGGCGGAGGACAGGCCCGTGGCCGAAAGGCTGGAGAGCGGACGCCCTCGACGATGGCGCACTCGAAGTCATGTTGGAGGACTTTGAGCTGCAAGGCAGTGCGGCGGAAATGGCGAACCAGCTAGCGAGCCAGCTAGAGAGCGCCTGCGATGCGGCGATGCCCAGGCGGGCCTATGGTGGAAACTATAAATCCGTTTATTGGTGGACGGACGAGATCGCCGGCCTACGCAAGGAATGCCACGCAGCAAGGAGAAGGCACCAGCGTGCAATAGGCAACCCAGACTGCCTGCAACTGCGCCAGTTGTACAAAGAGGCTAAAAGAAGGCTGAAGACGGCCATAAAGGCGAGCAAGCGTAGGAGTTTCACCGAGCTATGTGCACAGGTTGAAGACAAACCGTGGGGCACGGCATATAGGCTCGTGATGAAAAAGCTCCCCTGCCACAGGCAGCCAGCCCCAAGCTGCCCAAACTTGCTCAAACGCATTGTGGGAGAGCTCTTCCCAGTGCAAAATTATGTGCCTGATCAGTTCTCTCCCGAGCTGGGCGAAGAACTACCCAGTGTAATGACAGAGGAGGTGTTGCGGGCGGTTGGAAAATTTGGGGACCAGAAGGCACCTGGCCCAGATGGAATTCCCAACCGAGTGCTGAAAACCGCAGCTACACTACACCCAGAAACACTGAGGTCACTTTACGATGCCTGTCTTAAGGAAGGAGTCTTCCCGAAACGGTGGAAAAGGCAGCGGTTGGTATTGATACCTAAAGCCGATAAGCCAGCAGAGGACCCATCGGCCTACCGTCCCCTGTGCATGTTGGACACAGCAGGGAAGGTCCTGGAGCGGATTATATGCGACCGGATCGACGAGGCGATAGTGGATGCTGGAGGACTGGCGAGGCGCCAATATGGCTTCCGAAAGGCCAGATCCACCGTGGACGCCATTGACGAACTCGTCCAAATGGCGAAGGAGGCGATTCAGGGCCAGAGATGGAAGGGGGGTGCCAAGAGGTATTGCCTCGTGGTCACCCTCGACGTCAAGAACGCTTTTAACTCGGCCAGCTGGGCGCGCATAGCAGAAGCGCTGGCAGAGTTCAAAGTTCCCATCTATCTAAGGCGAATCATCACTAGTTATTTTAGCGACAGGATGCTATTATACGAGTCCGATAGAGGTGTAGAAACGTACAAGATCACCGGCGGAGTTCCCCAGGGGTCTGTACTGGGGCCACTTCTCTGGAACGTTATGTACGATGGCATTCTCCGCATACGGGTGCCCGATTACGTTAAAATAATCGGATATGCGGACGACATAGCGCTAGTGATCACGGCGAAACACCTGGAGGAGGTAATAGCAGAGGCCAATCACACAGTGGCCACTGTTGGAAGATGGCTGGCGGATGTTGGACTGAAGCTGGCAGAACACAAAACGGAGGCTATCCTTGTGTCAGGTCGAAAGGTACAAGAGGTGGTGGAGATAAGGGTTGGTGACTGCACCATTACCACGACTCTACATCTCAAATACCTAGGCGTCTGGATTGACGCAAGGAGCACTTTCGGCGATTAGGTGAGAAGGCAGCGCGGACCTGTTCCCAGCTCTGCCGGATAATGCCAAACCTCGGAGGGCCACGGCACTGGAAAAGACGCCTCATCTCAGGGGTCGTCAAATCCATAATCATGTATGGAGCGCCCATATGGGCTGAGAAGTCGAGCGTAAAGGCGTACGTTCGCACCATAGAGGCGGCGTATAGGAGATGTGCGCTCCGCACGATCTCAGCACACCGTACTGTGTCTGCAGACGCCGCGCTGGTGATAGCCGGTATGATCCCGCTGGACCTGCTGGCCAAGGAGGCGTGGAGCCTATACTACGGCGAAAGTACGCACGAGCTGAGTGCGGAAGATCGCGTAGCAGGCATTAGGCAAAGCACCATACAGGAGTGGCAAGCCCGATGGGATACATCCGAAAAGGGCCGTTGGACGAGGAGGCTGATCCCTGATCACCAACGCTGGATGGATAGGTCGCATGGCGAGGTGAACTATCACATCACACAGCTGCTGACCGGCCACGGAGGTTTCCGGGCGTACCTACACAGATTCCGGCTGGAGGAATCCCCCTGCTGCGACAATTGTGGAGGCACGGAGCCCGAGGACGTGGAACATGTTCTTTTTTCATGTCCACGATACAGCGGTGCCAGAGCGGTACTGCAAAGAGTCTGCGGAGAACCTGTGACACCGGACAACCTCGTGCACTATATGCTCGAGTGCCCGGAGAAATGGGACGTGGTGTGTGACACCTCGGCCGCAATTATGCGAGACCTCCGCCACTTGGAGTGGCGGCGACGTTCAGGGAATCAATAGGAGGGGTCCGTTGACCAACCCACTCCCAGACGAAGTATTGCTTAATGGCTATGTACCGTCTGGGAGGCGTCTGAGGAGGTGGTTTTAGTGGGTAAGAGCCCCACACTACTGGTGCGAGAGCGCCCAGTGTCTGTTTGCAGATTTCCACCTCCGAACCAATAAAAAAAAAAAAAAAAAAAAAAAACATATACACATACATATACACATACAAGTCATATATGATGACCACCCACCACCATCAGCCACTGCTACACCAAATGTAGATTCAGAGACGTCCGCTAAAATAGCGAACGCAGCTGAAAAGAGTGTACAGTTCAAATACTGAGATTTGTTTATGTCAACGAATCCTCAGTTTGTTTATCTAACGAAACGCCTGAGATAAGCTCAAGCTATGCGCGTGGGAATGGACCGAAGGAACTTAAATAGCAGGTAAGCATTTTCATTGTCTTAGATTTAAGATCTTTATTTTATGTATTCAAAAGTCGCAGTTGCAGACAAACCATTAAGAAGTGAAGCTCTTAACGCGGATTAATAAAGGATTTTATGTGAAAAGAAGAATATATCTTCTTTTTGTAATTAATAATATATCTGTATAATCGCAACTCATAACTTACATATACATATACATACATATAACGGGTCCGCCATCTAACGTTTTTTTTGTCAACTAGTGCTTATTTCGTGAACGGTAATACTTAGCTCATGTCGGATTTGACAGATAATTAGTTTTATCCTTCCGCTGAACGAATATGGTTGCGTATACGCTTGAACAACGCTGGGAAATATTGCGACATTACTTTGAAAATCATGGTAATGTTGCAGAATGCCAAAAAAATCATTACCCAAAAAAATCATCTTTTCAGATGAAGCTCATTTTGATATTGGCGGGTATGTAAACAAGCAAAATTGTCGCATTTGGGGCACAGAAAACCCGCACGCATACATTGAAAAGCCGATGCACCCAAAACGAGTCACTGTTTGGTGCGGATTTTGGTCCAGAGGCATAATTGGGCCATTTTCTTCGAAAATGAGCAAGGAGTGGCCGTTACAGTCAATGGCGATCGTTATCGGGCCATGTTGAACGAATTTTTGTTCACAAAAATTGAAGAAGAGGATATTGACAACATTTGGTTTCAACAGGACGGCGCTACGTGCCACACAGCCGAAGCTACACTCGATGTTTTGCGCCCTGTTTTTGAAGATCGCATTATCAGCCGCAGAGCTGATGTCGTTTGGCCACCTCGGAGCTGCGATTTGACACCGTTGGACTATTATTTGTGGGGTGCCCTCAAAGATAAGTGTTACGCCGACAAGCCAGAGACAATTAACGCTTTAAAGGACAATATTCGTGAAGCCATTGGTGAAATACAGCTGCACACAATCGATAATGTGCTTAAAAATTGGACCGATCATGTAGGCTACTGCATGGTCAGCGGAGGCAGCCATTTGAATGAAATTATTTTCCATTATTAACCGGAAGGATTGTACTTTCAAATAAAAAAAGAAAATTGAGAAAATATCCAGTAGTTTTTTTTTTATAGAATTAAAAAAAAAAAAGTTATTTGGCGGACCCTTTATATATATATATATATATATATATATATATATATATATATATATATATATATATAAATATATATATCATATATATAGATATATCATATATATATATATATATATATATATATATATATATATATATATATATATATATATATATATAGACATATATACATATGTCGAAGGGGGCTGCTCGGGACGACACTGCGATTGTTTGGTTGCGGCGATAGTAGCCGGAGACGACATGACCGATAGCACAGAGGGTGCGGATACCCTAGGGGGGCCTATGTAGCGCCATCTTCGCCAGTAGGCTCGCTGGGACTCCTTGGTAATCTAGAGACGGAATGACAGTGAAGCACGGTGTTACAACAATTCAAATAGCTAATTTTACTCTACTGTTTTCTAATATCGACGATATTCTACTCACCGCATGAGGCGGCATATTATACAGACACTACATAGTGGATAGAGATACGTGGGTCTATTTACTATATACTATATGATAGTTTTAATGACTATGGGTTTTTAAGTGATATGATGCTAGGAACTATAAGATTCGCGGCCTGGAAAAACCGGTACCAGAAAGCTCTCTTCATCCTAAGCAAAATTGCTAAGAATGAGGCGGAAGGGTCGGCGTTTTCGGCTTCAAAAAGACACAAGGTCGCCAAACATATACACCAACAGAGGGTTCATCGACGAGCACAAGGCGACCATACGGCGAAGTGGCTAGGGATGAGCTACATGTGGCGCTCATCGACGATATAACCAAGGGGGGGAAGAAAATCCTGGAGAAATGGGGGGAGATTGAATCCAAATTGGCAGAGATGGTGATGGAACACCTCTTGTCCAATGCGGATGCTTCTCTCTCTGGCTTCGACTCCTGCAATGTGGTATGGGGATGCAGGGTGTTCAGGTGCGACGATCGGCCGTCGAAGCAACTCCTCGGCAAGTGCATAGCTAAGATTAGCGAAGCATGGGAAGGCTTAAGGCTTAAGCTGATACCAGCCGGGGATATCCCAAGACGACCGAGAGCCCGTATTTGGCTACCTATACTGAAGCTCGAGGACGGGAAGGTGCTCCAGCTATTACAGCGGCAAAACCCCAATATGCCAATGAACGACTGGGCGATCATCAAGAACGAAGGTGCCCAGAAAACAAGCATGTCCCTGCTTCTGGCAATTAACGAGGAGTCCGTTGGTGTCCTGGAAGCTGCCGACTTCAAAATGCGTTTTGGCGTTATGTATGCCAAATTAAAAATCTTCCGCCCGACCGAGGGCGTCGCGGATGTGTTGGAGGAGGCCAATAAGATTCCAGAGGACACGGACCTTCTTGAAGAAGTCTGCAAAGCGCCTGTACAAAAGGGTACCGATGCTGAAGGTGGTGCAGATTAACCTGCAGCATTCTAAGAATGCATCAGATAACTTTGCCGTTTTTCTGGGTGAAGAAGACACGGACATCGGCATTGCGCAGGAGCCATGAGTCAGAGGAAATAACCCTCATGGGGTTCAAGCTGACCAAATACAATATGCACTATATCAGGAACGGTGATAAGATTCGATCATGTATCCTAGTTAAGAAAACAATTAATGCTTTTATCTGCCCAAAGTACAGCACAGACGATTTAACAGTCGTAAAAATCGAGGTGCAAAGTGGACCAGACCTACCAGCGGCATCAGCTTATATGGCGCACAACCGGAAGAGGTAGCGACCCTGATCGCCAATGCTGCTGCCAAAAATGTCCCACTCCTTCTGGGATGCGACGCCAAAGCGAGACACACGCTATGGGGTAGCACCGAGGATAATGAAAGGGGTGAGTCACTTTTTAATTTTATAAATAATTCGAACCTTACAGTATGTAACAGAGGGAATACTCCCACATTTACCTTCCCCAGCTCTAATAAATGTGCTGGATGGGAAGAAGTCCTAGATTTAACTCTAATTTCAGAAGACGCATCAGTCCAGGTAGGAGAATGGAGGGTATCCAACAATAAGTCCTTCTCGGACCATAGTTGGATAGTTTTCAAGGTAAATTGGAAAACCGTAGATGATATTGCTTACAGAAACCCCAGGAGAATAACGTGGGATACTTTTACGAGAATAGCTAGCTCAAAACTTAAAATTTCTAAACAATGAAATTTGAATCTACTGAGGCGATAGATAAAAAAGTGGGGAATCTTGAGGAAGCTCTTAATATAGCTTACAAGTGCGCTTGTCCCATCACTAGGAGTAGAAAAACTCTTCCACAATGGTGGTCCTAAAAATTATCGGATCTCAGGAAGAGAACCAGGAAACTGTTCAACCAATTTTATAGGGACGAAGATTGGGCACGATATAAAGGGAGTATCAAAAATTACAAAAAATCTATCAGGGAAGCCAAGAAAAATGGCTGGAGAGAATTTTGTGAATCAATTGAGGCAACCTCTACTTCAGCAAGACTCAGCAAGATACTGTCCAAGGAACACACCAGCCCCTCTTTCCTTAGAAAGACGGATGGTGCATGGATGGAAACATCTTCTGAAACACTTGATTTCTTACTTCAAAGACACTTCCCAAACTGTAAAGATACCGCGCATGTATCTCAATTACCCGTTATGGGCAATCCGATGCCACCGGTTTGTGACCTGTTATTCACGGACGAAAAAATCAAACACTCTATAAATTGTTTCTCGCCTTACAAATCGCCGGGCTTGGATGGGATTTTCCCAATCATGCTGCAAAGGTTACAGGTTGTGGTTATCCCATGACTGAAGGGGATATATAAGGCATGTATATGCTTCAACTACATCCCTCTCAGTTGGAGGAAGGTAAAGGTAGTTTTCATCCCAAAAGCGGGGAAGATTGGGCATGAGTCGGCAAAAGATTTTAGACCCATTAGTCTTACGTCGTTTCTTCTTAAAACAATGGAGAGGGCTTATGCCTTAGGCATACAGTTGATCAGTTTCCCCTCTCGAAGTCGCAACACGCATATCTCAGGGGTAAATCTACGGAAACAGCTTTACATGAGGTAATTCGATCAGTAGAAAAGACAATCCACCATAAGCAGTACACGATAGCGGCCTTTCTGGACATAGCAGGGGCTTTTAACAACGTTAGTAACAAAGCAATTCTGGACTCTCTCACCAGGGTAGGGGTTGAGGAAGTTTTTAGGGAGTGGATAGTTACAATGCTTAGGACTAGGGTCATTCAGTCTGAGCTGGGTAACACGGTTCTCGTCAAACACGTCAGTAGAGGAACACCACAAGGTGGGGTGATTTCACCCTTATTGTGGCTATTGGTAATTGACAACATCCTCGGCATACTAGATTCAATAGGGGTTAAGACGGTAGCATACGCGGACGATGTAGTGATAGCTGTATCAGGCATGTTCCCCTGTGTAATAAGTGATATTATGCAAAAGGGGCTGGACAAACTGAATTCCTGGGCCACAGGACAGAACTGATACTTTTCACTAACAAGACCAAGATTCCGATCTTTAAGCTTCCGACACTTAACGGACAACAGCTAAAGCTAGCGGAGAAAGCGAAATACTTAGGAGTTATCCTGGACCCCTAGCTAAATTGGAGAACCAATATAGAGTTACGGGTCCGGAAAGCCCACGTAGCTTTCTACGCATGCAAGAAAATGTTTGGGAAAAAATGGGGACTACGCCCTCATATCACTCACTGGATGTACGAAGCAATCGTGCGTCCAATACTAACTTAAGGTTCAATAGTCTGGTGGCCAGCTCTAGATAAGGGCTATAACGTTTTAAAACTTAGTAGAGTTCAACGAACAGCTGCCGCTGGCATTGTAGGGAGCCTGGGAACATGTCCAGCGGAGGCACTCAACGTATTGCTACACATCTTCCCTATCGACCTGTACATTAAGAACGTAGCCTGCAACAGTGCGCTAAGGTTAAAAGCGACAAACTGCTGGTCTGAGCGAACGTACGGTCATGGCGAGGTGCTATACACAGTGCCGAGGGAATTAACACAAATGACGACAGATTACATAGTACCACAACTGGACGTCAAAAAGGACTTCAAGGTTAGATTTCCCTCAAGAAAATTGTGGTCGAAGAGGAAACTCCAAATGGAGTACGATATACCCATTTATACGGACGGGTCAAAAATGGACCTGGGCGTGGGGGCGGGGGTCTTTTCTCCGCACGCTAACATTAACTACTGTACACGCCTACCCGATACAGCTACAGTTTTTCAGGCGGAAGTACTCGCGATCAGAGAGGCATGTCGACAGATCACCCACCACATTAGAGAAGGGCAGAGGAGCACGGTTGCTATTTTTCTGGACAGCCAGGCTGCCAATAAAAACCCTACAATCAAACACCATCAATTCCAGACTGGTCAGACAGTGCAGGGAGGAACTTAGGGCGCTACGTCACCATGCTGACATCACAATCATCTGGGTGCCCGGACAGAGGAATATAGATGGAAATGAGAAGGCTGATGAATTGGCGCGCAGAGGAGTCTCCTTCGATCTAACCCATGTGGACCTAGTACCTGTTTCCATGGGTGCGATTAAGAGGGGCATCTACATGCACTGACTCACCTTAGCGGGCAATAGATGGAAGACACTTACAACATGTAATACATCCCGGGCGACCTGGCCAGTCTTTAACACAGCGAGATCTAGGGATCTCATAAGCAGGGACCGCATGGACACCAGCCGCTTCACGGCGGCCTTTACGGGTCACTGGCTCGTGGGTACTCATGCAGAGAAATTGCAGAGACCGTCCAATACCCATTGTAGAAGTTGTGGAAATTCAGAAGAGAAGGAAACCTTAAACCATTTTCTTTGCGAATGCCCGGCTCTGGCGGCCGCAAGAAATAGAACACTAGGAAACTATTTCCTAGAGAGTTTATCCGATCTCTCGGGTGTAAAACCGCAAGATTTTTTAAGATACCTAAACTCCACAAAGTGGATTTATGAACAATCCATCGGTTTCTCACTAAATCCACTGTGGTATCAAAACATCGCTAAGGCGATAATGGTGATCCATGTGAGGATCGATTTGGATCAGCCACTGAAACCAACCAACCAACCATAATGTTCGCAAAAAATTACTTGGAGCTACGTGCTTAGTGCTACAGGATTTTTCCCAGCATGGGAGAGTGGTTACTCGGTAGTGGGTTTCGCTCTAGGGAGCAATACCAACTTGACTATGGGTCGCGTGAGGATTCCGCACTTTCGCACTTCGCATCGGGGTGCACTTCAATGATTCTCGCCAAACGCTATTCATTAGGTGGGAGCTGATCCTCCTGTAGTACTACCAAGTCTCCGGTTTCGACGTTTTCTTCGACGGTCTGCCATTTAGAACTTCGTTGGGATTCCAACAGATACTCTGTCTTCCATCGAACTGCTAACTACTGGGAGAATGCTTCGAGTCTCCTCCATCGATTGAGTACGGAGAGGCAGTGGGTCGTTTCTTCTGGAGCAGTTAGTGATAAAAGTGGAACCCCCACTAAGAAGTGTCCTAGGGTGAGTGGTTGCAGATCTGTAGTATCAATGTTTAGTGCGCTGATCGGACGCAAGTTAAGACATGCTTCGATACGAGCTAGTACGGTGGCAAACTCTTCATATGTGTATTTTAGTTGGCTGCCCATTCGTTTGAAGTGTTGTTTAAAACTCTTTACCACAGCTTCCCACAAGCCCCCCATGTGTGTAGCGTTCAGCGGAATGAAGAGCCATTCTAACTTGTGGCACAAGTATTGGGAGGTGCTCTGTTCCGTAACTTCTCGGAGCACTCGGGCAAGGGTAAGGTGGATTGCCTTTTTTCTGCACCTACAAAATTCCTACCGTTATCGGAATGAATGTGGGCTGGACACCCCCGGCGTCTTATGAATCGAGATAATGCCGCTAAAAAATCGGGCGAAGTCAAATCGTTAGTTGGTTCCAGATGTACGGCCTTAATAGCGAAATATTCTTCAAAAACGCAAATATATCCCATTGTCAGTCTGCACCCCCGACCTTGAAATGTCCTAATGTCAAATGGGCCAGCAAAATCCACCCGAGATAGAGTAGTTTGCTTTGATGGTAGGGGAGCCATTATCTGGGATAGGCGGCGCTGTTTTTCGATTAGATAGGTCTTGCATCGCAGAATGGTACCCTTGATCAAGACCTTAGCTCACGGAACCCAGTCTTGGGTCCTAAGAAACCGTAGCATCAGTTGATTACCCCATGTAATGATATTTTATGGATGAATTCAATCAGCACGCGGGTAAAATGACCTTGATATGGGAGAATTTGTGGATGTTGTTCAGAGAATGGGATCTGGGTGGAATGCGCCAGACGTCCGTTCACTCGGAACGACCCATCCGAGTGCAAAGACGGGTTCAAGGTGATTAGGGAGCTAGAGTTTGATATCGGCTGGTTATCCCGTAGGGCGGTGTACTCCTTCGGATAATAGAATTGTTGAGTCAACATAATTAAGAGATGGGGATGGATAACCTCGTGGTGGGGCGGAGTGGCGTGACTCTCGCATGGTATACATCTGGAAACGCTTGACGTAGCAGATTACCCGCAGCGCTCGTGGGAGCGAAGAAAAACGTAGTACCAAGTCGGCGTGCTGCAGAACTTGTATGGAGTGAGTAGATACGACTCGCTGCTCTTCCATCGTGACCGCATTGGTCGTATCTGAAGTTTGTGGCCATAACTGCTGTGGGAGACACAGCCACTTTGGGCCGTTCGACCATAAGGAGCTTTGACGCAATGCAGCAGGCGCCACTTCTCGGTTAGCGAGGTCCGCGGAGTTATCTTCTGATTTCACGTGCCTCCAGCCGGCCACTCAAACTTTTTCAGAAACAGAGGCGACACGATTAGCAACGAAAGTCTTCCACGTGTGCGGGGATTTACGGAGCCAGGCCAACACGATGGTCGAGTCGATCCAACAGAACAGATTGTTACGGGAGATGTCAAGCATTGTCATCAACGCTGTTATCAGTTCTGTCAAAAGAACGGCCCCACAAAGCTCAAATCGAGGTAGTGATTGGGTTTTTAAGGGTGCGACTCGCGATTTCGCCACAAATAAGTGTGATGAAGACTGGCTTTGAACGTAGATTGCTGCGGCGTATGCCACCTGAGATGCGTCACAAAATGCATGGAACTGTAAATTACCCTCGAGCGATGAACCCACCCAGCGAGGGATGCGAATTTGAGAGATGTCATCGTATGCAGTTAAAAAGTCTTCCCATCGCCTTGAGGAGGCGTCAGTTAACGGGTCATCCCAATGAATCTGATCAACCCAGATCTGTTGCATCAACATATTTTCTGTAATCACAACCGGAGCTAACCAACCGGCAGGATCAAAAAGTTGAGCTATAATGGACAGCACGCTTCGTTTGGTGGTTCGGGGTTTGAAACAGATTGGGTGAATGTGAAAGTAAAACTGATCGGACCTTGCATTCCAACGAACCCCTAAGGTTCTTGTCAGACTGGCTTCATAGAGCATTAAGAAGACTTCCCGCAATAAGTGGTCGGTGGGTAACGATTCTAAAATGGCCGCTGTATTGGCGGTGCATTCACGCATAGAGAAACCGGCTGAATCGAGAGCACGAATCAGCTCGTCACGAGTTCGTATCGCAGTGTCAGCATCATGAGTGCCCACCAATGCGTCCTCCATATACATGCAGCCCCATAACACCTGCACGGCTATGGGTAGGTCCCATTGAATACGAATCTGTCTGTTTTAAGGCAGCTTTTTTTTTTTTTTTTGGTTTTCTAATATTGGAACGGAGGTGGAAATCTTCAAAAGACACTGGTAACATTACGGCACCAGTAGTGTGGGATTCTTACCCACTAAAACCACTTCTCCGGGTGGGTAGTATGGTCAGCGGACCCCTCCTAGCTATTTTCCACTGCGCGTGTTCGCCACTCCTGGTGGCGGAGATCTTTCATAATGGCGGCGGTGGTGTCTCATACCGCAGCCCATTTCTCCGGGCTTTCGAGCATATGCTGCACTATGTTGTCGGGCACCACGGGCTCTCCACATACTCCTTGTAGTGCCACTCTAGCACTTTCATAACGTGGGCAATAGAAGAAGACATGTTTGGGATCTTCTCTCTCTCTGTACCTCCACAGTTTGCACAGTAGGGAGATTTCTCCAAGTGGAATTTGTGCAGGTATGCCAGAAAACCTCCATGGCCTGTCAGCAATTGTGTGACGTAGTAATTCACCTCACCATGCGACCTGCTTACCCATTGCTGAATTTTGGGGATAATCCTTCTTGTCCAGCGGCCATTTGTAGAAGTGTCCCACTGGGCTTGCCACTTCCACTTTCCAATTGCCAAGAGTTCTTCTACATTTTTCGCGTGTGTCCTTTTGGCGTGGTACAGGTTCATCGCTTCTTTCGCTAGCAGGTTCACGGGAGTCATGCCGACTATTAGCATGGTGGCATCTGTGGATACGGTGCGGTATGCGCAGATCACTCGTATTGCACTTCTCCTCTAAGCCTTCACATCCACATTTTCGGCCCATATTGACGCCCCATAAAAAATAATGGATCTGACAACCCCGGCGATGAGTCGACTTTTCCGCTGTCTGGGTCCTCCCACGTTGGGCATTATTCTACATATGAAAGAACATGTGTTTGCTGCCTTATCTCCCACGCGCCGCAGATGTTCTTTGATGGTAAGCCGCGCGTCTATCCATACTCCTAAGCACTTGAGGTGTGGAATCGTGGTTATGGTACATCTACCAATTCTTATTTCCACTACCTCCAATACTCTGCGGCTCGAAACCAGGATTGCCACGGTAGCCACAGTTCGGTTGGCCTCTGCTACCACTTCCTCCAAGTATTTAGCTGTGATTACCAATGCTATGTCGTCCGCGTATCCGATGATTTTGACACCATCAGGGACCTGTACGCGGAGGATGCCGTCGTACATAGCATTCCAGAGTAACGGTGCAAGCACCGATTCCTGGGGAACTCCTCAGCGCAGAGTTGAAAGCGTTTTTGACATCTAGGGTGACCACAAGGCAATACCTCTTGGTTCCACCCCTCCATCGTTTCCCCTGGATAGCTGTTTTAGCCGTCTGGAGAAGTTCGTTGATGGCGTCCACGGTAGATCTTGCCTTCCGGAAACCATATTGCCGTTTTGAGAGCCCTCCAGATTTTGCAATGGCCTCATCAGTCCTGTCACAGATTATCCGCTCCAGAATTTTTCCCGCCGTATCTAACATGCAGAGCAGCCGGTACGCTGAGGAGTCCTCTGTTAGTTTTTTGGCTTTCAGCGCCAGGGCCTCTTCCATCTCTTGGGGAAAATGCCTTCTCTCAGGCATTCGTACATTTTCCTCAGTGGCTCCGGGTTCAGTGCAGCTGCGGTCTTGAGCACTCGGTTGGCGATTCCATCCGGGCCGGATGCTTTCTGGTCTCCAACTCCCCAACCGCCCGCAACACTTCATCTATAGTCGCACTGGGTATTGATTCCTCCGTTTGCTCCAGAGGGAGCTCGTATGGGACATAATTCTGTACTGGAAAGAGCTGTGCCACTATGCGTCTGAGCAACATTGGACAGGTTGGGGCCGGCTGCCTATAGCAGGGCAATTTGCGCATATCAAGTCTATATGCCATGCCCCATGGGTCATTCTCAACCTATGTGCACAATTAATTAATTAATTGCCTTCTTTAGTACATTTCTGGCTTCCTTGAAGGCCTGGTGCTTCTGCAGGGTTTCCGTATGGAACGTTGATACCTTCTCCTCACAGCATGGCATGCTTTGCGGAGTTATTGCATCCGTTCACCAGTAGACATGTTTATGCCTCCCACCATATGCTCCCCTGGCATTGCCGCGTCGCAGGCGTCTTCTACCTTCCTTGCCAGCTGATTCGCCATTTCTTCTGCATTGCCTTCCAGCACCAAACCTTCAAGCATCATTTCTAGGACGTCTTCGTCAAGGCTGTTTGTCCTCCAGCCTTTCAATGTCGGACCTATCCGCTGCCGTTTCCAGGGCTTCTCCAGTTCGCAGATGATAGCTTGGTGGTCGCTGTGGGTGTATATGTCACTCACCTGCCATTTTGCTCCCCTCACCAGCCTGTTACTTACGAAGGTTAGGTCTATCGCAGAACTGGCACCTCCTCTGGCAAAAGTCATCTCGCCGGTATTCAAGAGGATCCCGTCAAGTGCTGCGAGTGCATCCATGAGGATATGACCCTTTGGCGTAGTCCGGCCGCAGCCCCATTCAGTTGACATGCGTTGTGGGTACTACCTTTCAACGTACCTCACAAGAGGTCCATCCGACTCTCAGTTTCCCGGCCAGTAGCGCCGCGGCTGCCAGAGGGGGCAAACTGATGGTTGCTGTTTGCGTTCCACCGTACGCTTTCCGAAGGGAACTAATCGCGGTCACGCTTTTCGAAGCTTTTCGAAGGTGCTCAGCTGTTTGCTTCGTGAACTTCCTCTACCGTGGTGATCTCTTCCCAATCCTTTATTTCCAGCAAAGTCTCCACACTAGTCCCCAGTGTATTTGCTACTGCTTCCCGCAGAGTGACCGTCTTCGGATCCGCTGACGTGGCTTATTCGAGTAGCAGCTCACCTCTCGCCCAATTCCCCTAGGCGTGGCTCCGTCTTTATCCTCCGCAAGATCTCCGCATAGGTTGTCACTCCCGTTCCCTTGATGACAATTGCATCTAGTCTGGTCGGCTTTGCCCGGGGGCGAGCACGAACCATCGTCCACTCTGGTTGTTTCACCACTGCGTCGGGTTTACCCACTTCTGGCTTGGTGGTATTTTTAGCTGCGGCGGCCTTCGCCATGGCCGCCCTTGCCGCATCCGCCTTCTGCCTTTTGGGTACCGCTCGCCTCGTCGGGCTGGTTCCGTCGTCTTCTGCGTTTTCGCGGGGACGCTTCGGCATTGCAACGGAAGCCGCGTAGCTCCTTGCCAGTGGCGATACGCTGGCTGGGACCTCCTTATCCTCCTGCGCTTTGCAGGTTTGCATATGCTTGTCGGCTCGCTGCAGTAATGGTGGTAGAACGGTGACTATGCTATCGGCATCCCGTTCTTGTGCCACTACTAGGCACATGTCGCGGATCTTCGCCGACTTTCGTTTAATGTCCGAATGGACATTATGTCGCTCCGCAATGTAGCTGATTAGTGCCTCGATATGCCACTCTAGCACAGCCATTTTCCCATTAGCATTCACTTCCGGTGGCGGGCAGATTGCCATCTTCCCTAGAATGTCTGACTTACATGGGAAAGTCTCTTTTCCTTAGGTGGTTCTTCCAGATCCCAGAACCTATGTAGAAATTCCTCGACTGAATGCTGGTGAACGGACACCCTGGCACAGGAAGATCGAACAGTGCTTTCAGGTATCCAGTGAGGATCCAACCGAATAACGTCTCCTGCGCAATCAATGAACCTATAACATCGCGTCTGAGACCACCAAGTGCCACCATTGGGTACAGATCCCCACCTATTAGTACGTCTACCTGTGATGAACCGGATAGGGTCGGTTCGGCAAGCTGAATGTCAGTCAGTTGTTGGTAGGGTTGAGTGGACACCACTAACCGGGGTAATTCCCCAGTTAAAGTGGGCAGTACCAACGCTGACACAGGGAGTCGTACCTTTGCGTCGAGGGGTGAACCCACAGTCAACTCACACTCCCTTGTCACGGTTGCAGACACCACATTGATCACCCCTGACACCTGTGCATGCACGGTACGCATATGGACGCGGGATTGATATGGACCGAAGCCTCTTAATTTCAGAGCTACTTTCCTTTAATTTGGGAGTAGATGAAACCAGGATTTGAGCTGAAAATTGATCAGGATACGCCGGTTGTCGTATCGGTCATTGAGGCTTTTCCACGCTTGATCAAACTGAATCGTCAGTAAAGGGGAGTAGGTCAACAATCTCTTTAGCTTCCCCTCGAGTCTTTGCCTTCAGGTGGTAAAATTTTTCGACCTTTGAGCTTATGCCAATTTGAATCTAGTTCAGTCTGATCGAGGCGGAGCGAGGCAAGAGTATGGCTATTGGGAGGCAGCTGTTCAAAAGCGCTGATAAATGCCGTCATTTGATCAGCCGCGTCGATGTACGAGGTCAGCATGATGGATAGGTTAGTGGTTCGTGATCGGAGCTCAATGATATCTAGCAGTTGGGTTTAGGTTAGGGGACTCTAAGTCGTTATAGAGCGGTCAGATGATAGGGCACCGATACGCCACCGCAAGAAGCGTAATGTCCGAGCACTCGGAGAAGGGAGCAGAGTGGCTGTTGAGTGGTCAGGTGGTAAGACACCTACACCGACTGCGCACACGCGAGTTACGTACCCTCACCCCAACATTCAACTCGGATCGAATAATAGTGTTGAGGTCGACGACATCAACATTATTATTCAAAAATATTTTGCACCAGCAATAAAGTAAATGAAATAAAAACCACTTAACCCGCAGATCCGAAATGAAAGATTACTGCTTTGCTGGAAATTATACACTTTAAAGAAACAATAAACAAATAAGTCAATAGCCTCAGCATATGCAGCGTCAACGTCGTTGAACGTTTCCGCTGCTTGTGCTTAGAAAGCATTTTTATATGAACAGAAATAAATGTATTTTAAAAATATAGTTAGTCTTAAGAACATACTTGATAGACGAGGTTTAATAAATTAAATCTTAGAATTAAAAAACTGAAGTTTTATTAATTGAGTTCGATTTAAGATCTAAAGATCATAAACCACTTATCTGGCGCAGTCAACGGAAGACCCTAATTTTTCCAGCTAAAGCTGAACATGGAGCATGAACAAGGCATCAGAAGACAAGAGCAGGTGATTAACAAACTGCAACAGCAGCTGGAACAAATGCAACAACAGTAGCAACAACAACAACAACTATTGCAACCACAGCAATAACAACAACGACAACAGGCCTTCTTCTTATCAAAAAAGGATATACTCCAACAATTTCGGCAATTAAGAAGCCTTGATAAGGACCATAACGTATAGGCGTTTATTAATTCGGTGGAAGCAATCCTTGCCTTATGCCCACGAGAGGACCAGCAATTGAGAATTTGGCCATGTCGATAGTGGCAAACGACAAAGTGAGCGGTGAAGCTGCTAATTACGTATTGGAGCTAGGACCCAACCCAACGTGGAGAGAGATCAAACATAAGCTACTGGACCAATACCGGCCAAGAACGACCTACGGAGATGTAATAAAAAAATTAAGGTAGCTTAGAGTAAGTAATTTGAGAGAATTATTGGAATACGCTAGGCAGGCAAAATTAGAGATGAATCAAATATATAGCTATGACGAGGATAAACCAAAGTTATATAGACTAGAATGTGTAGATAGGGATATAGTCAGTATTGTCATTTACAAGAGCGATGTACCCGTTAGATCACATTCCGACAAACAATGTACATTAAATGAATTAGCTTCAAAATATTCACAGATAAAAGCATTAGACGAGTATAGAATCATCCACGAAAAATTTAGAAAATTTTATTTAAAAAAATTTAATACTAACATATATCAACCAAGGAACATTACAAGTAACATGACCCAAATTCAAAAATATAATAACGTTAACAATAATAACCAAAAAAGATTAACAAACTACCTAAAACAATAACTTTAGAAATGGCGAAAACAAACCACACCAACACCAATTTATCAGAGGTGGTCAGAGCCGTAGGGAAAATAACTCAGGTCAGAGCCGTTGGGAAAATAACTCAGGTCAGACACGAAACTCACACAAGAGCGTCGACACGCAAAGACCAACCTCAACCAACAACTATGTATACATGGAGGTAGATACCATTGAAGAAAATACGGACGGTGAGGTAAATTTTTTAGCATTTCCTCAAGAGCGGCACTACCGATAGTGACTGTTTCCATTGGCAAGCAAAATATAAGATGCTTGATTGACACAGGATCAACAATCAGCATTCTAAATCACGATTCTTTAAAAGAAAACTATCAACTAACAGTACTAATAAAGCCATGTCATAAATGTTTCCAACAAGAATTTTTCTGGCATAATTGGGGAAACATTTTCTAACGGCATTAAAAGCCAAAATAAACAATGAACAAAAGTTTGTTGAAATATTGGATAATAAACTGTATTTCGAAGAATACGAATACCCGGAATATATTGACCATATATGCACACTGCAGTCTAAAGAAGGCAGTAGTATCCACGAACACTTTAATTTGAGCCATATGAATCATGAAGAAAAACAAGCAACCTTAAGGCTGCTCACCGATTACGAGGACTTATTTTTCAAGGACGGAGAAATTCTTTCTTCAGCCGACGAAGTGACTCATGAAATAGCTACTACAACAGAAAGACCATTATATTCAAAAATGTACAGGTACCCACAACAAGTCCACGAGGTGGAAATCGAACGGCAAATTAGAGAAATACTTGACCAAAACATCATAAAGGAAAGTAACTCCCCGTATATCAGTCCGTTGTGGATAGTGGAGAAGAAATTGGACAACTCGGCAAAAAAGAAATATAGAATTGTCATAGACTATAGAAAACTAAATGAGTTCACAAGAGATGACAAATACCCTATCCCAAATCTAAACGCACTGTTGGACAAATTAGGTAGGGCTCAGTACTTTACTACACTTGACCTCGCTAAGGGGTTTCATCAAATCACAGTAAAGAAAGAAGAAAGACACAAAACAGCATTTTCTATACCCTCAGGACACTTCGAATTTGTCCGTATGCCGTTTGGGCTGAAAAATGCCCCATCAACCTTTCAAAGGATGATGAAGAAAGTCCTCAAAGATCAAATGAATAAAACATGTGTCGTCTATATGGACGACATACTGGTTTTCAGCAATTCACTAGTCGAACACATTACTAATTTCAGGAGCATATTCAAAGCTCTAAGAAAAGCCAAACTAAAAATCCAGATAGACAAATGTATTGGGCATCTACTGCCAAACCAGGCAGTTAAACCAAACCCCCAAAAGGTATCAATAATTCAAAATTTAAAAATCCCAACCACACCCAAGAAAATCAAAGCATTTCTTGGAATGACAGGGTTCTATCGAAAGTTTGTGAAGGACTATTCAAAAATAGCCTAACCAATGACCCGTTATTTGAAAAAAGGTCAAACTAACGATCCCAATTTCATCGCTGCGTTTGAAAAACTCAAGGATATCATAAAAAAACTCCCCGATTCTTACATATCCCAACTTCGAAAAAAAATTCAAAATAACAACTGACGCTAGTAACTTCGCAATAGGAGCCGTACTATCACAAGATGGACATCCTAATGCATACGCCTCAAGGACACTCAACAAACAGGAGGAAAACTAAACTACAATAGAGAAAGAACTTTTAGCCATCGTCTGGGCGGTAAAATACTTCAGACCTTATGTGTTTGGCAGGGAATTTGACCTCGAAAGTGACCATCAACCACTTAAATGGTTGATGACAAAGTATTCAGGAAAGAATATAAGTCCAAGGCTTCAGCGATGGTTGATAGATTTAGGGGAATACAACTTTTCACTAGATTATACTAAAGGGAAAAACAACTATATAGCAGATTTCTTGAGCAGAAATCAGGAGGACGAGATAAATCTTGGGCATGGAGAAACTCATGCCGGAGAGACGCAGGAAACGCATACTGTAAACCCACAGGGAGAAGACCTAAATCAGAACATACCTGCTACAGAGGAGAACGATAATTACTAAATAGAGGTACAAAAAGTACATTCCCAGGAGGAGGACGTGGGATACAGCATACCAATCCTGGAGACAGTTGTCAATAGATTTAAAACACAAAATGTTTTTGTCGAAGAAAAAGAAAATCCGATAACAATATCTTTTGGAAACAAACGAATTTTCATAGAAAAAAGAGACTTAAATAACAACCAGGCCCTAAACATCTTACGTAGGGAAATAGTAAAAGTTAAGGTAGGAATATACTCACACCCTGACGATCACGAATACTAAAAACTCCAAAAAATAATAGAACCCGAATACAGAACGAACGCTAATATCAAATTTGTAAAATACACTAACTTTGCAAACGACATTGAAATCCAGGACGAACTGGACAAACAAATTGCACTCTTTCACAAAAAGCCGCTTACGAGAAGTTGAAGAAGAAAATATACAATCCCACGCTTAAAACTAGCATACATAGGATAATAAGCAATTGAGATATATTTTCGGGCGGCAAGTACGATGGACATCCCATAAAAAACAGGTTCGCAAACACCGAGACTCCAAAGACAACGAACGAGATTGTCCATATTGATACTTATGTTAATAGTAAACAATCCTTTATAGTCTTTATCGACACATTCTCAAAACATGCAGTTTGCCTTCCACTTCCTGATAGAAATAACAGGACAATAGTGGACCATATCCAACAATTTCTAGCGATAAAAGGCAATGTTAACAAATTCGTTTTCGACAACGAATTCAATTCCACAAACGTAATGGAATTCTTAGAAGGAGAAGCCATAGAATATCATGCCACAAAGCCAATTAATCACACGCGAAATAGTCATGTGGAAAGGCTCAATAACACTTTAACAGACAAAATAAGAACCCTTAATTTAGAGAATAAAATACCTATAATGTCCCAGATGAACAAGGCAGTAAGATATTACAACGATACATTCCATAGCACAATTAAATGCACACCGTCAGAAGTCCAAAACCACCTAGTGAAACATGAAACTATCCTCAACAGGTTAACTAAAACCAAACTAGTACAAATAGAAAAAGCAAACAGAACCAGAGAAAGTTACCAAGAACAAAGAGAAGAAGGGTTTATTAAAAACTACTGAAATTTAAGACAAAAAGAAACACCAAAGTTTAGGAAAGCACAATTGAGAAATATCCACATAATTAGTATTAAACGACCAGATAAATTTTCAGGTGATCGTCATAATACTTGTAGGTAAAGCCCCGACATCAGCAATGGTGAAGATCACTCCCATCCAATCTGAAGTAGGATTCACAACACTGGAAACATCAACAGTTGAAATTTTTGACAAAACCGATATCATAGTGCATATTATAGACCCATTAGAATTAATAGCAGTGGTAAACAGTATAGAGCAAAATATAGAAAGCATATCAGGAGAAAATAGACATCAACTTAATGTCGAAATCGCAACATTGCATTCGAAAATACGATCACTGACCCCCCATGATAGACAGAAACGTGGATTGTTGAATGTTGTCGGTACGTCATATAAATGGTTATTTGGCATAATGGCCGACGAAGACCGACAAAACATACTCGAACATTTAAAACTTAACCAGATCAAGAGTCATAAAGCTATAGAAACCACAAATAAACAAGTTAATATTAACACTAACTTTAATGACTCTATAAACATACTTAAAGCAACAATACAAGATGATCGAAAAAAATAAAACAATATGTCAACACAACTCGAACCCACGACAATGATATTAGAAGTAATATAATGTTCCACGACCAAATTATAAAAATAAAATTTTTAGAAGATAAGATAGACGATATACACGACACGATAGCATCTACTATATATAACTTGCTACATCCTTCAATACTAACCACCGAAGAAATAGACAAATATAATATTGACTAATTAATCAACAGTCTTCGGCTAACACTCGTTGCGAGCAGACCGGCTAGTTAATCCTTTTTCCGCTTTTTCTAAATTCTAAGTTTGTGCTTATACTACAGTGCAGTTCTGTCACTGCCACCCACCCACGTGCTGGGAATTTTTCTTATTTAGCATTGTTATAACTTATAAGTGACCAAAAAATAAGTGATATCGCAGCGGTATGGCCCCTAGGCTTCCTAACTTAGGGGACAACCTCTTTGCCATACTCGGCGAAAGTCCCCCTAAAAAAAAACAAAAAATGACCTATAAAAATTTTACGGACTTTCCCTCTCTTCCCGGTGTAAAGAAAGAAAATCCGAAATATGTAGTGTTGGATTCCATTCAGGAGAATATATCCCTATCACATTATTCATGTTTTGCTGTCCAAAAGTCTTTACTTTTAATCAGCAAAGACATTATGAAAGTCACTGAACTACGCGGTGGCAATCTTTTACTCTTCATTAAAGACACCCTCACCGTAGAAAAGTTCCTCGCAGGCAAAAGAATTACATGGGATCTGTGCCATTAGGGCCAAGTACCATGAAAAATTGAACTGCACTAAAGGCACGGTGTACGCCCCTTACCTTAACCACATAGCCGAGGAAGAAATCGTGAAAGAAATGTCTTCAAAGGGAGTAATTTCGGCATATAAGTTCAACAAAACCATTGAGAATAAAACTGTTCCCAGTGGCGTGGTCTTGCTCACATTTGACTTATACCATATCCCAGAAAAAATTTAAATCTCTTGGCGTACAGTTAACGCTAGAGAGTACATTCCCAATCTCATGCGGTGCAAGAACTGCCAATTGCTAGGACACAGCGCTAAATTCTGCAAAAAATCTCCAGCTAGCGTCAATTGCAATCTTCCCCCCATAGCCCGACTGCATGCACTCGTACTCTTTGCGCTAACTATTTGAAAACCCATTTTGCCTCGCACAAAACCTGTTCCAAACTTCTACAAGCAAAAGAGATCCTAAAAACAAAAATTTAAAACAAGTGTTCAATGCGCGATGCTATCCGCCTTCTAAAAGAACAGCCGCAACAACATCTTGTCTCTACTCTTTCTTTCTCTTCAATTGTGAAAGACAATGCTATAAAAGACACCAACAACACCACAAAACATTTTTCACTAAAAACAAACTCCAATTATAAACCAGAAAACAAAAATAACACACCCGTAATCACAACTTCTACACATAAGTTCAATATAGAAAATAATTCCCAATCACAAAAAAAACATTATACACAGAAAAACATCGCAGTCCAAACGAAACCACCTCAGCCTTCTCTTCTTCCTCATCAATAAACTCAGACTCGTCTGTTATATTATCCAACAATAAATTCAGAAATAGTTCCCCCTCTGACGACTCTTCTAAAATTGATTCTCTCTCCTCACTTGAAACTAACCGGTTTGCCCTTCGGCAATCGTATATTTCTAATTAAGAAAACAACAACAAAAATCATTAAATCATATTAAACATATAAAATAAACTAATCACACATTCATTTCTTATCACATATTACATATATAAACATATATAAAGCTAAATAAATCAATTTTTCAAACCAAATTCTCCCACTTTCCCTTTTCATGTTCAAATTGCAACAATGGAATATCAAAGGATACTTCAAAAATTACCATGAGCTCCAAATTCTTATCAAAGAACACCTCCCAAGCTTTATCTCACTGCAGGAAACCCACTTGCTTTTAACTTCTCCCCAAATAAACCAAATCAATATTCAGGATACTTCCTAAACTTACCCCACAACAAGAAGAGCAAACAAGGAATTGGAGTACTTATTAAAAAATCTATTCCACATAAGTACATAACACTTCAATCTAGTATAGCTACAATTGCTCTAGAAATAGATTTGGGAATTAAGTTTACCATTGTATCTATGTACATTCCACCACAACAAGTTTTTACGTCCCAGGATATTAATAATATTTTAAATCAATTTCACACCCCAATTATTATTGCAGAAGATTTCAATGCTTGGAGTCCACTATGGGGTTCCTCTTCTTGCAATCATAGAAGCAAAATTCTGGAAGACATTGTTTTATGTAACAATCTCATAGTTTTAAATGATGGTTTTCCCACCCATTTTTCGACACACAATACGTTCACACACATAGATTTGGCCCTGTGCTCCAGTCTCATTGCACCAAAATTAACCTCCAAAACATTTACAAACCTTCACGGCAGTGACCATTTCCCATTAATCACTGACTTCGCTATACCAATAGCTATAAAAACAGTACCAAAACCCAAATTTATCACCGATAAAGCTGACTGGGTAAAGTTCCAATCGCTCTCACAAGAGTTTATTAGTAATACCCCTGTATCTAATAATATCAACAAAGAAATAGCAGTATTAATTAAAGGGTTACGGCACGCAACCCACTTTCCAATTCATCAAACCAGTTACCATTTTGTTAAAGCTAGTGTCCCCTGGTGGAACTCTGAGCTTTCGAAATTACGAACTGCAAAGCAAATTTTCTGGCTCGAATACAAGCGGAACAGAACCACTCCTAACTTTATTAACTATAGACAATCGAACGCAAAGTTCAAGAAAAAATCAAAAGAATGGAAAAGGGAAAGCCTCGAAAAACTCACAGAAACCATCACTCCTTCATCAAATCCAAAAAAAATATGGGCAGACATAAAACGTCTCACAAGCTCGTACAAACCAAATAACATCCAATTTATCAAGTCATCCAACGGTCCCCTATTCTCTGCCAAAGATATATCTAATTACTTTGCATCCACTTGGTCTCATTACTCCCACAACTCCAACTTCCAATCTAACTTCATTTCATCCAAAAATACCACACTTAATGTAACCTCCCGTCATTACAACCCATCCTTCGATTCGAATCAAATTGAGTCCGAAATTTCCCTATACGAGTTTGAAGCTGCACTATCGTCAGTGAAAGGAAAGACCCGCGGTTTGGATAGAATTTGCTACCCAATAATCAAACACCTTCCATTAAGCATAAAAAGTAGACTTGTATCTCACTATAACAACATACTTGCACAAGGTATATATCCGCAAGCTTGGAAATGTGCTTCTATCATTCCTATTCCCAAGCGTAATAAGCCCCCAACAGAAATTCACGGTTACAGACCTATATCGCTGCTTCCATGCATGGGAAAAATATTGGAAAAAATAGTTTCCAAGCGCATCATGGTTTGTTCTCAAAAAGAAGTACCTTAGTCCACACCAAATGGCTTTTAAAAAAGAAAAGGGTACGATGGATGCTTTACTATACTTTGAACACTTCACCTCAAGGCACTGTCGTGCAAAATCACATTTCCGTACTTAGCCTTGATTTTGAAAAGGCTTTTGACAGAGTAGGAGCACATTTTGTTCTGCGATAGCTGTCGAAATGGAAAATTGGTGAGAGAATGTATAACTTCGTCAAATCATTTTTAACTAATCAAAATTTAAAGTTACTATAAGCAATACTTCGTCAGACACACATAATATGTTCAACGGTATCCCACAGGGGTCACCACTATGGGTTACCCTATTTATTATTGGTTTCAATGAAATCTATGAAATAATATCAAAAGTCAAAAGCATTGGACACATTATGTACGCTGACGATGTATTAATATTCTCCAAAAGTGGTGACTTAAATGTAATCAATAATAAGTTTCGTGAGATTTTAAATGACAATTCCCTCTGGTCTGCACCTTCAGGCGCTAGAATTTCATACGACAAATTCAAAACATTACACATTTGCAGAAAACATAATTGTAATAACTTAGACTTAATATTTAATAATGTACATATCAAACAAGTAGATAACTTAAATATCCTTGGATTAATTTTCGACAAAAAACTTACATTTAAGGATCATTGTAATTATATTAGATATAATATAGCTGCCAGGCTAAATATAATTAAATACCTTTCTTCTAAGCATAGTCTAATTCACATATCAACACTAGTCAACATAACAAGGTCTCTTATTTGATCAAAAATTGATTATGGTGTTGCAATTTATGGACACTGTGCGAAAAGTAATATTAAGAGAGTCTGCCCACCATACCACACTGCCGTACGCAGGAGCATTCGTGCATACCCAACATCGCCTATAAAGTTTATATTAACAGAAGCTGGGCTGCCATCGATCCCTGATTGTGCTATACATAACATGATGAGACTAATTCCTAAACTCTTCTGCTGCAACAACAAAATCCTTTATCACAATGTCAAAAACAGCATACATTATAAACGTAAATTCAGTCGTGAATCTACCATTATTAGATGCATCAAGTATGCCAAGCAGATGGGTTTATCAACATCCCCAATACTAAAAGTCGCTAATAAATCTCCTCCGTGGCACCTCATGCCGACGTCATTTCTTCTAAGACTAAATAAATATGCCAAAAACTCCACAGCCCATACTGTATATCAAAAACTCTTCTATGAATATTACGAACAGCTGAAATGTAAACACTGGAAATTTATCTTCACAGATGGGTCTAAATTGGCACACAGCATTTCCCTCGCAGTGGTCGATAACAACGGCAACACCATCGCAGCTGCACATCTTGAGCACTTCTGCTCTGTTTTCACAGCTGAAGCTACTGCGATTTTGAAGGCCGTAGAATTCGCATCATCCACAAAAGGCAAATTCGTGATTTGCACTGACAGCTACTCAGCTATTTCCGCGCTCCAGAAAGAGTCCAACAACAGTCTCCTGGCAACACTTATTCTCGAAATACTGATCCAACACAGCGACAAAATTAAAATCATGTGGACACCTAGTCACGTGGGAATACATGGGAATGAGCTACCTGACAACAGAGCTAAACTAGCAGCCAAAGAACCACTACACACATCTTCTTTCATAGAAAAGAGATATATTCATAAACTAATAAGCAAATTCCTCTGTCATAGGAAAAATTCGGACTGTCTCAATACACTACACCATTATGTTGCTATTAACCCCACAAGAACGAAACCAATCTTTCCTGCATCGAGCTCCTGTATAGAGTTAAATATATTTGTACGCCTTCGGCTTGGTCACTCCAACTTGACCCACCAACATATCCTTAATGGCTCATACCCTGCATCATGTCCATACTGCAACTCTCCGACACTGACCGTAGATCACATCCTCTACGACTCAGATCCCAAATATTCCCAAACTTAACCCCTTCAAATTAATTAAAATTTGTTCACTCCGATACCATATGTAAATTCCACAATTTTGTCATCAAACAAATATTTTAAAGAGTATATAAACTCTAATTAGTGTATAAGCTTTTATTAGTATAAGCAAGCTGAAGGCTCTGGCAGCTAGTGCTCCCCTTACAATGTAAAATAATAATTAAGTTTTTGTATTTCAAGTAATAATAAAAATAATAAATTAATCAAAACAGGGGTAATGTTCCATACCGATGCACTAATATTTGCAATCAAAATACCAACTGACTTCATACAAACAAAAGTAATTCTAATAGCACCTATTACTAACAGCAAAACTTCAGAATAGTAAGCATACAGAATAAATCGTATACATACTGTTACAAAGTAGCACTTGCTGCCACAGCACAATATTTTTATAAATAGGATGTGCAGCAGAAATTATAGTTAAGCATAGTTAAACAGTTTTAATTCTCAACTGCTTTATCGTTGCAAATGTACAAATAGTTTTAAGAAGTATTGTTAAGGTACGAGGGCGGATTGATAATGAAGCTACATAGCGCTAGATGGCAGCACAAACACAAAAACTTTTTTTTTTTAGAAATTGCGATCTGTCAAACGTCAGCTGTTAAAATTTCACCCAAATTCATCGATTAGTATATTTGTTGTAGTCGTTTGAAGTAAGCAACTTTTGTGTTTCTTGAAAAATGGAAAAAAACGAATTTCGTGCATTGATTAAACACTATTATTTGAAAGGGAAAACGGCGAAAGAGACAAAAGAAAAGCTCGATAAACATTGCGGTGAATCTGCTCCGTCAGATTACATGGTAAAATATTGGATTGCTGAATTTAAACGCGGTCGAACAAGCACTGCAACAATACCATCAACAGGAAGGCCAAAAGAGGTGGTTACTGAAGAAAATATCAAGAAAATCCTCGATATCGTTATGAATGATCGCCGAGTCAAGTTGCGTGAGATTGTTGAAATGGTAAACATATCATATGAACGTGTGTTCAACATTTTGCATGAACATTTGCATATGAAAAAGCTATCGGCAAGATGGGTGCCGCGTTTGCTCAGTGTCGAACAAAAACGAGTTCGACAGACCACTTTACAGCGGTGTTTGGACATGATAAAGCGTAATCCTGTTGATTTTTGGCTCGATTAATAACTGTTGATGAAACGTGGGTCCACCACTACCCACCAATGGTGGAAGTGTTCCGAAGAAGGCGAAGGCAGTGAAATCGGCTGGCAAGGTTATGGCCACTGTATTTTGGGATGCATACGGAATATTGCTCATCGATTATCTTAAAAAAGGATCCGCAATCACAGGAAAGTATTATCGTGCATTATTGGATCAATTGATTGATGCAATCAAGGAAAAACGACCACATTTAAAGAGGAAAAAGCTCTTTCTTCAAGACAACGCACCGGTCCACACAGCATTAGATACGATGCTAAAATTACGTGAAATACACTTCGAATTGGTTAATCAACCACCTTATAGCCCAGATTTAGCTTTTAGTGACCTTTTCCTGTTTCCAAACTTGAAAAATTGGCTCGCAGGAAAAGGATTCATCTCAAACGAAGAAGTGGTTTGAGGGGTTCCCGAAATCGTATTGTTCAGATGGTAGAGAAAAGTTGGAATATCGTCTTACTAAGTGTGTCGAAGAAAGAGGAGACTATGTTGAGAAAAAAATGGTTTTTGAAAAAAAAAAAGTTTTTTTCCTACTTAGGTAGCTTCAATATCAATCCGCCCTCGTAGCTCGACTGGCAATGAGTTTTATTACGATAATAAAATCCTATCTTTTCGACTAGTTTCTTTTGTTGTGTTTATTAGTGCTTATTACGCAATCCAGAGGTCGGACCAAGCAGGCCCGAAAAACGTAACAATTGGTGTCAGAAGTGGGATTGCACAATAAAAAAAAGAAAACAACAACATGCGGTTCCAGCAATTAAGTGTATCACACCTGAAGAGGGAGTTGGAACTGCGAGGACTCTCGACAGCAGGCACTAAGGCAGAGTTGCAGGCGCGGCTACGAGGCGTCATGGAACAACAAAGCCTCAATGTAGAAGACTACCTTTTCTTGGAGGTATCTTGTGAGGAAGCAAGGATGGCCGGGTTCACGGAGAACATCGGCGACAATATAACCGAAGTCGAGGATGCACGGGAAAGCAAAGGTACCTCCGGTAGTGAGCCAACATTGGCGGCCATACTGGCAGCGATGGCGGACCAGGAGCAGCGTCAACAGGCAGCAAATTCAGTGTTGATGGAAAAACTGGACGCTGTTTCAGGATCAATCGCGGGAAGACTGGAAGGAGTTAAAAAGTAGTTGGGTGACGTGAAGACGCGCCTTTATGATTCTGACGAGAGGATCTTAAGACTGGAGCGGCGGGTTGAGGATTTGAGTCTAGGCGGCAATAGCAGCAATGGTTACACGGCGCGAGTGCGGGAGGGAGGCAGTATGAAGTTGAAACCGCCGACCTGTGACTGAACTGCTCCCTTCAACATCTTTAAGTTGCAGTTTGAGACAGCGCCCAACGGAAATCGCTGGAACGATAAGTACAAGGCAGCGGCATTAACCGTCACTTTGAAAGGAGGAGCCGCGGAGGTAATACAAACTGTCCCTGCGGCATTAAGAGGTGATTATACCGCTGTAATGAGTGCGGTAGAACGGAAGTATGCGAGCGAACACATGCTACAGGTTCATTACATGGAGTTAAAGAATCGGAGGCAAGGGCCTGGGGAGACTCTACAGGCATTTGCGGCGGACGTGGATAGATTGGCGCATCTGGCGTACCCGGAATACACCGCCGAAGTAAAGGATAAATTCAAGGCACAGGCATTCTTCGATGGTATGCGCGACCTGCAGACTAGAATCTCCATACTAACGGCTCCAAGGAAGGCATTCGCGGAGACCGTCAGTAACGCGATAACCCATGAAACAGCCATTTCCATGGTTTTATCGGGACACAGGGTGAAGCAGATGGACGCAGAAGGAGATAACATATTCGAGACGGTTTGCCGGGCAGTTAAATCCGTTACGAACCCCGAACAGGGTAGAACTACGGCGCGAAGAGGTACTTTCCAAGGACGGTGTTTCGGCTGTGACAGAATAGGTCACATGGCACGCGACTGCCGCCAGCGTAAGAAACGCTCAAGATCACGAACCCCGGAGCGGCAAAGACATTTAAGGTCAATTCAGGACGAAGATGCGCTCCCTAACGCTCCGTTAAACTAGCAAGAGTTAAAGGGTCATAAGCAGGGTTTATTTCCAGATTGACGAGTAAGCTCAATAACCTGACTGTGGAGGGAAGGGTAAGCGGGAAACCGCTTACGTTCACTCTGGACTCTGGAGCATCGCATTCAATAATCAGAAGTGATCTAGTTGACGGGAGATTGCAGCCATTGAAAGGAGATCGATTAACGACTGCGACTGGGGAAGCTGCGCGAGTAACGGGAAAAATAATTGGATCACTTACGTTTGGCAATATGACGATGGAGCACGACCTCATAGCTGCAGATATCGTCGACGAGGTTATAATCGGCATCGATTTCTTGCTGAAGCATGGTGTAACACTGGACTTGGAACGACGGCTCCTGAAGTATAACAATATGGAACTGGCACTCGAAGTGGGGGACTCTAACGGAGTCAGTATAAGGCGGATTACTGTAAAGCAGCGACACGTTGTCCCACCGAACTCGGAAGTAGTGGTTTGGGCGGAAGCAATTGGAGATGTTAACGGGAGAAAACTGTGGACGGTAGAAGCATGTAAAGATGCACCAATCTCTGGAATTTTGGTTGGAAAAACTCTGAAAGAAGACGGGAAAATGCCAGTGAAAGTATTGAACCCCACAACTCACCCCAGAGTCATAAAGAAAGGGGAAACGATTGCCTAATGCTCGGAGGTGTCAATGGTCGTAGATTGCGATTACGGCGGAATGAAGAACCCTCTGGAAAGTGATCCGGCAAACGTCTCCGCGATGGAAGCCAGGAAACAAGAATAGACCGAGAACCTAACGGGAAGCGAAAGAAAGGAAGAACAACTACTCGGGAACATTCGTCCATTTTCGCGAGCGGACGCAGAGATCGTGGCAGGACCACGATAACGAAGCATCGGATTGATACAGGGGACTCTAAGCCTAGTCTGCAGCCGCCAAGGAGAGTACCGCTTGCCAAACGGCACGAGGCAATGAGGATGGTTGAAGGAATGCATGAAAACAAGGTGATTGAACCATCTGCAAGTCCCTGGAGCTCCCCAAAGGTGATGGTTAAAAAGAAAGATGGAAGTACACGGTACAGGAAGCTGAATGACGTCACCAGGAAGGACAGCTATCCACTCCCCAGAATCGACGACACATTAGACACACTTTCCGGTGCGGAATGCTTTTCTACGCTGGATCTTCAGAGTGGATATTGGCAAGTGGAGATGGACGAAAGTGACAAGGAAAAAACGGCTTTCAGCGTGGGCCATGGCTTGTGGCAGTTCCTTGTGATGCCGTTCGGTCATTGTAACGCACCGGCAACTTTTGAGCGTCTGATGAAACGCGTTCTGAGTGGACCCCATGGGAAGATATGTCTGGTGTACATCGACGATATCATCGTGATGGGTAAAAGTTATGACGATCACCTGAGGAATCTGCGGACGGTTTTGGAGAGAAGCGGCAGGCTTAAAGTTGAACGCGAAGAAGTGCTCTTGGTTTCGGACGGTGGTGAAGTTCTTCGGTCACGTAGTTACGGACAACGGAGTGCGCACTGATGACGACAAGATAAGAGCGGTCAAGGAATGGCCGCGACCGACCAATCTGCAGGAGCTGCGAAGTTTCGTCGGGCTATGCACGTACTATCGGCGATTTGTCCCCGCATTCGCGGACATAGCTTTCACGAACTGACATGAAAGAACCAGAGATTCGTTAGGAATCAGGAGCAGGAAGACGCGTTCCGGCTGTTGAAGGAGAAACTCTGTTCAGCACCAATCCTGTCGTACCCCGCTCCCGGTGAAAAATTTATACTGGATACAGACGCTAGCGGATTTGGTATAGGCAGTGTTCTTTCACAGATCATCGGCGATGAGGAAAAGGTGATTGCTTTCTTTAGCAAAACACTGTCCAGGTCGAAGAGAAATTACTGTGTGACGAGGAGGGAGCTTTTGGCGGTAGTGGAAACAGTTAGACATTTCCATAAATATTTGTACGGGCAGAAATTCCAGCTGAGAACTGATCATGCGGCATTGACATGGTTATTGCGATTTAAGAATCCAGAAGGTCAGATTGCGCGCTGAATCGAACAACTCCAGAGTTATGATTTCTCTATTGAATATAGCAACGGAAGGGAGCATGGCAATGCGGATGCCCTATCCCGCCGCCCCTGTGCAGCAGAGTACACACATTGCAGTAAATCCGAACATGGCGAAACGGTGGTAAATGTCCACCGCCTAGGCATGCTACCTGATGAGGAGTGGTCTCTTCACCAAATAAGGGCTGACCAGAATCATGACGTTGATTTAGCGGTCCTGATGACAGCTATGGAGCAGGGCAGAAGGCCAACGTGGGAAGAGATAGCAGGAGAAAGCCCGATAGCGAAGGCGTACTGGGCACAGTGGCAGAGCTTAACGCTGGAAGACGGTTGTCTACTTCGGATCTGGGAGAACGCAGATGGCAAGGCCACGCGAAGATTGGTTATGGTACCCAAGGACAGAATTCCACAGATATTAAAGGCCTATCATGATGACACGAGTGGAGGGCATTTTGGTGCATCAAAGACGGTCGAGA
The DNA here is from genome assembly GCA_920105625.2 of Clusia tigrina. Classification (NCBI taxonomy): domain Eukaryota; kingdom Metazoa; phylum Arthropoda; class Insecta; order Diptera; family Clusiidae; genus Clusia; species Clusia tigrina. The sequence goes on from OV050030.1 coordinate 316,202,413, forward strand.
AAATCAAGGCGAGGTTTTATTGGATCGGATGCCAAGAGTCAGTGGCAGAGTGGGTTCGTACTTGTGATCGTTTCAGCAAGACGAAGGGACCTCAAACTAGAAGCCGAGGAAAGATGCACCAGTATAACGTGGGTGCACCATTTGAGCGGGTAGCAATAGACGTGACCGGACCGTTTCCTACTAGTGAAGCTGGTAATAGGTTTCTGCTACTAGTTGTTGACTACTTCAGCAAGTGGCCGGAAGTCTACGCCATCCCGAATCAGGAAGCTAAGACAGTCGCCGCAGTGTTGATTGAAAACTGGATATCCCGATTTGGAGTCCCTTTGGAGCTGCACTCGGACCAAGGTAGAAATTTCGAATCTAGATTGTTTCAGCAACTATGCGCAATTCTGGGGATAAAAAAAACACGCACAAAGCCGCTTCATCCGCAGTCAGACGGTATGGTCCAGTGTTTTAATCGCACGATAGTAGAACATCTCCGAAAGGTTGTAGACGGTCATCAGAGCGACTGGGATCAGCACATCGCAACGCTCTTATTGGCCTATAGATCCGCAGCACACGACACAAAGACGTATGCCCGGGCGAAGGTGCTCTTCGGCTCGGATCTGAGGCTACCAGCGGATCTACAGTTTGGCGTAAATTTAGCAGAGCAGCTTGGAGTAGACGAATTCGTAGCTAGAAAACCAAGGGAATTAGACGAAATCCATCAGCTCGTGAGAGACAGCACCCTCCTAAGGAGCAACGAGATGAAAGCAAGGTACGATCTGCGAGCAAACTCCAAGGGCTTCGAGGAAGGCGACTTGGTTCTGCTCTACAACCCACAACGGAAGAAAGGGTTGTCCTCAAAGTTACAAACTCAATGGAAGGGACCATACATAGTCATAAAAAGGATCAATGACGTGGTGTACAGGATTCGAAAGCACCCAGAAAACAGAGGGAAACTCAAAGTAGTGCATATGGATAGATTGTCGGTTTACGGGGGCAGATAAACTTTATTGTTCGGGACGAACAAATCTAGGTGGAAGGTAGTGTTACAAAGTAGCACTTGTTGCCACAGCACAATATTTGTATAAGTAGGCTGTGCAACAGAAATTATAGTTGAGCATAGTTAAACAGTTGTAATTCTCAACTGCTTTATCATTGCAAATGTGCAAATAGTTTTAAGAAGTATTGTTAAGGTAGCTCGACTGGCAGTGAGTTTTATTACGATAATAAAATCCTATCTTTTCGACTAGTTTCTTTTGTTGTGTTTATTAGTGCTTATTACGCAATCCACAGGTCGGACCAAGCAGGCCCGAAAAATGTAACAATACCAACCAGAAGAAAACTTGAAAGAACTACAATTAAGCAAACATTGTATCTTTGTAACAATTGTAAATTAATATATGATATATAGAAACGCAAATAAAGACCATAGACGATGGCATAATTTTATTGAGAAATAATAAAGAAACACTTGTCAGACAAAAATGTGGTCTATTGGAAACAGAAAATATTGTAAAAAACAAAAATTTAATAGAAGTCACAAACTGTTCAATTACCATAGAAGATGAGAATTTCTACAATAACAAAGAAACTTATGTACAAAAATCGATTGAAACTAAACAAAAAGAACAATATAATTTCACTAACGAATTAACCTTTGACGAAATAGTAACAAAACAGTTGGAAAATATTTAAAAAATTAAAGAACTAAAAATACATTCACAAGTGTCAAATATATCAACCGTAGCAATAGTTTGTATCGTTGTAATTGTGCTAATAATAATCTATAAAGTCAAAAATAGAAATGTAAACATAACTATAAAAAATAATGTAAAGAAAGAAAGGATCCAGGAGAATCCTTTAACAAAAGGGGGAGGAGTTACGTACCCTCACCCCAACATACGAGTACAACTCGGATCGAATAATAATGGTGAGGTCGACGGCATCAACATTATTATTCAAAAATATCTTGCACCAGCAATAGAGTAAATGAAATAAAAACCACTTACACCAGCAGATCCGAAATGAAAGATTATTGCTTTCCTGGAAATTATACACGTTCAAGAAACAAAAAACAAATAAGTCAATAACCTCAGCATATGCAGCGTCAACGTCGTTGAACGGTTCCGCTGCTTGTGCTTAGAAAGCATTTTTATTTGAACAGAAATAAATGTATTTAAAAAATATAGTTAGTCTTAAGAACATACTCGATAGACGAGGTTTAATAAATTAAATCTTAGAATTAAAAAACTGAAGTTTTATTAATCGAGTTCGATTTAAGATCTAAAGATCATAAATCACGTATTTCGCGTACTGCAGGCTCCCGAATTACCGGATTGTACAAGGTAATGCAACTCGCTGTAGGGTGATTTGGTGGCAAAACACCGCTACACCACCGAAAATAAGCGTAATGGACGAGCACTTAGAGAAGGTAGCAACAAAACGGAACACACACTACTTAGTGTCAGTGTTGAATAAACAACCTCGTATATCTATATGTATTTATATATATACGAGTATATATATATATATATATATATATATATATATATATATATATATATATATATATATATATATATATATATATATATATATATATATATATATATATATATACATATATATATATATATATATATATATATATATATATATATATATATATATATATATATATATATATATATATATATAGATATATAGATATATAGATATATACAGGGACCAAATGAGACCTAGTGATATTAAACACGTGTAACTCTTGTAATAACGGGTTTTTTTATATGATTTATTTTAATATGTTAAATACATTTTATGAAAATTTAACGTGACTATGTGTGAAATATGACATCAGACAAATGACCACCATTTTGCTCGATACAGGCATTGGCTCTTTTTAGCGCATTTTGCAATACATGGCGTAATGTTTCTGGTTGCAGGCGCCGTATTTCGTCTCGAATATTCTGCTTGAGCTGTCCAAGTGTCTGTGGTTTGTTAACATACACTTTGTCTTTTAAATATCCACATAAAAAAAAATCGGGCGCAGTTAAATCTGGTGAACGAGGAGGCCAAGGGAAATCTGAATTTCTTGAAATTATGCGTTCACCAAAAATTTCACGCAGCATGTCAATAGTTTGCCTAGCAGTATGCGCAGTGGCTCCATCTTGTTGATACCACAAATTAGGATGTTGCTCCACCATTGGCCGCAAAAAGTTGTCGATCATTGTTCTGTAAGAAGCCCCGGAGACCGTTTCTGGCGTCTCATCCTCATTCTCAAAGAAATATGGGCCGATGATTTTTGTGGCCATAACACCGCACCAAACAGAGTATCTGATTTGGTGTGACTGATGCTGATGTATTGCCCTTGGATTTTCGGAGCCCCACAACCTACAGTTTTGTTTATTCACATAACCACTTAAATGGAAATGCGCTTCATCCGTCATCAAAAGATTATTTAAAAAATCATTTTGTATGGCTAATTGCGTAAAGCGAATAGCGTACTGTAGTCGTTGTTGGGGGTCTTGCGTTAGAAGCTGTTGCACAATTTGAACTTTGTATGGATACATCTTAAGATCCAACTTTAAAATTCTCTGTAATATTGTTCTGGGTATACCCAATTGGCCGGAACGGCGACGAGTTGAGACAGATGGATCATTTGCAACACTCTGCTGCACAGCTTCCACGTTGTCTTCAGTACGAATATTTCGATGAGCACCTCTTCCTGGACGGTCGGCAACTGAACCCACTTCCTCAAAACGGCGAAGTAAACTTGTAATCATGGAAGATGTGGGCGCTGATCTTACGTTAAAAAAACTGCGATAATTTCGCTGCGTCAGAACAATGGATCGTTGAGAAGAATAATAAAATTCGATAATTTGAATGCGTTGTTGTGGACTCTACGTATTCATTTTAAATTTCCAAGAGTTCAATTATTATCTGCAAAAAGAAAAAATAAATTACGTTAAAAAATAAAAAAGTTATTTGTGTTTCACATCAGCTGGTCTTATTTGGGCCACCCTATATATATATATATATATATATATATATATATATATATATATATATATATATATATATATATATATATATATATATATATATATATATATATATATATATATATATATATATATATATATATATATATATATATATATATATATATATATATATATATATATATATATATATATATATATATATATATATATATATATATATATATATATATATATATATATATATATATATATATATATATATATATATATATATATAAATATATATACAGTGCACTCGCGGTAACGTGAACACCGCCTAACGTGAACACGCATTTTTTTACACTAACTACTCTGTAACGTGAACAAACTTGAAAGCTCTATAACATGAACAAATTTTTTTCACTGCATTTCTTGTCATAAAGTGTTAGGCAACACTGAAATCTATGACAATTTCTTTTAAATGTTTGGGGAATCCCCTTTCAACAGGGTCCGTTAAACTCATACACCCACAACCGACGTATAAATCTCACTAATACACTCACCCTGTTTGTCAAACCGGTTTTGTGTCTATACCAGCTATAAGAGTAAATGACTTGTCATGCTCTCATTCCATGTAAGATCCCACGTAAGGTTGCGAGCAAAACAGCAACAACACTGCAATACATGAAATTTGATATTAAAAGTTCGGGGAGTCCCCGTATATTGAAATATGTGTGTCTATGATCTACAAATTCTTAATGTATGACTTCGTCTTAGTTCATTTAACGTTTTCTTCTTGCGCGGTGTGGTGATTTTATCGACATGAGTGTTAAAAAACCAATTTGTTTGCAGTTAAAAGACAAAGCAGACATTTTAGACAGTTTAAAAAATGGAACAAGTGTAACTAGCTTGGCAAAAAAATACAATGTCGCTAAGTCAAAAATATGCAGTATCAAAAAAAAAAAGAATCGATTTTGACATGTGTAAATAACACATACCAAGGACCGGGGAAGAGACAAACTCTTAAGACGTCAGAATTTGCTGCTATGGAAAAAAGTCTATTTCATTGGTTCATCCGTATGCGTAACAGGAATTGGCCTATAAGTGGATTAATGATAAAAGAAAAGGCAAAGGAATTACATTCCCAACTAAAAGAAAGCGAAACCAGGTTTAATGCTAGTGACGGTTGGCTCCAGTGATTTAAGAAAAGATACGGAATTCGCTTGCTTAAAATAACTGGAGAAAAACTCTTGTCACAGCCTCAATTAGTAGATCCATTTCAGCAAAAACTAAAAGAAAAAATTAAGGAAATGGACTTATGCAAGGATCAAATATATAATGCTGATGAGTCAGGTTTTTTGGAAGCTTTTGCCAGCTAGGACGTACGTGTCATCGCAGGAGAAAACAGCTCCTGGTGCAAAGACAGAAAAACAGCGTATAACGTTCCTGTGTTGTGCAAATGCATCTGGAGCGCATAAACTAAAACTATTGGTCATCGGTAAGGCAAAAAATCCACGCAGTTTTAAAAACTTCAATTGTCCTACGGATTATCAGAACTCCAAATCAGCCTGGATGACGTCTGCCATTTTTAAGCATTGCTTTCATCATTCATGTGTGCAACAGGTAGACAATTTTTTCTTTGATTTAAAAAACTTATAAAACATTCTAACTTTAAACAGGTAAAACTGTTTCTAAAGAAGAACAACTTACCAATGAAGGCACTACTTCTTCTTGACAACGCTCCCTCTCATCCAAGCGAAACAGAGTTAAAAACAGATGATGGAAATATAATTGCCATGTTTATGCCACCGAATGTCACTCCTCTCATTCAACCGATGGACCAAAATGCTATTAAAATAACAAAGTTACATTACAGAAACAGTTTATTGGCTTCAATATCGGCAAAAAGTTCAGATCTGTTAGAATCAATGCGAAATGTAACGTTGAAAGATGCTGTAACTCTTTTATCTGTCTCATGGGATCGGGTCAGCACAACAACTCTTGCCAATTGCTGGAATAATGTTTTGATTTTAACGGAAATCCAGGAGGACCCTGAAAGGAACATTCCCATAAGAACCTTGAAAGAGAAATGGGATGGAGAAATAAACTCTTTAATGAGAATTTCAATGGATCTCCTTCAGGATTTGAGTCCTCAGGTAGGCATTTTAGGAAACACTGTAAAATCATAATTAAAATTGTTTTTCTAACTCTTTTCTAGGTTGAGTTTACATTGCCAATTGTTCAAGAGTGGAATAAAGATCATTGTGAAGATATCTCCAGCGAAATCATTGAAATTGATCAAAACGAAGAAAGTGATGACGATGATTGCATTGCTGATAATCCTGTAAAGAAAATTACCGCAAGTAAGGCAATTGAAATCTTTGACAAGGACTTGCAATGGGCAGGAGAGGCAATAGTGGACCAAAGTGACATGAATGCACTCAGACGCTTAAGGGAGAAAGCAGTATTCCAGCTACTTGAGAAGAAAAAGCAGCAGAAAAAGATTACGGACTTCTTTAATGGATAAATTTGATTTGGAATTATGTTTGCTCTTTAATTTCATACTGATATTTTTGTGATCTGTTTTTGCTTTTTTTTGTGAATTTTTATTACTAATTTAAATTGCTTTAAAATTCCATACCCACTGATATTTTTACGATCTCTTTTTTTATTTTTTGATGAAATTGAATTTATAATTTAAGTTTTTAATATTATTAATGACTATAATAAAAAAAACTATCACGCTAGAACGTGTTAAACTCCTGAATAAAGAAATTTAAGGCTATTTTTTGTTCTGAAATTCAACGTTCGCTAACGTGAACATTTTCGGTAACGCGAATTTCATGTTTTCCAAGAATTATTTGGTTATTCATTAATATCTATCGTGTCTCCTTCAAAGTACTCCCCATCAGACATTATAAACTTGTGATAACGATTTTTCGAATCCCCGAAGCATTTTCAAAAATCATTTTGTGTGATCCTGTTCAGCTCTTCCTTCGATGCCATCTTATCTCCTCAATCGTGGCGTATCGTCGTCCTTTCATGGGCCTTTTCAGTTTCGGGAAAAAGAAAAAGTCACAGGGGGCCAGGTCTGGGGAATACGGTGGCTGCGGCATTATTAAAATGTTGTTTTTGGCCAAAAATTTGCTCACAAGTAATGATGTGTGAGCAGGGGCACTATTATGATGCAAAAGCTTCTCGGAAACTGCGCATTACTTGAAGATAATATTCCGTATTGACCGTTCTACCCTGCGGCAAGAAATCATAATGCAACACGCCCCAGCAATCAAACAAAACTGTCAGCAAAACCTTCACATTCGGCCGAACTTGGCGTTCTTTTTTCGGTCTTGGCTCATGCAGTAGTTTCCATTGGGATGATTGAGCTTTAGTTTCTGCGTCATAATCATAGACCCATGATTCATCACCAGTTATAACTCTCTGAAGCAAATTTGGGTCGTCGGGGAGAAATTCCAACAGCTCCTGAGCAATGTTAATGCTGTTTTTGTCGAAATTGAGTAATTTTGGTACGAATTTTGCGGCGACCCGCCTCATGCCCAAACTTTTGGTGATAATGAATGACACGAGACAATCGATATATTTAGGTCCTCAGCAACTTCTCTGACAGTGATTCGACGATTGGCCAATACTAGTTTCAATGTGTTCGTCTGTTGTTGACGTGCTCGGGCGTCCGGAACGCTCTTCGTCGCTCACATCTTCTCGGCAAAAAAATATTTTGTACCACCGATAAACGTTGCATTTGTCCAAAGTAGCTTCTCCGTATGCAACAGTCAACATTCGGAATAATTCCGCGCACTTTATGTTGTTTTTCACACAAAATTTGATACAAATTCTTTGATCCATTTTGAGGGATAGACTAAAATCGAAGACAAGCTAAAACATGTCCACGCACAATAGCTGCAAAAACTGACTGAACGTTCAGAATGGCCGAGATTGTCAACATAATGAGGGTCTTGAGTACCAATATAATGCCACAAAAAGATCGAAAATCGAACATCCGTAGCCCGCGAGAATTCAAAATTCGCGATACTTTTTGAACAAACCTCGTACATACACATATAAATATACTGTGAAGATGAAAAATTCAAGTGCAATTATATTCATCACACACGCTTAAAAAGCATATGATGCTCAAAAGATGTACATTTAGCATAGGGGCCTTGTGCTTAAAATATAACTCACCCTGAAAAATGCTAAAACCAAAGTTTACCTCCCACCTTAGATCACTCAAAACGCACCAGCATATTAATTCTGCCAACAATAAGAGGATAACGTTTGAACATAAGCGAAAAAACCAGCTCCCATACTAATCGCACCAATTAAAACCACGGCGAAATAGGTGCACTTAACAAAAACAATACAAGAGTCGGCGATGGATCAGTCGCTTCCGGTGCGATGAAGAACAAAAATCATCTCAACTATTTCAAACTTAGCGGCTTTTTCAAATTTAACGGTTCCTGTACAACAACACTTCCTAGAGGCCATACTCTGCGGCTGGCAGCAGCCACCCCCAAGAACTCGGCGTCTTTCCTGGAGCAACAGTCAACGAACATACATCGATCTACCATCATCGACATCTGCAGCAATAAAAGGTATAATTAAATATTAATTATAAATTAACTCAGACTGAGCCAGGAGTTTATGTTTCTCACCGACTCTCCCTGGGAATTGTATGAACACCGAAATCCACCGTGAATACAACAAACAGACAGAAATATAGCTGCATTGAAATCAATGCAATAGTTACTAAGGAAAATAGCTGTAAAATTAAGGAATTAATAAAATTAAACTGACGATAACTTGTATATACTAGCTGTAATATTAATTAAATTAAGGATATTATCTGTAATATTAATTAAACTAAGGATACTAGGTTTAATATTAATTAAACTAAGGATAATAGCTGTAGTATAAATTAAACTAAGGATACTAGCTGTAATATTAATTAAACTAAGGATACTAGCTGTAATATTTATTAAATAACAAAATTAAACTAATATATACTAGTTGTAATATTCATTAATTAATAGCTGTAATAATATATATATATATATATATATATATATATATATATATATATATATATATATATATATATATATATATATATATATATATATATATATAATATATATATATATATATATATATATATATATAATATATATATATATATATATATATATTATATATATATATATATATATTATATATATATATATATATATATATATATATATATATATATATATATATATATATATATATATATATATATTATTATTATATCTTACACCATAATTAATTATGAGTGCAAGGTGTTGGGGGAATGAGTACAAGCTACAGAGGCTTTCGACTCGAAGAGAAAAAGGTTTTATAGAAAGAAGAATTTTGGAGACCAAGCCCGTGGCAGGATTTGAACCTGCAACCCTCGGGGTGTGAGTCTCGCATGCTTACCACTAGACCATAGAGTGTGGCACACTACCTCTAATCTCGTACTTGATTGCCGCTCCTCCTTAAACGTCGTCTCGGGTAACTCACAAGTTCACATATGCTAGGTGCCTGGACATAGCGACATTCTGGGACACTGCGAGTCCGATGAATTGGCCAAAATAGGTACGCTGCTCCCTGACATCTCCCCCTCTTTTGATGTAGGTGAATGAATGGCACTAACCGGTAGAAGGATAGATCATTTTAATGTTAAAATGATAACCGTCTTTTCCTCGGCAAAACAACAATGGGTACTGTAATCCATCATAGCAGCAATGAGTTTCAGACACTCGTTGCAGTTGCATATTTCTACGATGCAGCACAATGTCACGGGAATTAAATTTATCACCCATGAATACAACAGCAACATCATCCATTGTTGGCGCATTAAATCGTCTGACATGTTGCCCAGGTGGCGTTTTATCAGCTCGAATCACAATTGCACATTCATTGGATGGCATTTGATCGAGAGCCTTTTGAAAAACCCGCACTAACTTATTTTCAGTATGCAAATATTCTGCAAATACTCGACAATATCTCTCTGTTAATTTGAAGAAATATTACAACGACGATCGGCTTCAAATTTGAGTTACCCACAAAGTATATTTGCAAAAAATTGATAACTTAAGTATGGTTTTGCGTCGAAGGCTGCCATTCCTACCTACCTAATTAATATATATATATATATATATATATATATATATATATATATATATATATATATATATATATATATATATATATATATATATATATATATATATATATATATAAAGGTTTTTTCAAAAGAAACGCTACAAAAGTAAATCGATAGTGACAGCAAACGACGCCATATTTTTCCCTCTCTTTTGACATTTCTCTTCAGTAAGGTTTGCCATTTCATCATGCAAAGATATACGAGCCAACAACGAGTCGAAACTATTAATATTTACTCCCGAAATTCGGAGTCAGTCGCCTCAACTTTAAGAGCGCTACGTCCAATTTATGATGAGGCTCATTTCTGACTGAATGGCTTCGTCAATATGCAAAATATGCGTTATTGGTTAAACAGCAATTCACACGTACTCCATGTGTCATCATTGCATCCCGAAAAAATTACGGTTTGGTGCGGTTTATGGGCCGGCGGCGTCATTGGGCCGTACTTCTTCCGTGATGATCAAGACCGGCACATTACTGTGAATGCGAATCGCTACCGTTCAATGATAACCGAATATTTTTGGCCCCAATTGGATAATATGGAATTGGAGGACATGTGGTTCCAACAGGACGGCGCCACAAGCCACACAGCGAATGCCACAATCAATTTACTGCAAACCAAGTTTGGTGAACGTGTTATCTCACGAAATGGCCCAGTCGATTGGCCGCCTCGGTCGTGCGATTTGACACCGTTAGATTATTTCCTGTGAAGCTACGTCAAGTCTATGGTCTATGCCAACAAGCCAGCGACGATTGATGAACTTCGTACGAATATCGAACGTGAAATTTCAGCAGTATCGGCCGATTTATGCTTGAAAACCGTTGAAAATTGGGTTCAGCATCTGGACTTCTGCAAGCGTGCCTGTGGTGGCCATGCAAAAGAAATCGAGGTCCATACATAATGGCATCGAACGTAATTTCACAGGAATAAAGAATTTCATTGATATTTAAAACCGGGTTTGTTTTATTTAAAATAACCTTTGTAGCGCTCTTATTAAAAAACCCGATATATATATATATATATATATATATATATATATATATATATATATATTATATGTTCACGCCGTGAACCCTTTCCAAAAGGTGGCTGTGACCCGGTGCTCGCGGCACCATGGCGTCTCTTATTTCAAAGTGAGGCATGTTTTGGGAGAGAGTTCCCCCATTCATGTCTCACAAAGAGACGAGAGAAACCCAAGAGTGTACGTGTATCCGGGCCGTGGCCATCTTTTTACTCAATGCGGCAAATTCGGCTGAGTACGCCAACGTGGCGAGTCGTCCGCCGAGGTACGTAAATCAGACTCAGCCTATTCAGCATCGTGGCCGTGAACGCATACAAATAATTAATCTCTGAAATTACTAACCAATATTATATATAATGGAATATATTGTATAAGGATAATCAAGTGAAATTGATATTTTCGAAAGTGCATAATAAAACAGAGAGAAAACTAGAACAAAGAAAGGAGTAATTTCTAACCCAAAATATCTACAAACAAGCAACAATCAACAAATTGGTCCTTTGAGCCGGATGCAATTTATTTATTTATTTATGCGATTAATGTATGTGCAATAATCTCTATATATACATCTACATATGTATACATATATATATGGTTCTACATATTTAAAAATAATAAAATCACAAACAATTGCACATACTCGTACATCCAAACATACAATAAATCATTTGGTCGCTTCGCTTTGTGCAGAGTTTCTCAGTCGGGAACTAGCTAATTTGCGCATTAGTGCCGCTGCGTATGCTTTGGGCGAGTGTTTAAAGCTGTGGCCGTTTACGTACCTGTAAACTAGGGGCAGCAATTGTTATTTGCATTTTGCCGACCAGCTGAAGCACTGCCAAGGTCTCTGTTGCGCTTCGTTAATGGATGTGTTTGTGCATACGCAGTTAGCGGTATTAAACTTCCAATTGCTTGAATCTATCGTTGTGTATTGCTAAGGTGGGTGTCAGACTTCTGTTTTCGATCGACCAGGGGATCCCAAACTGTTCTTAAGTTTTATAATCACGGGGTGACGAGCATCCCACCACTTAAGCTACCCTATTAGTGACTCTGTGAGACGTTTGTTCGACCGTTGAGCTCCGCTCGTACTAACCAGTTGTGCGCGATGTTGACACCATACATAAACGCGGCGGATGCGTTGACCGCGTTTGTTAGTGGGTTCGAGAGACGATAACCGGGGAGTCTTTCTTGTATCTCGCTGGAAATCGACCAGAGTGAACTTGAGGTCCGGTGGGCAGCCTTCCGAGAAGCGAAAGCCACGGTGACCTTGGAAGCACAGGGTATCAAGGACGCAAAAGAGCTGTTGGCCTCTATACCCCAACGATTCGAGGCCACACGAAACGTCAGCAGCAGGACATAGCATTCCGGTACCGCCCTGCGAGATCGGGCCCTTCGAGGGGAACTACGCAAAATGGCCCACGTTTCACGATGTGTTTAAAGAGCTTTACATCCACAACAATCGATTGTCAAATGCGGAAAAGCACTACCATCTAAATGCTAAGACCCGGGGAAGCCAAGGAAATCGTGCTCAAATCACCCCTTACCGATTTAGGTTTTGAACAGGCGGGGGGAAATTTGAAAGATCGGTATGAAAGCAAACGCATTCTAATCCAGCAACAATTGACAACCCCATTTTAGTGTGGAACCGGTAAAGCGGGAAGAGGGGATCGCGATTAAACGCTTACAACGTGAGATCAATAACTGTGCGGCGGCGCTGCAGCTGTATGTGGGTGACATATCCGGTTGAGGAGATGTCTTCTTAGTATATTTGTGTTCTCTGCGTCTGCAGGTGGAGACTCTTTCTTTATTGGAACAAGGGGGGGGGGATAGGACAGAAATTCCTACGTGGAAAGAATTGGATACTTTTTTGACCCGACGCTTCTGTGCTCTCGAGGCAGTGTCCCATCTGCGTCCCACGGAATCGAGGCGAATAGGGGGATGCAGCCGACTGCTCCGCTAACTCATCGAGTCCAGACCCATCAAACACGAATTGAAACCGACCAGTGTAGAATTTGTCATCGCGCAACCCACGCCGTGCGCAGTTGTCCTACGTTTCAGGCAGCCAATGTGTCCACACGGTGGGGATTGACGCGAAAACATGGCTTGTGTGTGAACTGCCTGTCGCCCTCCCATAAGGTGTCGGCTTGTCCCAGTAGTTGCTCGTGTTTTCACTGCCAGGAGAGGCATCACACCATGCTGCATTTGGACCCGGCAAGAAGTCGACCTAACAACAGCCAAACACGACCACCCGCACCAGGGGGGAACCGTCATGATGCAACAAGCCAGCCCAGCACCTCGAACCCACCTGCTTTCATATCTACCACCCACACAACGCAAGTGACACGCGTGGCAGTTGAGTCGGGGCGCAGTCCAAGTCATCTGAGTGGTCAACTGTCTAATAAAGTACTGCTGGGTACCGCCCTGCTCAACGTCGAACACGGGGAGTCAGTTATTTGGCGCGGGCTCTGGTAGATTCGGGATCTGAGGGGTCTTTTATTTCTGACCGTCTCCAAAGGCGGCTCAAGCTGCCAGTGCGAACCGTGCATGTTCAAGTGTCAGGGGTAAGCAATGTATTGCCGACCCTAACTGGGGAGTTGCCCTCTCTCAAACTGACTCAAGGCGAACACGAACAATTGGGGGCAATCCACTTAGCGGATCCACATACCGGCCACTCCGCACAGGTCGATCTTCTATTAGGTGGGGCCTTATACCAATGAGTACTGCTCGATGGGTTAAAAAGAAATATTGTTGGGTCTCTGCTCGCTCAAGAGGACATTTTCGGTCCTCGATTTCCCTCGATTCTCTTCTCAAACGGTTTTGGGAAATCGAGGAGACGCCTTCCGAAAGGAAGCGCACGCCGATAGACGAGGCATGCCTCAAATTGTACGCCCAGACGACCCGTCGAGACGCCTCTGGGCGACATATTGTAGCTTTGCCTTTTAAATTTGCTTTCGATCCTAGTCAATCCTTAGGTTCATCGCGACATATTGCACTCAAACTATTCGAACGCAATGAAATACGGCTAGGTAAACACCCAGAAAACAAACAGTCATACGACAAAGTGACAGTGGAATACATGACGCTCAACCACATTTCCATAGTCTCGCCTCCGTCCGTATCCCCGGTGCCTCACTATTACTTACCGCACCACGCGGTGTACAAGCCAGTGAGCACCTCCACCAAGATCCGGGTGGTGTTCAATGCGTCGCAACCGACCACGAACACCATCAGTTTGAATGATGTGTTGCACACGGGGCCAGTGTTGCAATCAGACCTGACCCATCTCATCGTTCAGTGGCGTATGTTCAGGTATGTACTCAACGGAGACATACAAAAAATGTACCGTCAAATCTTGGTGGATCCTACCCAGACAGCATACCAACGCATCCTCTTTCGGGAAAACCCGGCCGCTCCCATAGCGGACTTCGAGCTAAAAACGGTCACCTTTGGGGTGAATTGCGCTTCTTATCTAGCTCTTACAACTGGCAGACGACATGGGGCACAGGATACCATTGGCTACACACGCGCTGCGCCACTCAATGTACGTTGACGACGCCTTGATAGATACGCAAGATATTCCCACTGCAATTCAAACGCAGAATGAATTCTCCATGGGAAAATAGACTGACAATCACGAGGATATCCTATCCGATTTACCGCCGGATCATTTATTCCGAGAGGATTTCCTCAAACTCGAGGAGTCGAGCACAACTAGCACCTTAGGCATTCGATGGAATGCCCGACAGGACTATTTCTACTTCCATGTAGCAGCTTTTTCCGACCACCACCATCTACACCAAACGAAAGGTGTTCTCGGTCATAGCACAACTTTTCGATCCGGCGGGATGGCTCGCTCCCGTTGTTATTACCGCCAAAATCTTAATGCAACAGATTTGGTTGGACCAAATTGGATGGGATGACCCATTGCCTCCATCAACTTTGGCCCGATGGGAACTATTCCTATCTCAACATTCAACGATATCCCTCATTCAAGTGCCTCGTTGGGTCAGATCCGCTGCAGATCTGAAACTGGAATTACACGCCTTCTGTGACGCATCACAGCTGGCTTACGCGGCGACCTTATATATACGTTGCCAAGGTAAAAATACTACATCGACTCATCTTCTTGTAGCTAAGTCGCGCGTGACACCTGTAAAAACGGTATCTCTCCCGCGTCTCGAACTATGTGGGGCAACCTTGTTGGCTGAGTTGGTCGCTCCACTGAAAACACTCTTAAACATCTCCGAAGACAATCTTCATTGCTGCACTGATTCCACCATCGTGTTGGCATGGCTACGCAAGTCACTGAACAATTGGAAGGTCTTCGTGGCAAATCGCGTGACAACGATTCTCGATAAGGTGGGTACACGCAATTGGCACCATGTCCGATCAGCAGATAATCCAGCTGACCTTGCAAGCCGAGGGGTTCCCCTCACGCCTTGGTCGACAACCCGCTCTGATGGAATGGGCCGAAATGGCTTCAACAAGATCAATCGGAGTGGCCGATGAACATCGATGAAACATGCTTGCATACTGAGGAAGAAATGCGACCCATCCACACTTACATGGTACGCATATCTCAAAAGGACGACCCCACCTTACGCTTCTCAACCCTCTCTAGAGCTCTGCGAGTTTTGATCCTCGTGCGAAGATTCATGACATATAGCTTGGTTAGATGTCGAGATACCACTACTGAACGAGGGGTCTCCCTAAGTGGACAAGAAATCGAGGCTACACCGATTCGTCTCATCACTCTAGCCCAACATCTCTATTACCCAAAGAAATGCAGTACTCTCCTTAGAGGAGACCTTATCCCTACTTCGAGCCCTCTGCTCACATTGAATCCCTGCCTGCATTCCGGCGGCACACTGCGAGTGAATGGTCGATTGGCGTTAACAATGCATTTGCCATCATTCTACCTTATTACAGCCTATTTACTCGTCTGGTAGTCAAGTTTACTCACCTCATCTCCTTACACGGGGAGCTGCGCCTGCTTCGAACCCAATAATGGATTCCGAGGGCCAAAACACTAATTAAAAGTATAATTCTTCAATGTAAACCTTGCCTACTAGAAAAGAAACGAAAGCAGACCCAGATTATGGCTGCTTTACCTCTCGAAAGAACCACGTGCGCTCGACTTTCCACCAACACCGGAGTAGACTTTGCGGGCCACTTCGATATTAAAAATTATAGGGGACGGGGGTGTCTCCTTACGAAAGGATACGTCTGTATCTTTGTGTGCTTTGCTACCAAAGCGATTCACCTTGAAGCAACCAACGATCTGAGCAGCCCCGCAATTCTCGCGGCCCATGGCTCGGTTCATTGCCCCTTGCAGATTAATTCCGATAATGGACGAAACTTTGCAGGTGCAGAGAAGGAGCTCCGCCGCAATTTTCTACTCTTTAAGCTCGTATTGAAGCCTGGCTGAACTCACAGCCCATCTGTGCGATGTCAGATGACCCGTCGGACCTGCAACCGCTAACTCCAGGGCACTTCTTAGTGGGCGGCCCACTTCTGGCCTACGCAGAACCCGAGGAGATGAGACCGTACCCTTCGGTGTTGAATCGATGGCAGAAAATCCAGGCTCTTGCGCAGCAATTCACGGCTCAAGAAAAACGGAGTATCTGTTGGAATGGCAGCGCCGTAGCAAATGGCATACCTTTCAAGCGAACATTGCAGCAGGTGATCTTGTCGTTATACGGGAAGACAATTTAGCGCCTCAGGATTGGCTTCTCAGCCGAATTGTCCACACGCACCCAGGTCCGGACGGGAGAGTGTGGGTCGTAGAGGTGCGGACTGCACAAGGAATTGTGACCCGGCCTATTACAAAATTGGTGGTACTACCATCTGAGGAACCTCCTCCTCCCCGAAGGGATGACTAACTTATTATAACTCCATAAATTTTGCAAACTCCCCTGCCTATCGACCCACTATTAATGAATTTGTTTATTCTCTTTAGGATGCAGAACGCAAAACCCAACAGGGGCCAACGGTGCTCCAACTGGATGTCACCCTCAAAGACCTAGCAGTGTCCCCGCCGCCAAGGGCCCGTTACCACCGCCGCCAGACGACGCGTACATCTGGAAGTGGTTGGCCGGGGTTCACGACAACAACAAAGGGGTTGAGGGCCAGGGGCTATCAGCAACCAACCCGAGGGGTACGACACCCTCATCAGAGTAGCGGCTCCTGGAAGCGCTCCAGCGACTTGACCATTTATCGGTGGATACGGACGCAGCCCGCCGAGCCCGACCCACTGCGACCTTGGTACCCACACGTGTCACACCCTTGCCACCAGTGATCGCACCCGTCGACACCACTCCAATCCAGATTCGCCGAGGCAGATCAACGACAACCGCCACGCATGTGGCACCCTTGCCCGCAGCGCGGGCACCCGTCGACATCGGACCTTTGCCGATATCGCCAGCCAAACGGGAACGTCACTTGACGCCACCACGACGATCACCAGTCGTCCACATGGTCGGACCCCGTCCGCGGGTGATTTGCACCCTGTGCCGGCAACCGGGGCACCACATCGATGAGTGCTCGCGTTTCCTGGAGAACCACCAGCGAAAGCGACGGGACCAAGTGGTGGCAAGGAAACTGTGTTGGATGTGTTTGCGTATCAAACACACTTCGCCACGGGATGCCGCCAGCCCCCGTGCGCGATCTGTCATGGTGACCACCATACCACCGTTCACCTCTGAGGGGATGAAGGTCGGGTTTCCGGCGTGGCCGTCTCCATTGCAATTATTGCACCGCCGTGAACCCTTTCCTAAAGGTGGCTGCGACCCGGTGCTCGCGGCACCATGGCGTCTCTCATTTCAAAGTGAGGCATGTTTTGGGAGAGAGTTCCCCCTTTCATGTCTCACAAAGAAACGAGTGAAACCCATGAGTGTACGTGTATCCGGGCCGTAGTCATCTTTTTACTCAATGCGGCAAATTCAGCTGAGCACGCCATCGTGGCGAGTCGGCCGCCGAGGTACGTAAATCAGACTCAGCCTATTCAGCATCGTGGCCGTGAACGCATACAAATAATTAATCTCTGAAATTACTAATCAATATTTTATATAAAGGAATATATTGTATAAGGATAATCAAGTGAAATTGATATTTTTGAAAGTTCATAAAAAAACAAGAGAGAAAACTAGAACAAAAAAAGGAGTAATTTCTAATCCAAATCATCTACAAACAAACAACAATCAACAAATTGGGCCTTCGAGCCGAATACACGCCGGTTAGTTTTTCATAACTATTTATGCGATTAATGTATGTGCAATAATCTCTATATATACATCTATATATATATGGTTCTACATATTTAAAAATAATAAAATCACAAACAATTGCACATACTCGTACATCCAAACATACAATAAATCATTTGGTCGCTTCGCTTTGTGCAGAGTTTCTCAGTCGGGAACTAGCTAATTTGCGCATTAGTGCCGCTGCGTATGCTTTGGGCGAGTGTTTAAAGCTGTGGCCGTTTACGTACCTGCAAACTTGGGGCAGCAATTGTTATTTGCATTTTGCCGACCAGCTGAAGCACTGCCAAGGTCTCTGTTGCGCTTCGTTAATGGATGTGTTTGTGCATACGCAGTTAGCGGTATTAAACTTCCAATTGCTTGAATCTATCGTTGTGTATTGCTAAGGTGGGTGTCAGACTTCTGTTTTCGATCGACCAGGGGATCCCAAACTGTTCTTAAGTTTTATAATCACGGGGTGACGAGCATCCCACCACTTAAGCTACCCTATTAGTGACTCTGTGAGACGTTTGTTCGACCGTTGAGCTCCGCTCGTACTAACCAGTTGTGCGCGATGTTGACACCATACATAAACGCGGCGGATGCGTTGACCGCGTTTGTTAGTGGGTTCGAGAGACGATAACCGGGGAGTCTTTCTTGTATCTCGCTGGAAATCGACCAGAGTGAACTTGAGGTCCGGTGGGCAGCCTTCCGAGAAGCGAAAGCCACGGTGACCTTGGAAGCACAGGGTATCAAGGACGCAAAAGAGCTGTTGGCCTCTATACCCCAACGATTCGAGGCCACACGAAACGTCAGCAGCAGGACATAGCATTCCGGTACCGCCCTGCGAGATCGGGCCCTTCGAGGGGAACTACGCAAAATGGCCCACGTTTCACGATGTGTTTAAAGAGCTTTACATCCACAACAATCGATTGTCAAATGCGGAAAAGCACTACCATCTAAATACTAAGACCCGGGGAAGCCAAGGAAATCGTGCTCAAATCACCCCTTACCGATTTAGGTTTTGAACAGGCGGGGGGAAATTTGAAAGATCGGTATGAAAGCAAACGCATTCTAATCCAGCAACAATTGACAACCCCATTTTAGTGTGGAACCGGTAAAGCGGGAAGAGGGGATCGCGATTAAACGCTTACAACGTGAGATCAATAACTGTGCGGCGGCGCTGCAGCTGTATGTGGGTGACATATCCGGTTGGGGAGATGTCTTCTTAGTATATTTGTGTTCTCTGCGTCTGCAGGTGGAGACTCTTTCTTTATTGGAACAAGGGGGGGGGGATAGGACAGAAATTCCTACGTGGAAAGAATTGGATACTTTTTTGACCCGACGCTTCTGTGCTCTCGAGGCAGTGTCCCATCTGCGTCCCACGGAATCGAGGCGAATAGGGGGATGCAGCCGACTGCTCCGCTAACTCATCGAGTCCAGACCCATCAAACACGAATTGAAACCGACCAGTGTAGAATTTGTCATCGCGCAACCCACGCCGTGCGCAGTTGTCCTACGTTTCAGGCAGCCAATGTGTCCACACGGTGGGGATTGACGCGAAAACATGGCTTGTGTGTGAACTGCCTGTCGCCCTCCCATAAGGTGTCGGCTTGTCCCAGTAGTTGCTCGTGTTTTCACTGCCAGGAGAGGCATCACACCATGCTGCATTTGGACCCGGCAAGAAGTCGACCTAACAACAGCCAAACACGACCACCCGCACCAGGGGGGAACCGTCATGATGCAACAAGCCAGCCCAGCACCTCGAACCCACCTGCTTTCATATCTACCACCCACACAACGCAAGTGACACGCGTGGCAGTTGAGTCGGGGCGCAGTCCAAGTCATCTGAGTGGTCAACTGTCTAATAAAGTACTGCTGGGTACCGCCCTGCTCAACGTCGAACACGGGGAGTCAGTTATTTGGCGCGGGCTCTGGTAGATTCGGGATCTGAGGGGTCTTTTATTTCTGACCGTCTCCAAAGGCGGCTCAAGCTGCCAGTGCGAACCGTGCATGTTCAAGTGTCAGGGGTAAGCAATGTATTGCCGACCCTAACTGGGGAGTTGCCCTCTCTCAAACTGACTCAAGGCGAACACGAACAATTGGGGGCAATCCACTTAGCGGATCCACATACCGGCCACTCCGCACAGGTCGATCTTCTATTAGGTGGGGCCTTATACCAATGAGTACTGCTCGATGGGTTAAAAAGAAATATTGTTGGGTCTCTGCTCGCTCAAGAGGACATTTTCGGTCCTCGATTTCCCTCGATTCTCTTCTCAAACGGTTTTGGGAAATCGAGGAGACGCCTTCCGAAAGGAAGCGCACGCCGATAGACGAGGCATGCCTCAAATTGTACGCCCAGACGACCCGTCGAGACGCCTCTGGTCGACATATTGTAGCTTTGCCTTTTAAATTTGCTTTCGATCCTAGTCAATCCTTAGGTTCATCGCGACATATTGCACTCAAACTATTCGAACGCAATGAAATACGGCTAGGTAAACACCCAGAAAACAAACAGTCATACGACAAAGTGACAGTGGAATACATGACGCTCAACCACATTTCCAAAGTCTCGCCTCCGTCCGTATCCCCGGTGCCTCACTATTACTTACCGCACCACGCGGTGTACAAGCCAGTGAGCACCTCCACCAAGATCCGGGTGGTGTTCAATGCGTCGCAACCGACCACGAACACCATCAGTTTGAATGATGTGTTGCACACGGGGCCAGTGTTGCAATCAGACCTGACCCATCTCATCGTTCAGTGGCGTATGTTCAGGTATGTACTCAACGGAGACATACAGAAAATGTACCGTCAAATCTTGGTGGATCCTACCCAGACAGCATACCAACGCATCCTCTTTCGGGAAAACCCGGCCGCTCCCATAGCGGACTTCGAGCTAAAAACGGTCATCTTTGGGGTGAATTGCGCTTCTTATCTAGCTCTTACAACTGGCAGACGACATGGGGCACAGGATACCATTGGCTACACACGCGCTGCGCCACTCAATGTACGTTGACGACGCCTTGATAGATACGCAAGATATTCCCACTGCAATTCAAACGCAGAATGAATTCTCCATGGGAAAATACACTGACAATCACGAGGATATCCTATCCGATTTACCGCCGGATCATTTATTCCGAGAGGATTTCCTCAAACTCGAGGAGTCGAGCACAACTAGCACCTTAGGCATTCGATGGAATGCCCGACAGGACTATTTCTACTTCCATGTAGCAGCTTTTTCCGACCACCACCATCTACACCAAACGAAAGGTGTTCTCGGTCATAGCACAACTTTTCGATCCGGCGGGATGGCTCGCTCCCGTTGTTATTACCGCCAAAATCTTAATGCAACAGATTTGGTTGGACCAAATTGGATGGGATGACCCATTGCCTCCATCAACTTTGGCCCGATGGGAACTATTCCTATCTCAACATTCAACGATATCCCTCATTCAAGTGCCTCGTTGGGTCAGATCCGCTGCAGATCTGAAACTGGAATTACACGCCTTCTGTGACGCATCACAGCTGGCTTACGCGGCGACCTTATATATACGTTGCCAAGGTAAAAATACTACATCGACTCATCTTCTTGTAGCTAAGTCGCGCGTGACACCTGTAAAAACGGTATCTCTCCCGCGTCTCGAACTATGTGGGGCAACCTTGTTGGCTGAGTTGGTCGCTCCACTGAAAACACTCTTAAACATCTCCGAAGACAATCTTCATTGCTGCACTGATTCCACCATCGTGTTGGCATGGCTACGCAAGTCACTGAACAATTGGAAGGTCTTCGTGGCAAATCGCGTGACAACGATTCTCGATAAGGTGGGTACACGCAATTGGCACCATGTCCGATCGGCAGATAATCCAGCTGACCTTGCAAGCCGAGGGGTTCCCCTCACGCCTTGGTCGACAACCCGCTCTGATGGAATGGGCCGAAATGGCTTCAACAAGATCAATCGGAGTGGCCGATGAACATCGATGAAACATGCTTGCATACTGAGGAAGAAATGCGACCCATCCACACTTACATGGTACGCATATCTCAAAAGGACGACCCCACCTTACGCTTCTCAACCCTCTCTAGAGCTCTGCGAGTTTTGATCCTCGTGCGAAGATTCATGACATATAGCTTGGTTAGATGTCGAGATACCACTACTGAACGAGGGGTCTCCCTAAGTGGACAAGAAATCGAGGCTACACCGATTCGTCTCATCACTCTAGCCCAACATCTCTATTACCCAAAGAAATGCAGTGCTCTCCTTAGAGGAGACCTTATCCCTACTTCGAGCCCTCTGCTCACATTGAATCCCTGCCTGCATTCCGGCGGCACACTGCGAGTGAATGGTCGATTGGCGTTAACAATGCATTTGCCATCATTCTACCTTATTACAGCCTATTTACTCGTCTGGTAGTCAAGTTTACTCACCTCATCTCCTTACACGGGGAGCTGCGCCTGCTTCGAACCCAATAATGGATTCCGAGGGCCAAAACACTAATTAAAAGTATAATTCTTCAATGTAAACCTTGCCTACTAGAAAAGAAACGAAAGCAGACCCAGATTATGGCTGCTTTACCTCTCGAAAGAACCACGTGCGCTCGACTTTCCACCAACACCGGAGTAGACTTTGCGGGCCACTTCGATATTAAAAATTATAGGGGACGGGGGTGTCTCCTTACGAAAGGATACGTCTGTATCTTTGTGTGCTTTGCTACCAAAGCGATTCACCTTGAAGCAACCAACGATCTGAGCACCCCCGCAATTCTCGCGGCCCATGGCTCGGTTCATTGCCCCTTGCAGATTAATTCCGATAATGGACGAAACTTTGCAGGTGCAGAGAAGGAGCTCCGCCGCAATTTTCTACTCTTTAAGCTCGTATTGAAGCCTGGCTGAACTCACGGCCCATCTGTGCGATGTCAGATGACCCGTCGGACCTGCAACCGCTAACTCCAGGGCACTTCTTAGTGGGCGGCCCACTTCTGGCCTACGCAGAACCCGAGGAGATGAGACCGTACCCTTCAGTGTTGAATCGATGGCAGAAAATCCAGGCTCTTGCGCAGCAATTCACGGCTCAAGAAAAACGGAGTATCTGTTGGAATGGCAGCGCCGTAGCAAATGGCATACCATTCAAGCGAACATTGCAGCAGGTGATCTTGTCGTTATACGGGAAGACAATTTAGCGCCTCAGGATTGGCTTCTCAGCCGAATTGTCCACACGCACCCAGGTCCGGACGGGAGAGTGTGGGTCGTAGAGGTGCGGACTGCACAAGGAATTGTGACCCGGCCTATTACAAAATTGGTGGTACTACCATCTGAGGAACCTCCTCCTCCCCGAAGGGATGACTAACTTATTATAACTCCATAAATTTTGCAAACTCCCCTGCCTATCGACCCACTATTAATGAATTTGTTTATTCTCTTTAGGATGCAGAACCCAAAACCCAACAGGGGCCAACGGTGCTCCAACTGGATGTCACCCTCAAAGACCTAGCAGTGTCCCCGCCGCCAAGGGCCCGTTACCACCGCCGCCAGACGACGCGTACATCTGGAAGTGGTTGGCCGGGGTTCACGACAACAACAAAGGGGTTGAGGGCCAGGGGCTATCAGCAACCAACCCGAGGGGTACGACACCCTCATCAGAGTAGCGGCTCCTGGAAGCGCTCCAGCGACTTGACCATTTATCGGTGGATACGGACGCAGCCCGCCGAGCCCGACCCACTGCGACCTTGGTACCCACACGTGTCACACCCTTGCCACCAGTGATCGCACCCGTCGACACCACTCCAATCCAGATTCGCCGAGGCAGATCAACGACAACCGCCACGCGTGTGGCACCCTTGCCCGCAGCGCGGGCACCCGTCGACATCGGACCTTTGCCGATATCGCCAGCCAAACGGGAACGTCACTTGACGCCACCACGACGATCACCAGTCGTCCACATGGTCGGACCCCGTCCGCGGGTGATTTGCACCCTGTGCCGGCAACCGGGGCACCACATCGATGAGTGCTCGCGTTTCCTGGAGAACCACCAGCGAAAGCGACGGGACCAAGTGGTGGCAAGGAAACTGTGTTGGATGTGTTTGCGTATCAAACACACTTCGCCACGGGATGCCGCCAGCCCCCGTGCGCGATCTGTCATGGTGACCACCATACCACCGTTCACCTCTGAGGAGATGAAAGTCGGGTTTCCGGCGTGGCCGTCTCCATTGCAATTATTGCACCGCCGTGAACCCTTTCCTAAAGGTGGCTGCGACCCGGTGCTCGCGGCACCATGGCGTCTCTCATTTCAAAGTGAGGCATGTTTTGGGAGAGAGTTCCCCCTTTCATGTCTCACAAAGAAACGAGTGAAACCCATGAGTGTACGTGTATCCGGGCCGTAGTCATCTTTTTACTCAATGCGGCAAATTCAGCTGAGCACGCCATCGTGGCGAGTCGGCCGCCGAGGTACGTAAATCAGACTCAGCCTATTCAGCATCGTGGCCGTGAACGCATACAAATAATTAATCTCTGAAATTACTAATCAATATTTTATATAAAGGAATATATTGTATAAGGATAATCAAGTGAAATTGATATTTTTGAAAGTTCATAAAAAAACAAGAGAGAAAACTAGAACAAAAAAAGGAGTAATTTCTAATCCAAATCATCTACAAACAAACAACAATCAACAAATTGGGCCTTCGAGCCGAATACACGCCGGTAAGTTTTTCATAACTATTTATGCGATTAATGTATGTGCAATAATCTCTATATATACATCTATATATATATGGTTCTACATATTTAAAAATAATAAAATCACAAACAATTGCACATACTCGTACATCCAAACATACAATAAATCATTTGGTCGCTTCGCTTTGTGCAGAGTTTCTCAGTCGGGAACTAGCTAATTTGCGCATTAGTGCCGCTGCGTATGCTTTGGGCGAGTGTTTAAAGCTGTGGCCGTTTACGTACCTGCAAACTAGGGGCAGCAATTGTTATTTGCATTTTGCCGACCAGCTGAAGCACTGCCAAGGTCTCTGTTGCGCTTCGTTAATGGATGTGTTTGTGCATACGCAGTTAGCGGTATTAAACTTCCAATTGCTTGAATCTATCGTTGTGTATTGCTAAGGTGGGTGTCAGACTTCTGTTTTCGATCGACCAGGGGATCCCAAACTGTTCTTAAGTTTTATAATCACGGGGTGACGAGCATCCCACCACTTAAGCTACCCTATTAGTGACTCTGTGAGACGTTTGTTCGACCGTTGAGCTCCGCTCGTACTAACCAGTTGTGCGCGATGTTGACACCATACATAAACGCGGCGGATGCGTTGACCGCGTTTGTTAGTGGGTTCGAGAGACGATAACCGGGGAGTCTTTCTTGTATCTCGCTGGAAATCGACCAGAGTGAACTTGAGGTCCGGTGGGCAGCCTTCCGAGAAGCGAAAGCCACGGTGACCTTGGAAGCACAGGGTATCAAGGACGCAAAAGAGCTGTTGGCCTCTATACCCCAACGATTCGAGGCCACACGAAACGTCAGCAGCAGGACATAGCATTCCGGTACCGCCCTGCGAGATCGGGCCCTTCGAGGGGAACTACGCAAAATGGCCCACGTTTCACGATGTGTTTAAAGAGCTTTACATCCACAACAATCGATTGTCAAATGCGGAAAAGCACTACCATCTAAATGCTAAGACCCGGGGAAGCCAAGGAAATCGTGCTCAAATCACCCCTTACCGATTTAGTTTTGAACAGGCGGGGGGAAATTTGAAAGATCGGTATGAAAGCAAACGCATTCTAATCCAGCAACAATTGACAACCCCATTTTAGTGTGGAACCGGTAAAGCGGGAAGAGGGGATCGCGATTAAACGCTTACAACGTGAGATCAATAACTGTGCGGCGGCGCTGCAGCTGTATGTGGGTGACATATCCGGTTGGGGAGATGTCTTCTTAGTATATTTGTGTTCTCTGCGTCTGCAGGTGGAGACTCTTTCTTTATTGGAACAAGGGGGGGGGGGGGATAGGACAGAAATTCCTACGTGGAAAGAATTGGATACTTTTTTGACCCGACGCTTCTGTGCTCTCGAGGCAGTGTCCCATCTGCGTCCCACGGAATCGAGGCGAATAGGGGGATGCAGCCGACTGCTCCGCTAACTCATCGAGTCCAGACCCATCAAACACGAATTGAAACCGACCAGTGTAGAATTTGTCATCGCGCAACCCACGCCGTGCGCAGTTGTCCTACGTTTCAGGCAGCCAATGTGTCCACACGGTGGGGATTGACGCGAAAACATGGCTTGTGTGTGAACTGCCTGTCGCCCTCCCATAAGGTGTCGGCTTGTCCCAGTAGTTGCTCGTGTTTTCACTGCCAGGAGAGGCATCACACCATGCTGCATTTGGACCCGGCAAGAAGTCGACCTAACAACAGCCAAACACGACCACCCGCACCAGGCGGGAACCGTCATGATGCAACAAGCCAGCCCAGCACCTCGAACCCACCTGCTTTCATATCTACCACCCACACAACGCAAGTGACACGCGTGGCAGTTGAGTCGGGGCGCAGTCCAAGTCATCTGAGTGGTCAACTGTCTAATAAAGTACTGCTGGGTACCGCCCTGCTCAACGTCGAACACCGGGGAGTCAGTTATTTGGCGCGGGCTCTGGTAGATTCGGGATCTGAGGGGTCTTTTATTTCTGACCGTCTCCAAAGGCGGCTCAAGCTGCCAGTGCGAACCGTGCATGTTCAAGTGTCAGGGGTAAGCAATGTATTGCCGACCCTAACTGGGGAGTTGCCCTCTCTCAAACTGACTCAAGGCGAACACGAACAATTGGGGGCAATCCACTTAGCGGATCCACATACCGGCCACTCCGCACAGGTCGATCTTCTATTAGGTGGGGCCTTATACCAATGAGTACTGCTCGATGGGTTAAAAAGAAATATTGTTGGGTCTCTGCTCGCTCAAGAGGACATTTTCGGTCCTCGATTTCCCTCGATTCTCTTCTCAAACGGTTTTGGGAAATCGAGGAGACGCCTTCCGAAAGGAAGCGCACGCCGATAGACGAGGCATGCCTCAAATTGTACGCCCAGACGACCCGTCGAGACGCCTCTGGGCGACATATTGTAGCCTTGCCTTTTAAATTTGCTTTCGATCCTAGTCAATCCTTAGGTTCATCGCGACATATTGCACTCAAACTATTCGAACGCAATGAAATACGGCTAGGTAAACACCCAGAAAACAAACAGTCATACGACAAAGTGACAGTGGAATACATGACGCTCAACCACATTTCCAAAGTCTCGCCTCCGTCCGTATCCCCGGTGCCTCACTATTACTTACCGCACCACGCGGTGTACACGCCAGTGAGCACCTCCACCAAGATCCGGGTGGTGTTCAATGCGTCGCAACCGACCACGAACACCATCAGTTTGAATGATGTGTTGCACACGGGGCCAGTGTTGCAATCAGACCTGACCCATCTCATCGTTCAGTGGCGTATGTTCAGGTATGTACTCAACGGAGACATACAAAAAATGTACCGTCAAATCTTGGTGGATCCTACCCAGACAGCATACCAACGCATCCTCTTTCGGGAAAACCCGGCCGCTCCCATAGCGGACTTCGAGCTAAAAACGGTCACCTTTGGGGTGAATTGCGCTTCTTATCTAGCTCTTACAACTGGCAGACGACATGGGGCACAGGATACCATTGGCTACACACGCGCTGCGCCACTCAATGTACGTTGACGACGCCTTGATAGATACGCAAGATATTCCCACTGCAATTCAAACGCAGAATGAATTCTCCATGGGAAAATGGACTGACAATCACGAGGATATCCTATCCGATTTACCGCCGGATCATTTATTCCGAGAGGATTTCCTCAAACTCGAGGAGTCGAGCACAACTAGCACCTTAGGCATTCGATGGAATGCCCGACAGGACTATTTCTACTTCCATGTAGCAGCTTTTTCCGACCACCACCATCTACACCAAACGAAAGGTGTTCTCGGTCATAGCACAACTTTTCGATCCGGCGGGATGGCTCGCTCCCGTTGTTATTACCGCCAAAATCTTAATGCAACAGATTTGGTTGGACCAAATTGGATGGGATGACCCATTGCCTCCATCAACTTTGGCCCGGTGGGAACTATTCCTATCTCAACATTCAACGATATCCCTCATTCAAGTGCCTCGTTGGGTCAGATCCGCTGCAGATCTGAAACTGGAATTACACGCCTTCTGTGACGCATCACAGCTGGCTTACGCGGCGACCTTATATATACGTTGCCAAGGTAAAAATACTACATCGACTCATCTTCTTGTAGCTAAGTCGCGCGTGACACCTGTAAAAACGGTATCTCTCCCGCGTCTCGAACTATGTGGGGCAACCTTGTTGGCTGAGTTGGTCGCTCCACTGAAAACACTCTTAAACATCTCCGAAGACAATCTTCATTGCTGCACTGATTCCACCATCGTGTTGGCATGGCTACGCAAGTCACTGAACAATTGGAAGGTCTTCGTGGCAAATCGCGTGACAACGATTCTCGATAAGGTGGGTACACGCAATTGGCACCATGTCCGATCGGCAGATAATCCAGCTGACCTTGCAAGCCGAGGGGTTCCCCTCACGCCTTGGTCGACAACCCGCTCTGATGGAATGGGCCGAAATGGCTTCAACAAGATCAATCGGAGTGGCCGATGAACATCGATGAAACATGCTTGCATACTGAGGAAGAAATGCGACCCATCCACACTTACATGGTACGCATATCTCAAAAGGACGACCCCACCTTACGCTTCTCAACCCTCTCTAGAGCTCTACGAGTTTTGATCCTCGTGCGAAGATTCATGACATATAGCTTGGTTAGATGTCGAGATACCACTACTGAACGAGGGGTCTCCCTAAGTGGACAAGAAATCGAGGCTACACCGATTCGTCTCATCACTCTAGCCCAACATCTCTATTACCCAAAGAAATGCAGTGCTCTCCTTAGAGGAGACCTTATCCCTACTTCGAGCCCTCTGCTCACATTGAATCCCTGCCTGCATTCCGGCGGCACACTGCGAGTGAATGGTCGATTGGCGTTAACAATGCATTTGCCATCATTCTACCTTATTACAGCCTATTTACTCGTCTGGTAGTCAAGTTTACTCACCTCATCTCCTTACACGGGGAGCTGCGCCTGCTTCGAACCCAATAATGGATTCCGAGGGCCAAAACACTAATTAAAAGTATAATTCTTCAATGTAAACCTTGCCTACTAGAAAAGAAACGAAAGCAGACCCAGATTATGGCTGCTTTACCTCTCGAAAGAACCACGTGCGCTCGACTTTCCACCAACACCGGAGTAGACTTTGCGGGCCACTTCGATATTAAAAATTATAGGGGACGGGGGTGTCTCCTTACGAAAGGATACGTCTGTATCTTTGTGTGCTTTGCTACCAAAGCGATTCACCTTGAAGCAACCAACGATCTGAGCACCCCCGCAATTCTCGCGGCCCATGGCTCGGTTCATTGCCCCTTGCAGATTAATTCCGATAATGGACGAAACTTTGCAGGTGCAGAGAAGGAGCTCCGCCGCAATTTTCTACTCTTTAAGCTCGTATTGAAGCCTGGCTGAACTCACGGCCCATCTGTGCGATGTCAGATGACCCGTCGGACCTGCAACCGCTAACTCCAGGGCACTTCTTAGTGGGCGGCCCACTTCTGGCCTACGCAGAACCCGAGGAGATGAGACCGTACCCTTCGGTGTTGAATCGATGCGCAGCAATTCACGGCTCAAGAAAAACGGAGTATCTGTTGGAATGGCAGCGCCGTAGCAAATGGCATACCATTCAAGCGAACATTGCAGCAGGTGATCTTGTCGTTATACGGGAAGACAATTTAGCGCCTCAGGATTGGCTTCTCAGCCGAATTGTCCACACGCACCCAGGTCCGGACGGGAGAGTGTGGGTCGTAGAGGTGCGGACTGCACAAGGAATTGTGACCCGGCCTATTACAAAATTGGTGGTACTACCATCTGAGGAACCTCCTCCTCCCCGAAGGGATGACTAACTTATTATAACTCCATAAATTTTGCAAACTCCCCTGCCTATCGACCCACTATTAATGAATTTGTTTATTCTCTTTAGGATGCAGAACCCAAAACCCAACAGGGGCCAACGGTGCTCCAACTGGATGTCACCCTCAAAGACCTAGCAGTGTCCCCGCCGCCAAGGGCCCGTTAACACCGCCGCCAGACGACGCGTACATCTGGAAGTGGTTGGCCGGGGTTCACGACAACAACAAAGGGGTTGAGGGCCAGGGGCTATCAGCAACCAACCCGAGGGGTACGACACCCTCATCAGAGTAGCGGCTCCTGGAAGCGCTCCAGCGACTTGACCATTTATCGGTGGATACGGACGCAGCCCGCCGAGCCCGACCCACTGCGACCTTGGTACCCACACGTGTCACACCCTTGCCACCAGTGATCGCACCCGTCGACACCACTCCAATCCAGATTCGCCGAGGCAGATCAACGACAACCGCCACGCGTGTGGCACCCTTGCCCGCAGCGCGGGCACCCGTCGACATCGGACCTTTGCCGATATCGCCAGCCAAACGGGAACGTCACTTGACGCCACCACGACGATCACCAGTCGTCCACATGGTCGGACCCCGTCCGCGGGTGATTTGCACCCTGTGCCGGCAACCGGGGCACCACATCGATGAGTGCTCGCGTTTCCTGGAGAACCACCAGCGAAAGCGACGGGACCAAGTGGTGGCAAGGAAACTGTGTTGGATGTGTTTGCGTATCAAACACACTTCGCCACGGGATGCCGCCAGCCCCCGTGCGCGATCTGTCATGGTGACCATACCACCGTTCACCTCTGAGGGGATGAAAGTCGGGTTTCCGGCGTGGCCGTCTCCATTGCAATTATTGCACCGCCGTGAACCCTTTCCTAAAGGTGGCTGCGACCCGGTGCTCGCGGCACCATGGCGTCTCTCATTTCAAAGTGAGGCATGTTTTGGGAGAGAGTTCCCCCTTTCATGTCTCACAAAGAAACGAGTGAAACCCATGAGTGTACGTGTATCCGGGCCGTAGTCATCTTTTTACTCAATGCGGCAAATTCAGCTGAGCACGCCATCGTGGCGAGTCGGCCGCCGAGGTACGTAAATCAGACTCAGCCTATTCAGCATCGTGGCCGTGAACGCATACAAATAATTAATCTCTGAAATTACTAATCAATATTTTATATAAAGGAATATATTGTATAAGGATAATCAAGTGAAATTTATATTTTTGAAAGTTCATAAAAAAACAAGAGAGAAAACTAGAACAAAAAAAGGAGTAATTTCTAATCCAAATCATCTACAAACAAACAACAATCAACAAATTGGGCCTTCGAGCCGAATACACGCCGGTAAGTTTTTCATAACTATTTATGCGATTAATGTATGTGCAATAATCTCTATATATACATCTATATATATATGGTTTTACATATTTAAAAATAATAAAATCACAGACAATTGCACATACATCCAAACATACAATAAATCATTTGGTCGCTTCGCTTTGTGCGGGGTTTCTCAGTCGGGAACTACCAGTTCTGCCACGCTAATTTGCGCATTAGTGCCGCTGCGTGTGCTTTGGGCGAGTGTTTAAAGCTGTGGCCGTTTACGTACCTGTAAACTAGGGGCAGCAATTGTTCTTTGCATTTTGCCGACCAGCTGAAGCAATGCCAAGGTCTCTGTTGCGTGTCGTTAATTCATGTGTTTGTGCATACGCAGTTAGCGGTATTTAACCTCCAATTGCTTGAATCTATCGTTGTGTATTGCTATGGTGGGTGTCAGACTTCTGTTTTCGATCGACCAGGGGATCCCGAACTTTTCTTTAGTTGTATGATCACGGGGTGACGAGCATCCCACCACTTAAGCTACCCTATTAGTGATTCTGTGAGACGTTTGCTCGACCGCTTAGCTTCACTCGTACTCTAACCAGTTGTGCGCGAAGTTGACACCATACATAAACGCGGCGGATGCGTTGACCGCGTTTGTTAGTGGGTTCGAGAGACGACAACCGGGGAGTCATTCTTGTCTCTCGCTGGAAATCGACCAGAGTGAACTTGAGGTCCGGTGGGCATAGCATTCCGGTACCGCCCTGCGAGATCGAGCCCTTCGAGGGGAACTACGCAAAATGGCCCACGTTTCGCGATTTGTTTACCGCGCTTTACATCCACAACAATCGATTGTCAAATGCGGAAAAGCACTACCATCTAAATGCTAAGACCCGGGGAAGCCAAGGAAATCGTGCTCAAATCACCCCTTACCGATTTAGGTTTTGAGCAGGCGTGGGGAAATTTGAAAGATCGGTATGAAAGCAAACGCATTCTCATCCAGCAACAATTGACAACCCTTTTTAGTGTGGAACCGGTAAAGCGGGAAGAGGGGATCGCGATTAAACGCTTACAACGTGAGATCAATAACTGTGCGGCGGCGCTGCAGGTGTATGTGGGTGACATATCCGGTTGGGGAGATATCTTCTTAGTATATTTGTGTTATGTGCGTCTGCCGGTGGAGACTCTTTCTTTATAGGAACAAGCCAGGGGGGATCGGACAGAAAATCCTACTTGGAAAGAATTAGATACTTTTTTGACCCGACTGCGTCCCACGGAATCGAGGCGAATAGGGGGATGCAGCCGACTGCTCCGCTAACTCATCGAGTCCAGACCCATCAAACACGAATTGAAACCGATCAGTGTAGAATTTGTCATCGCGCAACCCACGCCGTGAGCAGTTGTCCTACGTTTCAGGCAGCCAACGTGTCCACACGGTGGGGATTGACGCGAAAACATGGCTTGTTTGTGAACTGCCTGTCGCCCTCCCATAAGGTGTCGGCTTGTCCCAGTAGTTACACCATGCTGCATTTGGACCCGGCAAGAAGTCGGCCTAACAACAGCCAAACACGACCACCCGCACCAGGGGGGAACCGTCATGATGCAGCAAGCCAGCCCAGCACCTCGAACCCACCTGCTTTCATATCTAGCACCCACACAACGCAAGTGACACGCGCAGCAGTTGAGTCGGGGCCCAGTCCAAGTCATCTGAGTGGTCAACTGTCTAATAGAGTACTGCTGGGTACCGCCCTGCTCAACGTCGAACACCGGAGAGTCAGCTATATGGCCCGGACTCTGGTAGATTCGGGATCTGAGGGGTCTTTTCTTCCTAAATATAGCGTTAGCTTCCTTATACTTCAATAAGTTTATGCTTGAACGCATTCTTCTATGTTCGATCCATAGTTTCTGGTTTTCCTTTCGCAAGTTCGTCAGCTCGCACGACCAGTAGGGGACAATTAACTTGTGTAGTTTATTTTTAGTTTGAGGATTTGCATAATTAGCAACAGTTCTTATCAATTTTATAATGGAGGCAGTTTCCTTATTTATGTTATTAGATGGTATAGTATTTGTCGTAACTTGTTTAGCTAGCATTTTGTATTTATTCCAGTTAGCTTGGACTGTTAAAAATTTTGGCTTGGGTTTACTTTTATTTAATAGGGGTGTTATTAAATTTGTTATAATATGGAAATGATCACTACCATGTAAGTACGGGAAAGTGGAGCTTCATAGCTTTGAGGCAATATTGGCGGTACAAATAGTCAAATCTATGTGAGTTAATTAATTTACAAACTAATCTGTAATATGTATTTATATCAAATTTTGTTTCCCTCTTCTTTTTAAAACTAGTAGAATCCAAATAGCTCCAAGCAATAGGCAAAGAGCATATTTAATACATTAGTTTTAAGATTTGATAACATATTGTTAGTTTCCAATGGAGTAATATACAATAACAAATAAATGGTTTAATAAAAATAAAAATAAAAAATGTGGGTTAATGTTTGGTGAGTTGAGAAATGTGTAGGTGAGCCATCATTTAGTACGATTAGATTTTCAGATAAAATCAGATCTTCTAAAATTTTTCGCCTGTGGTTAGCTGTGTAAAATCTCCAATAATGATTATTGGTGTTGAAAATAGGCTAGCTATGTCCAGTAATTCTTTCAAACTAAAATGTTGTTGTGGTGGAATGTATAGGGATAATATGGTAAATTTAAAGCCTATGTTAATTTCTATGGCAATATTGGCAATATTTGATTGGACATTTATTCGAGCAACAACAACATATATGCATGTAGGTGTACTCTTGGTTCGACCAGTTTTGAAGTTCAAGGAGGATGCAAATTTAACAATGTGTTTATTACTAAGAAGGGAACTAAATCAAAATATACATATATCTCTTTAAAACGACCTTACCGCAGTTTCTTCCTCCTTCGCTATCAAAACTTCAAATAAAATTAAACTTTTCAACAAATGCCCAACGGCGCAATGGCTAGCGGCTTAATAATGCCGTTTTGACAATAGAGGCAAATTTCCAGTACACGAAGGAGAAACAAAAACGATAAGGTTTACACTAACAATTCAACTTAACACTGACACTTAAAAATATTACTACACGGCGGACAATATTCGACGTTCAGGACAGCCAACCTCGATGCAGCTCTCATGACGACTCCCTTGTTGGAATGCACCTCCACACGCCTCGCAACACCATCCCTTCCATGGTGAATTTTCAGCACCTTCCCGCGACGCCAGTGGCTTCTGGGCGCATTTGGATCGCAAATAAATACCAAATCGCCCTCCTTTATGGGAACAGTCCTGGCATACCACTTTGCCCGGCGCGTCAGTGTCGGTAGGTACTCTGCCACCCATCGCTTTTCGATCCGACGTCCAACTGCAACAACCATGGGACCAAAGTAATCAAGACCCGTAAATGTAAAAGGCCTAACGAAGGGCGTCAGTCTGTCTCTAGGGAGTGGGCCCATCATCGGCTCGTTCGGTGTGGTTCTCATCAAACGGCATATCCTGCAATGTGCAATAAAGCCTCGCAGAATTCGCTGAATTCCAGTTACCCAGAACTTTCTGCGAATTTCACACAATGTCGCCTCGACATTCTGATGCTTCATCCGAACGTGGTACCGTTCGACGATCAACAATGTTAGTGGGTGGTGCGGCGGCAGTATAATTGGTCGTAGACTATCGTACGGCATCCATCCTGCTGCATCAATGCGCCCATAAATGCGCAGGAGTTTACTCTCGTCCATGTATGGAGTCAGGCTGTGCAGCTCAATCTGCACTGGAACGTTTTCTCCGTTTAGAATCAGTTCTCGTCCCGATGTACGAGTATAGGCCTCAGACTGAGCCAGGCGGCATAACGAGAGCTCCGCAGCGTCCACCTCCAAAGCAGTCAGACCTGTTTTTAAACGCCTACCAACAGGCTCACGGCACTGTGCCACAAATCGGAAAATCCAAGCAATGGCGCGAATCAGCCTATTAAATGAGGAGAATCTATCAAATTCAATAAACCGGTGACTCATCGTAGTTAGAGGATATTTTGGTCCCTGTTCCTCGTCTGTATCCTCTCGATGGTTTCCCCTGTGAGCTGGCCACGTGTCTTCGTTCCGTCGTAGGAAGCCTGGACCCTGTATCCATCTGGATGCCACAGCCATTCTCATAAGTCGTACATGCGATGTCGTCAGACAGTTGTTCATCCCACTTAACTCCCCGACGCTAGACCTCGCGCATTATCATTTTGGCAGTAACCGTCAATTGGCACAAGAATCTCAATGGATCGAAAAGCGACATAATAATACTGAGCATCTCTCTCTTGGTGGGGTATCTCCTACCAGCAATCAAATCTGCATTTACCTGATAGAATGCAGGATGGAATTCGAAGGCGTCGCTCTGCGGGCCCCAATTAGATGAAGAGATTTATGTTACTCAACCAAAAGGTTTTGAAGATGGTTCTTACATGGCATGAAGACTCAAAAAATCTCTTTATACTTTAAAGCAGTCAAGTAGGGTATGGAATACTGAATTCAACAAAAGACTGTTGAGCTTTGGACCTGTACGTAGTAATGTTGATCAATGTATTTATCATTTTAGAGATGGAAAACATATTTTATTTATCGCTATTTATTTAAACGACTTACTCACCTCTCCAATCAATTGAGTCTTATAGATAATATCAAATCCAAGCCTTCTCAAAGCTTCAATATGAAGGATTTGGGTGAAGCCTCTACAATTTTGGGTATAAAACTTACGCGCGACACAGAAGCTGGTGAAAAAAATGATCAACAACACTACGTATCGGAAGTTACTAATCGGTTTAGTATGTAGGATTGCAATACAATTGCAAACCCCAATGGCCATGAATCAGAAACTGACTTTTGCAATGTGTCCTACGGATGAGGAAAGGCAGTAAATGGTGAAGATTCCATATATGCAGGCCATCGGGTACCTTTTGTTTGCTCTACAAATCACTTGGCCAGACATTTGCTATGCTGTCAATAAGCTTAGCAGGCTTGCATCAAATCCTGGAAAGGCACACTGGACGGCCGTTAAGCGGATCATAAAGTACCTAAAGGGTACGATTGAAAAGGTCTCGTCTTCAGAGTGGGCTGGTGACCTAGACAGCCGACGGTCGACTACAGGCTACGTGTTTATGTTTCAAGGTGTTGCAGTTTCCTTAGCTGTACGGCGACAACAAACCATCGCATTGTCCTCAACTTATTCTGAAACTATGTCAGTTGTAGCTGCAATACTAGAAGCCACTTGGTCAAAATTTATTAATGAATCTTTACGCTCCTCCAAAATCAAATTTTTGTATATGGATACCAAAAGAATGTTAGCTGATATTCTAACAAAACCTGTTTCAGCCGAAAGGCAAATGTTAAAAAATTTGGTTTGTCCTAAATTCACATCAATATTTGATTTCTACATATTGAAAACAAAGTGAAACGAGATTGCATACTTTTAGGATCCCATCTGGAGTATGAGAATGAGTGCACCACCCTGTGTATATAAGTCATGACACGATCTATTCGAATAAAAGCTTACTCAAAAGCACCATATCGATGGTAGAGAATGCTCTAGTATGTTCTCGTAAAGTTTATTCAAGTTAAAATTCTAGAACGATCCAGAAACCTGTTTATTAGTGTAGGAAACAGTCTAGAATTTTCTACTTGAACCATTAGAAAAGTATATAAGCAAAAGCAATTCAAAATCGAACACACTTAATCAGAGGTCATAAAACTGTATACATCGCGCATTTCAATCGAAGCAGTAATATTTGTAATTGTGATTTCGTTTAGTAATAAAGTGATTAATGAATTATTAAACAAAGTGCAATTTGTAATAAAATAAATTTTAAGCCTAATATTAAGTGTGTAAATTGCAATAATTAAATAAATTTACTCATTTTAATTTAACCAGCGATTGATTGATTGCTACACGATCCAGTGGTACGAATCCGAGTACAGAGAGTTAGAGTAAATTGTCAGAATAAATTGCGTAACAGAATAAATTGCCAAGAGGGCAATTTCGTAACAATCGGTATCAGTTGTGGGATTGTGTATCTGTAATACATAATGGTTAAATTTGAAAAACACAAGGGCTTATAGCTGAGCTGAAGTTGCGATTAAGAAGCGCTTTAGAGGAGCAGGATACAGACGTCGATGAGCACGAATTCCAATGTGAAGAGCCAACGATATTTCGAGACGCAGAAACACCGCAGGAAACTAACACAGGTAACTTTGACATGAGTGCACTTATCGGGGTTAATACAGATGCAGTTAGAACTAAATTCTAAAGCTGCCGATGAGAAGATGCAGCAGCGGCTAGAGCAGAGTGAAGCACGACTCACTAAACTAGCGGAACAGAACTCACAGCAGATGAAAGAAATGTTCAGAGATGGTAGACAGGAAGGTTTGTGAAATTGAGACAAAGCAGGAATCGTTCGAAAAATCTGTAGAACAAAAATTCATTGCGAACGAGCAAAATCACAACGAATCTAAGCAACAATTAGCGCAAAGAATTCATCTACTACAAGAAGGTGCATTGCCTATTCCAGCTTTATCCTTAATAAAACTGAAGTCTCTGATTTATGATAGAACCACGACATTATGTGTCTTCAGTGGCTGCATTAACCGTTTCGTTGAAAGGAGCTCCCGCTGATGTGCTTCAAGTAGTTCAGCGCTCGAGGGCAAGATTTGACTCCCACAATATGTTGCCCCAGAATCTTCGTTTCTAAGATGGTACGGAAAATCAACAGCCTAGCTATCGAAAGCGTAATTAACGGACAAAAAAATCATGGTAACATTGGATACGGGCGTATCACATTCCATAATTAGAAGGTATCTCGTGCGGGGAATCGATATGCTTCTGGTAATAAGTTGCGTACGGCAAATGGAGATGATGCACCGGTACTGGGAAAAGTTACACTGAAAATTACTATCGGCACCACAACAGTGACACAGAAGTTTGTAGTTCCGGATATTGTGGAAGAATAAATTTTAAGAGTGGATTTTATGATTCGGAATGGATTCCGAATTTCCTAGATTTGAAATGCCGAATGTTGAAATATGCCATCACCATTCAAATCTTCTCCGTTGGTGATGATATGTATGGAGATATCTGACAAGCCATTGTATCGCGGCGGACAAAAATCCCATAAAAGTCAGAGGCAGATGTTCAGCAGAACAAGTCACTCTCCACGATGAAAAATTTACACTGGATGACATCATAATTGGAAAAGCTCTCGTAGAAGAACAGAATAGTGTCAGTAATAGTGGTCAATCTTGTAAATACCGCTAGAACCATATAGAAAGGACAAGTAAATGGAAATTTCCAGGCATATTCGGCAATTGTAAACTGTGAGAGCCAACCGCGAGACACGAAAATTAAGATACCAGCTGATAAAAAGATACTCAAGGATCTAAACAAAGAATGGAGTAAAGACATATCCACAGAGCAGAGGAAAACTGCCAGCCAAATTTTGGCACAACATTGGTTAGTATTTGCTGAAAAGGATAAAAACGAAGGCAGAACAAAGATGGTGCAAAACACAATCAACATTGGTGATACCAAACCCATTCGTCAAGCGTCAAGATGAGTACCTCTCTGCAAAGACAGATAAGGTGAATGTGAATAACAACGTCATTGAGCCGCCAGCAAGCCCCTGGAGTTATACAGTGGTACTAGTCAAGAAGAAGGATGGGCTCCACACTTTTCTGTGTATATTATCGGGAACTTAATGAGGTAAAGAAGAAAGATAGTTATCCATTACCTAGCATCGATGATACCTTTCACACACTTTCTAGTTCAAATTGGTTCTCAACGTTGGATTTACAAAGCGGATATTGGCAAGTGGCAGTAGACGAACAAGACAAGGAAAAGACAGCATTCAGTGCCGGTGATAGACTATGACAATTTTTGGTGATGCCATTCGGACTGTGTAGTGCTCCAGCTACATTTGAACGCTTAATGGAACATGTGCTAAAGGGTCTCCACTGGAAAATGTGTCTGGTGTACCTAGATGACATTATCGTTATGGGCCACTTGAAAATATTGGAGGAAGCATTGATGCGATTTGTAGCTTAAGGGCTGGAGCTGAGCGCAAAGAAATTATCGTTCGTCAAGAAACAAGTCAAGTACCTTGGACATAAAGTCATACCTGAAGGAGTACACACAGATCCAGATAAGATAGGCTCAGTAAGGGAGTTGCCAAGACCAACTAGTTTGCATGAGCGAAAATACTGTGTAAAACGGAGAGAACTTTTGGCGGTTATGCAGTGCGTGAAGCACTTTAACAAGTACTTTTATGGACAAAAGTTCATGTTGAGAACGGATCACGCTGCACTCTGCTGGCTATTAGAGTTCAAAAATCCCAAAGGTCAGGTTGCGAGATGGACTGAGAGACTCCAAAGCTACGATTTCACAATAGAACATCGCAGAGGCGGAAACCACGGGAATGCTGATGCAC
The DNA here is from genome assembly GCA_920105625.2 of Clusia tigrina. NCBI lineage: Eukaryota > Metazoa > Arthropoda > Insecta > Diptera > Clusiidae > Clusia > Clusia tigrina. The sequence goes on from OV050030.1 coordinate 316,242,691, forward strand.
TATCACGACGTCCTTGCAGTATGGAATGTAAGCACTGTTCTAAAGCTGAAGGGAAAGAAGGAGTAGTCGATGTGCGCTTAATGGCAGTTTTACCAGACGATGAATGGACAGCGGAAAAGATAAAAGAAGAACAACGAAATGACCCAGACTTGGCAAAAATCGTGTCAAGTAAAAAAGAAAGAAAACGACCAGATTGGAATGAAATCTCGACAGAAAGTCCCGTAATCTACAGCATTTTGGGCTCAAAGGAATAGCGTAAAGTTGCAAGATGAAGGCCTATTCCGCCTATTGGAGAGCGAAGATGGAAAAACAACGAAAAACTTGATTGTAGTACCCAAGGCAAGGAGAAGCGAAATTCTCAAGGAATACCATAATGGGCCAAGCGGGGCACATTTGTGAATAACAAAAACAGTAGAGAAAATTAAAAATGTTATTGGGTTGGTTGCCAGCAATCGGTAGTTGACTGGATTGGTGCTTGTGAAAAGTGTACAGCTGCTAAGGGACCGACCCGTCGCAGTCAGGGGAAAATGCATATATACATCGTGGAAGCGCCATTTGAGCGTATTGGAATGGACATCGCAGGTCCGTTTCCAATTACTGATTCCGGCAACAAATATATTCTCGTCGTAATCGACTATTTTAGAAAATGGCCAGAAGTATATCGTATATCCCATCACCGATCAAGAGGCTAAGACCGTTGCAGATGTATTTATCAATAATTAGGTCTGCAGACTTGGAGCTCCCCTGAGTTGCACTCTGATCAAGGCAAAAATTTCGATTCAACGATATTCAGGGGAAATACTGAATTGATGGGCATACGCAAAATTCGCACAACCTCTTGGCACCCGCAATCCGATAGAATGGGGGAAAGATTTCACCGTACGCTTGAGGAACACCTCAGGAAAGTAGTAGACTTAGAATCCAGAAAGAATGGGACAAACACAGACCCCTGTTCCTAATGGCTTACCGATCGGCACCTGACGAAAGAACATCTACATCACCAGCTAAAGCTATTTCGGTTGTGATATAAAATTACCTGCAGATCTGAAATTTGGTGCCTTCTCATCTACGGAGTAGCAGTTATGTAGCTGACAACAGAAGACAGTTGAACGAAATTCATGGAAACATCAGAATCCGCACACAACTGATGAGTGATAAAATGAAAGCCAGATATGATGTACGAGCAAACTCCATGGGATTTCAGGAAGGGCAGCTAGTTATGCTTCATAATCCGCACAGGAAAAAGGGATTGTCGCCAAAACTGTAAACACACTGAGAACGTCTTTACAAGGTGATAAAGCGGATCAACGATGTAGTATACAGCATCCAGTTGGCGAGAAATGTACGGAGAAAAATGAAAGTCGTTCATCTGAAGAGGCTATCCCCTTATAATGGTTTCAGCACTATCCTTGTTCGGGACGAACAAGGTTAAGCGGAGGGCAGTGAAACATAAAATGAAACAAGATTTCATACTTTTAGGTTCCCATCTGGAGTCTGAGAATGAGTGCACCAATATTGGGGACCGTATTTGCTGGGGTCCTCGGAGAGCGTTCTATTGCTGCCTATCGTAGGCGCGCGTGTAGCTGCAAACCTAACACTTACTCACAGTTTAAACAACAATTACGCTTTTAGTTCCAAAACATCAATTCTCCTCTTTATTATTAAAATCATACTACTATTTACAACGAGCACTTTCAGTCTACATACTGACCTTTCTGGTGTTCCAGTTTCGCACCTGCTAATTGGTGTCAGTTGGTCAAGCCAACTGATCTACTTTACAGTAAAAATGTCGATGGTGCATTCTAAATTCTAATGCCCTTCGGCGACTCGACTGTGGAACTGGAACACCCTAAAAGTTTACATAATCATCAGTACATAAATTCTGGTTATTTATAATACCCGCACCCTAAAAATATGTGCTTTTTTACTTAACTTAATTGTTTAAAGTACACATATATATTTTGTTTTATATATTTTTTTAAAATCGCCTTATTTGGGTTCTATCACGGTTTTGTTTTTGTTCTTTTTCTTTTCCATATATTATTTTTTCTCTAGCTTCTGTTTTCTTTTGTAGTTTTTTTTCTTTACTTTATTTTTGTTCTTTTAGTTTTATCTATCAATTTTTTTTTATTCCCCTTTTTATATTTTGGTCCTTCATTGACTCTTCCTCATTGGCGTATATACAAACATCTATACAATAAACAATTCTATTTTATACCTAAAATCTTACATTATACTGCGAACTCTGCTACCTCTTGGTCCAATTGACGGCCGTCGTTGGCGGAGTGAAATTCCCCGAAGAACTCTGCAGACCCCTCCCTTCTTTCTGGACCGGTACCTACAAAGATGATGCAAGCTCATGCGAGTAGATGCGCTTCTGACGAAGTCAAAATAAATATTCGGTTTGTAAGTGACTTGATATATTTTATTTGAGGAAAACGTTATGAAGTTAGCCGATAAAACTTGGCTATGCTGTGCTTGATCTTTTCGTGGTTAAAACGATTTTGCGCTAGGAGAATATTCTACCCAGCTGGTAGTTGTGGCTGATATTGTTGCTGTAACAGTTTCTCTCTAAAATTATGGAGTAACCTCGGGTTTTGGCTAATATGATTTCTTCCTCATTCGAAACAATAATACAATACCCATATTGACATATGTATAAATGGCAGACACGTTGGATTTTCTGTACGGACAACGTACATGTTAGAGTTTTTCATGCCATTTCGTCAGTTATGCAATTAAACTCAAGTATTATCAGTCTTTTACTTGTCAGATAGAGATTCTTGTATTCAGCCGGTACCATCTTCATTTTCTCATAAGTCTCTAGTTGTTGTCATCTCGCACATGGGAAGTTAGAAGCTCTTTAACCCTTTCATATAAAAAGTAATTCCCACTAATTTTGTGGTTCTTTTCTTCCCACCCAAATTATTTTGGGACAGCTTCGTTTCAAATCTCGTATTTATGCCTTTGCGGCTTATTGATTACCCTTCTTCTACGTCTTCTTACTTCTTCTTATTCAGTCAGATTTTTGTTCGCTGCTCTTGCATTTCATCTACCGGTCTCCTGGATGTTGGTTAACCTCTTACTCTGCCTTTGACGCTACAGGAATTCCTTTCCAGGTTCATGCTGAATAATATTGGACCATCCAGATGTCCTTGTCTGTTCACCAACGCCTGAATACCTAAACACAATACTTTCATACTTGTATCGGACTTGCCGAGTTTTAATTATTCTTACTGATTATTACATTTATTCCATTTTTAATATTTTCCCTAACGTAAACAGTAAAATTTATGTATTATTTAAATCTATATTTCGCATATCTAATACGTCTTAACAACCAAAATATAAATAATTAATAAAAACTATTTTTTTTTACAAATATTATTAATTAACTATGTTACAATTTTAAAAATTGTTAGCGGCATTTAAATCCTTTTCAAATATATACATTTTACAATATTTTGCTTAATACATAATAATTATTTATTATATAAAATTATCTGCCGCCAAAAAAAAATTTCTTATATCAATTCTGTGCAAAACTAGTTGCCCATCTTACATAAGTGAGTATATAAAAGATAAACATGTTCATGTGACAAAATTGTCCATTGCATGACTCAATTTTTCATTGCATCTAACTACTCTATATATTTCAATTTACTACTAGCCCGGTATGTATATATCCATTAACAAGTGTATTTTCCTACACCATGTAACCTGCTTTTATTTTAATACATACTCGTACATACACTCAAGGCATTTTATAACTAATTGCCACCGTTATTACCTAATTTGTTACGGTAAGTTAAGTATATTGTTCTAATTCAATATATATATATATATATATATATATATATATATATATATATATATATATATATATATATATATATATATATATATATTTCAATTCCCCACACTCTAATTTGCTCAGCGATAAACCGAAAAATCTATGTACGAGGTGTGATCAAAAAAGAACCGTTATTGTGTGATCAAAAAATAAAGTATTTATTTATTCATCAACAACTATCTTGTCCCCTTTAAAGTAATTCCCCCCAGATATAATACACTTATGCCAGCATTTTTTTCAATCCTCGAAACACTTCTGAAACGCTTTTTTTTGTATCGCCTACAGCTCCTGTTTCGATTTTTCTTTTATCTCCTCAATCGTAGCAAAACGCTTTCCTTTCATCGGTGTCTTCAGTTTTGGAAAGAGGAAAAAGTCTGCGGGGGCCAAGCCCGGTGAATACGGTGGTTGAGGCATGATAACGGTTTTGTTTTTGGCCAAAAACAGCTCCTGAGCGATGTCCATGCGACGTTGTGTTTGCTCAAAATTTAGCAATTTTGGAACAATCTTCGCTGCCGCACGTTTGATGCCTAAAACATCCGTAAAAATTGCTTGGCATGAGCTGAACGACATGCCAACATCATCATCAATAGTGATTCGACGATTATCCAAAATCATTTTCTTCACTGCGTCATCATTTCAAATGTCCTTGCGCATTTAATTTCATTTTTTACACAAAACTGAATACAGTTTCTTTGATCCATTTTTTTCGAATAGTACAAAACGAAGAGCTCACCAAAACACGACTAACCTTTTTATCTGTCAAAAACAAACTGACAATCCAAAATAGTTGGTATTGCCAACATATATAACAGACATGTGTACCAACATAACAGAAAAAATGCGAACATCGAACATACGTAACTCTCGAAAAGATGAAAATAACGGTTATCTTTTGATCACACCTCGTATATTTACATGTAGCTTGCTGCAGTATGTAAATATCTGCAAATATATACCTACTTTTTTTTAAATATACTTTCGTACATTCACTCTGTATCTTATACACGTATATACATATATATACTTACTTCACCAGCGGTTCCGTTGCCTGGCGTTAACGCTTACGTGTCGAATTTCAGTGCATAAACTGCCGTATGTATGTATGTATATATTTTAAGTGAAGTTTTATATTACTTACCCACGACTGTCTTATGATTTTTTGTTGAATTATAATTAAATATTTTAAAAAAAATATTTTTCTCTACGGTGCTTCATTCGGCTATACTGCCTAATAAGCATATTTTTGCTGTTTATTGGGGTCAGCAGCATTGTATACTGGCACACATTTGCGCTTCAGATTTGCTGGCATGTTGAAATCAAACCCGTAGAGTGTTTTAAACGGAGTTTGCTTCTTGCTACATGCATTGCTGTGGTCAACCATTGATTCCAATTCGAGCCGTCTTCCTTGGCAAAACTGCGCAAGTACTCGGCCAGTGGTCTATGACTACGCTCCAATGAGCCATTCGCCTGAGGATGATATGGTTTTATATGCAATTTCTTGATTCCCAGCATATTACACGTTTCTGAGAATAGTTTCGATATAAAATTTGAACCATTGTCGGTTATCAAGACCTTAGGTATGTTGTACCGTGCCACAATTTCGTCAAAGAATGCCTTGGCCACAGTACTTGCTTCAGCATCGGGTATAGCCACGCACGCCATATACTTTGAGAAATCGTCTTGGAATGTCAAGATGTATTTATTTCCCGAAACTGTACAATATCCATATGATCTTTATCAAATGGCTGATTTGGTGTGTAAGTTAGCACCATTGGCATCTTTGCTAACCTCGAACTCTTGTTGGCCTGACACTTTGGGCAACTCTTTACATATATTTTTATGTCTCGGAGCATACATTTCCATCCTTATACTCGCCTAATTTTGTCATGAGTTTTCCAGAATCCCTGGTGTCCACCTAGAGGTGAATCATGGAAACACTTTAACACTGCCTGGATATCCTTTATATCCTCCAGCGATTCCACTCTACTGGCTCTTTGTTCATTGGCATCGTCACCAGCATTGCTAACATTTCTTGTTGCATCAATTTTATCCCCTTGAATTCTCTCGGCCTTCTCCTTATCTGACCGTGCTTTGGCATTTAGATTCCTCTTCCCAGATTTGTATACGATATCAAAATCATACTCAGACAATTTGTGTATGAACCTGGCTAGCCTAGACGTTTGGTCTTTCAAATAGGCTATGCCTCTCAACGGCTGGTGATCAGTATATATTTTAAATGGACGTCCTAGCAGATATTCCCTAAAAATCTTCGTAGCCCACACTATGGCTAGGAATTCCTTCTCTATTGTAGAGAATCTTTTCTCAGTATCGCTAAGCGCCCTGCTTGCGAATACTATTGGTCGGTCATTACCGACTTCCCCTTGTGACAATACCACCCCTAATGCACTAGCATCGGTGGTTAACAAAAAAGTTTGCTCAAAGTCGGGGTAGGCCAAAATCGGTGGTGAGCTAAATATTTCTTTTAGCCTCTCGAATGCTTGCTGACAGCTCTCTGTCCATTCGAACTTTGCTTCTTTTCGTAGCAACTTATTCACTGGCAACGCAATTCCAGCCAGTCCGTCCACGAACTTTCTATAATAGTTCAGTAGTCCTAGGATTGCTTGCACTTCCTTTCTATTTCTCGGAACCGCTAAATTTTTAACGCATTCCACCTTCTGCGGGTCAGGCAGTGCTCCGTCCTCTGAGCAACGATGGCCAAAATAACCCACCTCTCTTCGCAAAAATTGACATTTCTCCGTGTTCAATTTCAAATTGTGTTCTCGTAATTTCTGGAGCACCCTACACAAGCTATGCGATTGCAAGTTCTTCCCATAAATTAAAATATCATCCAGATACACTAAACAATCTAACCCTTGCAAGCCTGTTAGCACATGGTTCATCAACCGTTGGAAGGTAGCCGGTGCTCCTGTTAATCCAAACGGCATTCTATTAAACTAATAATGCCCTAAACTGGTGCTGAACGCGGTTTTCTGCTTATCTTGAGTATCGACCAGAACTTGGTGGTAGCCACTCGCTAAATCAAGTGTAGAAAATATCAACTGTGTCCCAATTGATACAGAAATTCTTCTATCCTTGGTATCGGAAACTCCTCCGTGCTATTGGCATCGTTCAATTTCCTAAAATCGACGACCATTCTCCATTTCTTTTGACCCTGAGCACCTCTCTTCTTTGGTACCAAAATTATTGGTGAGTTCCAAGGCGAGATACTCGGTGAAATTATGTTTTCTTTTAACATTCCTTCCACTGGCATGTTTACCTCATCCTTGTGAGCTTGTGGCAATCTGCACTGTTTCTGGTTAGTGGTTGTTCCACTCTAGTAGGTATCTAGTAGGTAGCAGCTGGTCTTGTAGTGTACCACACAAGTGTACACTGACGACCACACATCGTCATAAGCACAGCAATAAGTCGCATATGCAAACAAACTGACAATAGCGCAACGTGCGCAACTGCACTCAATACCCAAATAACTCTGCCGGTCAAAACCTTTACTGAGGGCGTCTTTCCGCTTCGTGTCAGCCATTTCTTCTTTATAGTGCACTTTTGCATCTATACATTGTATAGAATCTGCAATTGAATAGAAAGCCGATCCTGCGTGACAAATGTATGCATTACACCATACATGACGATCCTACGAGGCTAGCGTTCAACATACCCTTCAGTCTCCTTCCAGCAAAAATATGTCAGGGAATGACGTATAAATGGCTTCTATTGATGCCTTCTCTTCTGAATTTACGCTTGGGTCTAACTTCAGTGATTCTTGCACCCTCTCCATCCTTTTTCTTATATCTACCTGCTTAATCTAATTAACCGATCTATAATTCGGTTCTTTAAAATTATCGTAACTAGTGAACTTAGGCCTAAAATCATCATCCATCAGGTAGTTCTTTTCTGAGCCGTTGTGTACGCAAGCGTACACCTTACCCTTGTCAACGTGCGTTATGGTCTCTCCCATATATACGCCGTCCGCTAGCTGCTGCTTGTGCAAAACAACAGTCCTAAGTTTTATGTTTACACGCATAGTAACTACACCGGTTAACCTTGCATTCACTACCTCCATACAATTCTTAACCCTATTCACGGTTCCTTCCTGCCATGACTTTAATGGAAGAGTAAGGATTCTATTCTTATCACCATAATAAAATGATAACTGCTTCTCGAGCGCATCCAGTATGATGCGGCCCCAAAGATTATCGCGGCCAATTATCCCATTAGCCGGGAAACCTTTCCTATCCACTTCCACTGCCTGCACTCTAAAACTCACGCCATTAACTTCACTGTGCCTTATTCTGAGCGACCCCAGTGTCCTGATGCACCCTCCACACGCTCCGTAAAGCATTCTTACGTCCATTTTATTAATAACCAGCCCTTTCCGTAAAACACTAGATTTTACGAGGCTAATGTCCGCTCCTGAATATTCCAAAAGCACTAGCTTTCCACTAGCTGATTCCTTGCAGGGTATCTCGATGAGGGCATCACCTATCCTGCTCATATCGAAGCAATGTCCTTTTGTTCCCAACATGGTCGCGTATCCACTACCTAATTCTCCGTGATATTGGAGAGCCTCTTGCTCCTCCTTCTCCTGGACTGTAGTTCCTACATTACTAGTCACACGTACTTGCGGCCTAATTATTACTTCCTTTCTTTTGGCTTTCCAGTCAACTGGCCTCGACTGGGCCGCTGGAATTTTCCCTATTTGCTTTGTTGGGATTGTCTATCTCTGCATTCCGCTGCGCGATGTCCCATTCGTAAATATGAGAAGCATCTCAACCACTGTATGTTGTTGCCTATCCTTTAATAACTTCTGGAATGCCAATTTGGTCGCTGCTGACCACTTCCAGTGTTGAAAGGATTTCTTGCTTGGTTAATTCCTTCTGTTGAATTAACCCGGGGACTACTGAAGTTACCCCTGCTATCCCTCCATAAAGTAGGGCGTGTTTTTGCGTGTAATGCACTCATCCCTTGTATGACCTTGCTTTGGCAGAACGAACATGTGGGTGCCCTCTGTACAAACCCCCTGCACGGATTGCTCGGCTTCGCGGCTCTGCTGTCGGAGACACCGAGATTATACGCTCCTCTGTATATGTTTGGGACGGAATTGCTTCCATCTCTATCCATGACAGCGGCAGTGAAACTATCCTGCCTGTTTTCGAACGTCTGTACCTCTCCCAAACCGGTCGTACTCCGTTCCACGAGGACTTGTGCTCTAATTGCTTCTTCTACTAATTCTTCGAAACTTCCTGTTCTGCTATTCAGCATATGAATCTTTAGAGCGGAGTTGCGGAGGCCCACCATGAAAGTTGTTAACACCGACATGTGAACTTCGTATAATAATGCTGTATCTCCAACGCCATTGTACTTATTTTTGATTACTCCCTGGGCCGTCATCCGAAGTGACTCCAAACGCGTGGCAAAGGCGCGAATGTCTTCCCCTGCCAGTTGCTTCCCGATTCTAATCTCCTGGGATATGTCTTCCAGAGTTCTCTCCTTAAGATAAGTTTTCTTCAGAGGCCATAAAACTCATTCACACTGGCGAATTGTTTTGGCAGCACAAGGTTGTACGCATCTCCAAATAACCTTTGCTTTATACAGTCGAAGAAATCCTGTAACTCATCAGGGCTTATGCTCCGCTTTGCAAGCTCACAACCTTGAATGAACCTACTGAGTTCCGACCGTAAATCTTCTGAAGCAGCACCAGTAAACACAGGTACTAGCCTGCACACGGTCTTGGAGATATCCTCGATACCCATTTTACGTATTCCTGTATTACTTATGACCGGTAAAATTTGAGAGTTATCCTTTTGGGTGTTTTCCAAATTCACTCCCCTTGGATCTGAAATGTATTTGACTAGCGACGGACTCAAACTTATTAATCTTCGACCGTTTGCTCGTACAGGCGAAATACTGTCCACTGTATCGAGACTTTGCTGCACCGCTACTGCTTCTGGCTCGTTTGGCGGATATACCTGATTTTTATAATTTATCGGATTTTCCGGAGAAAATGGCTCGACACCGATTTCAGATGCGCCAAACAAAAATTAATTTCTTCACTAAAAGCTAATCTGGGCTGTACAATGCGGCTTATCCTTTCTGGTGTTAAATATTCCGGTCAGCGAACTTCCGGAGGCAATGTCAATACTGTCTGTGTAAATCCAGCCGATGCTGATTTTGATCTCTCCTTTTTCGGTGAGGTCCTATTGGTAGCCCGTCCTCTTTTTAATACCGTACACTCCTTTTCCAACAGCCATGCTGCTTCCTCTGTCTCCGTCAATCTCCGAGAAAGTTCCTTTACCCTATTCTCGAGATACTGTTTTTGTGCTCTCAAATCTTCTGTTTTCTCATGAAATTTGAACAATTTTTCTTCTGTCCTTTTTGGGTTTGCCGTCAAGGCTTGATCCGCTACTTCTAATGGTGACACAGCTCCTCTAGCGTTCGCCTGTTTCCACAATTCCTGAGCTTCTTCCCTGCTCGTACTTGCTTCGAACTGCTCGAATACCCTCTCGGTGGAAAGATCCACCTCCGTTCTTACTGTTCTTAACTCGTTCTTTGCGTCCTCCTTTCTCTTTAACGGAGACCCACTCGGTGCCTCAATCGTTGCCAATTCCGACTCGAATACTTTAAGCCACGCTGACACTAAATTCTCCACATATCCATGAAAACCCGTCGCAAAGTACTCGTCGTCCCTACAGACCTCCTTGTTCGGCAGCAATTTTGCGTGGTTGCTGTTAAATTTTTCCACCAAGCCTCGCAACTCTGTGATGCATCTGTGATAGAACTTCACGTTTTTGACATCCTTCCGATCCTTCCTGAAGTCTGAAACCAACTTCTGGACCTCTTTACACACCACTTCCTGGGATTTCAGCAACTCCTTCACTTCTTTCGAGAGTCCCATGGACTATGCCTAGTTCAATAAATATCCCGTTGAACAACCCAATCTCAAGAAAAAATCTCCATCCATCTGTTCATCGCAAATGCCAGAACAGATGGCGTATCCCAATTACGAATAAAACCCAATAATTGTTAAAACTTGCTATTAACTTATCCCAATATTTTATTCCATCTTACTTATTGATAACTACAAATTTATTTTAAAAAAACATTCCACCATAAATTCTATGTTTATAGTCTTTCTTTACTTATCCTCCATCTCAAGTTTCAAATCCGCTGTCTACCGGCGTCCATTAAGTCCTCGACAACCAAACACAAATCCCTACAAAAAAAATCCTCACAGCTAAGACGACATACATAGACCGCCCGATCATACTGACGGTTTATGGTTGCCCATACAAAGCTGCGTGCAACAGCGTAAGCGCGCCTATAGGTTGCGACTTCTTTGACCAGCACTACGGCGCCTTCAGGGTCGCAGAAGTATCTACTTAAATTACGCTACTATACACTCTACTCTCCCATTATCTCTTCGAATTTGTTGCAGGATGCTTCACTGCTTCAGGGTTCCTTGCCTCGGGATTCCTCCTGTAGGTCCTTTAGACCGGCTGCGCCAAAATGTTGGGGTCCTTATCTGCTGTCCTCGGGAACATCCTCTGGAATGTCCTCTCGCGGCTTGTCCTGCGCGGGAACCTGTAAATCTACATCACTTTCTTAAATAAGCACTGCACTATTTTGGGTTTAAAACAACAAGAAACTTTATTCTTAAAATACTAATTCTTATATACTATTTACAATTCACAATTACAATACAGAAACTGACCTTTCTGGTGTTCCAGTTACGCAATTGTTATTTGGTGGCAGTGGCTCAAGCCAACTGACCTACTGAACGAAAGTGTTGTCGATTCATTCTAAATGCCCCTCGTCAGCTTGACTGCGGAACTATGACACCCTAAAAGTTTACATCATAATCAATGCATAAATACTATTCATTTACAATATTTGCACCCTAAAAATATGTGCACTCTTAATGAATTTAATAGGAGCCGGTGCTGTGAGTCAACTACGCGTAGGTAGCTTGATTCTAACTTACAACACACCTGGTCCCATCGCCAATGAAAGTATGGAACACGACCTGTTGGGGAGCACCCGGTCCCTTGTTCGACAGGCCGGATGAGATGGATAGCCCACTTAGCCAGAAGTCGGGCGGCATGTCTATCTCCTCGGAACAAGAGAGAAATCTTCTTGAACCTGCTCCAGAGAAGAAGACTCCAAAACTTAGGGTGAAGCTGTCCGGCGCTGTTTGTAAACGGTTTAAGGCTTTGCTTGCCAGGGGCATATCGCTGGAAACAGCTCAGTCCTTGGCGGCAAATCCTGCCAACGTTGAACATGGATTCACCTTCGAAATAAGAAATGTTAGGAAGACAAACTGGTCGATATTTAACTTTTACTTAGAGCAAAATATGGCGTACCTTAGTGAAAAAATTAGTAACTCTCAGAAACTAGATCTTGAAATTAACAAATTAAATAATATAATAATTGAAGCTTTTGAAACTATTATTTCCCATACGAGTATATCGCATATTTTAACCTTTGACAGTATACTAGTAACAAGTTGAGTAATATCACCTCAGATTGATTCCTATTTATATACTTTGTCGTAACAGTTAATTATATAGCGAACGACACTTTCATTAACCAGATCATATATAGCGATTTGGAGATATTAGGAATTTCTAGGGTAAAGAAGATGTGTGGCTAGGGATAATTAATCTTTGCCTAAACATTTTCTAAATATCGGCGTTGAACACGACTTTTCCTTTGTAGCACCGGACCGACACAAAGAAATGTCTTGAAATGAACAAATTAAACATAGAGTGTTAAGATCTGAAATAGCATAGCTTTCTGTGCATGACAAACGTAAGTAAAGTTTCAGTCTTTCTGAGGCAAAGGACGCTTCCGGAGGCAGACAAATTAAAACACGTATATGTGTGGCACCAAGAAAATGAATGACATGAGGGCAATGTCTAAAATAACTTCATTTAAAGAAACGTTACTTCACATATACTATTCATTAGGGTGACAATTAAATGTATGGGCAAGTTTTTTTTTTACTTTTCTTTGGTCTCATCCTTTTTTTGGGTTGAGTTTTATAAAAAAATAATCCCTGTTAAATTTCAGGGCCCTAGGTGGAGGTTTAGGGGTCGCGTCGGCCCCCCAAAGTTACACAAAATGCGTTTTTTTAAGTAAAATCTCACTTTGATTGTTTGTAACTTCTGTTGTGTTGACTTTGTAAAAAATTGTTGTTGACTTTGTGTTTACATGACTTTGTGTTGTTCATTTATGTGTTTACAACAACTTATTCATACATCATTTTTATCTAATGCCAATATTTACTGAAATAAATTTAAATAACCTTGTTGTGATCTAAGCCTTCAATAATCTCTTTTCATTATCATTGCTCTTAAACAAACCATAGTTCTCTTATACATTTACTATTTAACCTTTACATTCTTTTCTTACTCTTTTTTTTCATTCTCTTTGATCTTAACGTTAACATAACAAGCTACTTGAGCATAATTGCCTTTTGATTTTCGATATTAGTTCAGTTGTTATCTAGCTTTCATCTCGCTGTCAAATCGTTTCTCAAGCATTCGGCTTCAGTTAAAATCTCTCTTGTTGTTGTAAATAAAGCAAATATAATTTGTACTTCAATTTTAAACCCGTGCGTTTTTTTCTTTATTCGGTATAATAATTGGCATATAAAACCATCGAAAAATATCGTTGGTTCAAGAAACCTATTAATAACATTTACTTTTCTCGAAGAAAGAGTTTCAACATTGAGAAAGAAGCTAAAATTAAATGAGCTGGATACAATCTGCCTACATTGGGATGGAAAACTTTTGCCAGCGCTGACGGGAAATGATAAAGTTGATAGGCTGCCTATTATAATAACGAGCGGGCAAGTTGAACAGCTTCTACAAATACCTGCATTGAATTCTGGTACCGGAAAAGAACAGGCATTCGCTGTGTGCGATGCAATTTATGAATATGGCCTACAAAATCACATTAAAGCTCTAGTGTTTGACACAACAGCGGTCAATACTGGGCGATTCAATGGTACTTGTACCTTAATAGAAAACAGTTTGCAAAGACCACTTTTGTGGTTACCATGCCGGCATCATATATACGAGATAATTCTTAAATGCGTTTTCGACGAAAAAATAAGCTACTACGGAAGTCCCAACGTTAAATTATTTGAGAAATTTAAAAATGCTTGGGCTTAAATTAATAAAAGCAACTTTGAGTATGGCCTTCTAGATCCCCTTGTGAAGAATTACGTGAACGAATCAGCTGCGCGAATTATTAATGCTGTAAATACTGTCTTAAAGGTAAAACAACCCAGGGAAGACTATAAGGAATTTCTGGAACTGACTTTACTATTTCTGGGTGAAAAACCTAACAAGTCACACCCAAACAGCCTATTGTTTCGCTCACCAGGAGCTGTTCACCATGCCAGATGGATGGCAAAAGCCATTTATTGTCTTAAAATATTTTTATTCCGCAACGAGTTCCAGCTGTCAACACTCGAAATAAATGGACTTCGTCGAATTTGTATTTTTATTGTTGAAGTCTATGTTGAAGCGTGGTTTTCTGCTCCTTTGGCTGTTGAAGCGCCATACCAAGATTTTGTATTTTTGCGCAAACTGGAAAATTTTAAGAATATTGATGCTGAAATATCGCTCGTTGCGCTGAAAAAGTTTAAGAACCATTTGTGGTACTTAAGTCCTGAGGCGGTTGGTCTTGCATTTTTTGATAATAACGTACCAGTGTCTACAAAACAAAAAATGGTTGCAGCTTTGGAAAACGATTGTGAACTAGAGCAGAACACAAAACGAGTTAATGTAAATGGTAGAGAAATAGCTGAAATATTCAATGGCGGAATTGAGCAGTTCGTCTCGGTCGCAACAAAGGCATTATTTGAAAGATTTCAAATAAATACTAATTTTTTAAAACTTAATCCTGCAAAATGGCATCAGGACCAGTCGTATAAAAAAGTGGTTGAAGTGATGAACAAACTTAAAGTTGTAAATGACAGTGCAGAAAGGGGGGTCAAATTGATGGAGGAGTTCAATGAATTGTTCACAAAAAATGAACGTCAAAAGCAATTTGTTATTAAAATTGTGAGTGATTATCGGAATCGGTTTCCAGATTGTAATAAAAACACATTGACCCAAGTTCTTTAGACTTAATCAATAAAAACATGCACTCTAACCAAAGTTGTTAATTTATTTCATGTTAAATTTTTTAAAAGGTGATTGTGAGCATTTTTAAATTTATTTCAGTAAATATTGGCATTAGATAAAAATGATGTATGAATAAGTTGTTGTAAACACATAAATGAACAACACAAAGTCATGTAAACACAAAGTCAACAACAATTTTTTACAAAGTCAACACAACAGAAGTTACAAACAATCAAAGTGAGATTTTACTTAAAAAAACGCATTTTGTGTAAATTTGGGGGGCCGACGCGACCCCTAAACCTCCACCTAGGGCCCTGAAATTTTACAGGGATTATTTTTTTATAAAACTCAACCCAAAAAAAGTATGAGACCAAAGAAAATAAGACTTTCGAAATTAACTGTCACCCTACTATTCATGCATTGATAATTTCTCTGTAGTGGATTTTATTAACTTATCTGGGGTTACTCTGTGATCATTTGTCAAAATGTTTGAACTGTCATTGGGCGAGCTGTTGAAATATTTGTTATTGCAACAGTAAGCCTAGTCAAGTTAGGGACGTGTTGCAGAATATTCATCAGTTGATTGTTTATTAAAATTCACCAGTTTGCATATTTTGCTATATAATATATATATTGTAAACCAATCGGTAGTGAGAGGGTTCAGCTGGACAATCCCACGAGCCTCTCCAGCTGTCGTATGCAGTATACTTTTCTTCTTAATAAAAAAGAAGGCTGACGTAATGCATTTGCAAAGTGTTTCAATATTTCCATTACAGGAAAATAAAGGGATGCCAAGTTTGTGGATTTTATTAACTTATCTGGGGTTACTCTGTGATCATTTGTCAAAATGTTTGAACTGTCATTGGGCGAGCTGTTGAAATATTTGTTATTGCAACAGTAAGCCTAGTCAAGTTAGGGACGTGTTGCAGAATATTCATCAGTTGATTGTTTATTAAAATTCACCAGTTTGCATATTTTGCTATATAATATATATATTGTAAACCAATCGGTAGTGAGAGGGTTCAGCTGGACAATCCCACGAGCCTCTCCAGCTGTCGTATGCAGTATACTTTTCTTCTTAATAAAAAAGAAGGCTGACGTAATGCATTTGCAAAGTGTTTCAATATTTCCATTACAGGAAAATAAAGGGATGCCAAGTTTGTGGATTTTATTAACTTATCTGGGGTTACTCTGTGATCATTTGTCAAAATGTTTGAACTGTCATTGGGCGAGCTGTTGAAATATTTGTTATTGCAACAGTAAGCCTAGTCAAGTTAGGGACGTGTTGCAGAATATTCATCAGTTGATTGTTTATTAAAATTCACCAGTTTGCATATTTTGCTATATAATATATATATTGTAAACCAATCGGTAGTGAGAGGGTTCAGCTGGACAATCCCACGAGCCTCTCCAGCTGTCGTATGCAGTATACTTTTCTTCTTAATAAAAAAGAAGGCTGACGTAATGCATTTGCAAAGTGTTTCAATATTTCCATTACAGGAAAATAAAGGGATGCCAAGTTTTGTATTAATAAATGATGCTAATTGCTTACGTAATTCGATTGCCTTTTTAAGATTGCGATATACTAAATAATGATGTCTACAAAATTCATTGCTTTGGCCGTTTTCAATAAAAATGTGTAAATATTTAATAATGTAATAAGGTCTCCCTCTGCCACTTCAAATCTTCTTTTTACAATATAGCTTTTAGCTATTGATTATACCGAAGATGGTTTAAAAAATACTGGCTGGACTTGCAACATAGCTGTAATTGTAATTATCTCCTCAGTACACTTCATCAGTCCAGCTACATACAACATTTTACTCAGCATTGCATAGAGTGGCATTACGGCTGCTATGTAGCCCATCGGCTGCATAAGATTACATTTCTCATCGAGAGCACCTGTAATGTAGATTTCATTAGAATACAATATGAAAATTATAAAAACTTTACCTAAAGCGTAAAGTGTGCTCAACGCTTCCAACACATTTTTTGTAGATGGAGAAGATGGAAAACAAAAGTGTAGTATATTCCCTATCCCAAGTATTTTTAGTTGAAGTATTGCTGCACTGAGCTCATTTCTACTAGTTTCTGGAGGCGTTCGATTACACAAGCCAACGAAATTTGTCTCAGTATAAAGTCGATATACCTTTCCAAACCGCATGCGCCCTGCATGACCAGCTCTTTGAGCGGCTGCTGCCTTGCTAATTGGTACAATCATAACATTATCTGTTGAACTAGCAGAATCAAGAAGTTTCAACTTTACAAAACCACAATCGATAACTGGAAATAAAATAGACAAGCTGTAATAACTTAAGATCCCAATTGTTAATAAAAACATATAACATTACTTTTACTATGCATATTGGAAATGATAAGTACAATATATAAATTGTATTATACAATAGTTAAAAACTTACTGAACAGAATAAGAAAATATAAACAACTACTCCATTTGCTGGTACGCTACTAAAGTTGCAGTCGCACATATATCAAGCCACTTTGTACCTCTGCACCACCATTTTGAATCCGCAAAAATCTCATAAACATAAAGCAAATAAAGCCCATTAGTAGTGCAAGAAGAAATATTTTTGAAAACAAAAAATATTGATCTAACTTATTTCTAGATATTGCATGGGGTGTTGAGAATGTTTGGCATCCAGGGTTTATATATAAAATTCAAAAACTCCTACCAGGTAACGTACAAATGCTTCTAGAACCGTACCTACATAATCGGAAGTTCAGAGTAAAATATAGAGAATACACCACAAAAGACTTTGATATTAATGCTGGGGTTCCACAAGGAAGTATTATAGGCTTTGTACTATATGTGTTATTTACTGCGGAACTCCCTACTGCCGATCATCTAATCACTTTAACGTTCGCTGAAGCCACTGGTATTTTTAGAATGAATAGCAAACCAATGGTGGCTTCGAAACGTCTTGAGAAGCATTTGACGAAAATAGAAGATTGGCCGATTCGAGCATTAAGTTAAACGATACCAAAGGTACTCACGTCATGTTTATACTTATGACAGAAATATGCCCTGTGGTTACACTAAACAACGTTGCTATGCCTCAATTGAATATAGTAACATATCTAGGCTCCCATTATGGTAGGCACCTTGGCATAGTGTGGGGCGCTTAAGTTGCAAAGATTCGTCGGACTATTTTAAAATAAGGCGGAAATATACTGCCCCCCCTGGCAGGGCCGCCAGTGTTTTTAGACAGATCGACCGATGAGCAACGAACAAAGATCTACCAGGTGTGCGTCTGTTTCCCAGGTTAGGGGCGGCACACAATGACGTCTGTTTTCTCCATGTTAGGAGCGGTCGGTTTTCTGAGTCTTTTGTGCGTGTGGTGGTAGGCTGTAAAGAAACCACACGGGGAGAGGGTGTTCTTTGTTCGTCATTAGATGTCCAAAACTAATGAAGAAGAGTTTACGGTTCAGGGGGTCGGATCCCCAGTATCGGCGGCAGGTGGTTGGCGAGGAGTCCACCTGGCGTCGATATCAAGCAACTCCTCAGGCATCGCCGTGGTACCCCCGAGATGTCTGATAGTGCAACTGGGATGGTCTCCAAGCCAACTTTGGGTAGGCAAGGGACCTGTGAGGTGTAGGCTGAAGGGGATCGCATAGGATCTCAGCTTATGAGCTTGCGCATAGACCACGCAACCGATGACGACTCGTTGTCACAGGTCAGCAATGTCTACGACAAAGGCTCGGAGTCGAGATGCAATTGCTCGGTCCTTCTCAGCCCTGCGCTCCACATGCTCCTGAGCCGGGGAAGGAGACGAGAAAGGTGGTAAGCCTAACAAAAGAGCAAAAGGCCAGAAATGACTATAAGCGCTCGGCTTACTGTCTTCCAAAAATGAAGGCGAAAGATCCTTCTCCCTTTTTGAAAAGCATGAAAAGGTTTGAGAAAAGTATGATAAGGACAACACTTCGACCTCCAGAAAAAACCGTAAGCCGGACAAGGCCACAGGTGATCGCGTAAATGTGCCGCCAAAACCGAGTTCTTCGAAGGAGCCACCTAACTTGGCATCGGGCAAAACTCCAAAAGTGTTCGATCTGTTGCCATCGGCCTCCTTCGAATCGCCTATGGAACTACTAGTAGCTATCATCGACAGAGTCGACCCTGATGGGAAGATAACGCCGAAGAATTGGTTGCTAGTGGAGGCGCGGCTGATAGAGGAAATGGTCGGGGCTGACGGCGGGGAGCTACAGTTTGACGGGGCCGGCTGGCAGAGGGGTGTTAAGGTCTTTGGTTGCAACAACAAGAAGTCTCTGGACTTCTTAACGCGTTCAATTAGCGGCCTTGATCCACACTGGCGGGGCGCCTGGTTGGAAGTGGTGCCTCGTTCTCTGCTTCCGATCCGCCCGGTTGTTTCGGTGTGGATTCCACCTCCGGTTCCGGACCAGGAGTCCATACTCAAACTGATCGGGCCGCAAAACCAGTCGCTAAATTCAGCAGAGTGCGGGTGATCTCCGTGACCCCCTGCAAAAATGGAGTGGGAAGTGACGCATTGCTCGCAGTGGACTAGGCGTCGCTATCCAAATTAAGGAGCGAGCAAGGGAATGCTAACATTGATATGACGGTAGGTCTTCTTACGGCAATACTGAAAAAATCTTTTGACCTATCTTGTCCTTTGACTAGGCAGCGTGCTAAACCAAAACCGATTTGGTGGAACGCATATTATATAGTTAGTTTTAATGAATATAAAGCAAAATTAAGGCTGCAAAAAGGGAGTCCTGGCAGCATTTCTGCGGAACTCTGGAGTCGGTAAATGAGGCATCGAGACTCAGGAAAATATTGTCCAGAACCACGACGGTTCTCGGCAGTGTGAAGAGACGGAATGGCTCATGGACTGGCTCGCGTCAGGAGTCCCTGGAGGTTTTGATGGAAACGCGCTTTCCAGGTTGCACGGACTCGTATACCGTCCATTCGCAGTCGGTAAATCTTGAGCGTGTTTCAAGGACTGAAGTGTCGAATATCCTGAGGGAGGATAATATTGCGTAGGCGATAGGCTCCTTCGACCCGTACAAACCATCGGGTCCTGATGGGATTATACCGGCTATGTGGCAATATTCTTCTGAGGGCGTGATTCCCCATCAAGTTCAGATCTTCACAAGGTGTCTCGAGGATGGGTACGTGCCAAAAAGTTGGGGAGAAGTCAGGGTGGTTTTCATTCCAAAAGCGGGAAAAATAAATCATTCTAGGGGCAGGGATTACTGACCAATAAGTCTCTCATCGTTTATTCTTAAAACACTTGAGAGACTTATTGATCTGTTTATTAGAGGGGTTACCAATATTCGCAAAATAGATACTGTGCAACACGCATAAAATAAGGGTAGATCAGTGGATAGCGCACTTCATGACGGGGCTGGCATCATTTAGAGGTCAATGAACTATAAGGAATACACTTTGATAGGTTTTCTGGACATTGAAATGCTGAGGCGATCTGTAAGGCGCTGAGAGATCACGGAGTGAAGGAATTCATAATGACATGGAGTAACACAATGCTAGCTAGCAGAGTCATTAACGCCACTATGGGGACGGCCTCGTTGAGTAGCAGGACTACAAAAGGTACTACGCAGGTGGAGTGCTGTCACCTCTGCTATGGCTTCTAGTACTAAAAGAGATCTTAGAAACCCTCCTCAAAGCAAAGAGAACAAAGATTGGAGCCTACGCTGATGATGTTGCCATACTAATCCCGGGCAAGTTCTTGTCAACGATTAGCGAAATCATGGAATCAGCACTGGATGAGATTTCCGGATGGGCTGAGCGTAACGGCTTAGAAGTTAACCCTACTAAGACGAAGTCAGTTTTGTTCAACAGGAAAATAAAAATCCCTGAGTCCCTGAGATGTTGAATCTCTCTTCAGAAGCAAGATTCTTGGGTATCATTCTGGACTCCAAGTTAAATTGGAGAAGGAATATTGAGGAGAGAAGTAAGAAGGGTTTGGCTGCATACTATACCTGTAAAAGGATCTCTGGGAAAAAATGGGGACTGTCACCGTAAATCCTGTATGGGATGGACACCACAATCATTAGACCAATTTTAAACTAGGGGTCTATCGTCTGGTGGAAGGCGTTGGCAAGGAAATGTAATAAAAACCGTATCGAAAAAGTACAAAGATTTGTTAGGCTGGGAATCTCAGGGGCTGTAAGCAGCGCGCCTCAAGAAGGCTTAAACTTATTATTTCACCTCTTACCACTAGGAGTGTTCATTCAGGGCTGTGCCACCAAGTGTGGTCTCAGACTGAGGACAGGACTGAGAACACGTGGAAATCTGCCAACTATGGTCACTGTACAATTTTGAGCGAAATAAGACGGAAGGGTCACAGGTTAGATACGGCCGATTTAGAGACGACTAGAGACTACATGACTTCTACTATGGATTTTACAGCTAGAATTCTAACTCTCTATCCAACCAGGGAAGACTGGGAGTCAGGCTCTGTGATGCGTAATTCTGACATTACCATTTACACTGACGGTTCAAAGATGGAGGGTGGAACGGGGGCCGGTTGTCTTCTCGGAAGGCTTGCAGGCAAGACAGTCCTATCGGCTGCCTGACGCATGCAGCGTCTTTCAGGCCGAAGTCTATGCAATTGAGAAAGCGGCCGGACTGATACAAAGTAGTACAATTCTACCTTCGAATATCACTATCTTTGTGGATAGTCAGGCGGCGCTTATGGCAATAGAATCCAAGACAGTTAAATCGAAGTTGGTAATGAAATGTCGTACCTCACTAGTGAACATTGGACCCCACAAGGTCTCACTCTGCTGGGTTCCCGGACATGGCGATATAGAAGGGAATGAACTAGCAGACGAGATGGCCAGAAGGGGCTCTGAAATGGACATTAACGAAGCAGATACCTCAATACAAATCCCGATATGTGAACTGTTTAAGAACATAGAAGAATTCACTATTGCAGTGACATATAACTTATGGACTAATCGTGACGACTATGAACTTTCAAGGGCCTTATGGCCAAGGTTAGACATGAAGTCAAGGGTAAATCAAGCGATAACTGCCGTGCTGCTTAAATCGTTTTTATTAAGATACTGACCTGTCTCAGCATTAATTAGTTAACTTAAATAAATGTTAAGTATTTGCTACATTTAAATAAATAAATTTCTAGTTTAAATTCATCACAATTGAAATTGGGACTTAAGTGTTTTATTTTGTGGCTGGCTCAGTGAGCCAAAATAACTCGTACATTTTAATGGTGCCGAAACCCGGGAATTAAGTGCTTTTTTGAAAGAAGGTACTGTACCCTCTTTATTTTATTAAATTGTTGACTCGTGTCGTGCTTAAAATGGAGGATATGTCGCGAGCAATTGAAGAGCAGCGTATGCTTGTGGATCGTTTAACGCGATTAATCGAAGAATTCGAAAAACTTCCTTCTAACGCCAAAACTCGTGGCCTGGCTCAAACATTCTTAACAAAATTAGAGGAAATAAATAAATTGTTCGAGTGTAACCATGAGCAAATTTATGATCACGTTCTCAATAATTCGGTCTCGGTTAACGTCGTCCCATATCTCCAAGAGGATTTATATACGACCTTTATCACGACATTTCTTGTCGCCAAAGGCTCTCTTTTGGATATTATTTCCGAGTATGAAAAGGCTGCCCCTCCAAGCCTTCATGCAAGCACATTTAGAGCAAATTCTTTTGCAAACGAGTCCGTTTCAACCGATGTCAGATTACCAAAAATTGATATTCCTACCTTTAATGGAGATTATCTATAATGGCTTTCGTATAGGGATATGATCGTTTCCCTGGTCCATTCCAACCAATGTCTGTCCCAAGTCCAAAAATACTATTTTTTTAAAAACTCTTGCAAAGATACACCTCTGTCAATTGTAAACGAATATCCGGCTTGTGACGCGAGTTATGAACTTGCCTGATCCGCTTTGTCGCGGCGTTATCACAATAGGAGAAAAATTTGTGATACAGTTTTTAGAAAACTGTTTGATATACCTAAATCTAATGGCTCATGTGAGAGCATTAAAAAAATTCTTGATACCACTCGCAATTGTTTGGCTCTTTTTGGTACACTGGAGGTCAATTGTGAATACTGGGATCCCATTCTTATTCATATTACGGTTGGCAAGTTGTACCTGCAAACTTGCAAGGAATGGGAAGAATCTCTTAAGGCCGCAACGGACATTCCAAAAACTGATGATTTGTTCGATTTTCTCGAAATAACTTTTCGTACCCTTGAGTCCATTAATGACCACAATTCATTTCCGAGTAAACCTAGCTTTTTTAAACAAAATGCAAATCGTTGTGTTCATATGGTAGCCCTTGGAGATGAGAACTGCCCCTGCTGCGGAAAACGACACCCGTTGTACAAATGTTTTAAGTTCGCGGCCCTGCCGTCTGCTGCCAAGCGTGAACTTATGTTCTCAAAGAAGATTTGTAGAAACTGCCTCAACATTGGTCATTATGCTCAAGATTGCAAGCTGCAAACTCGTTGCAAAGTTTGTAAAGCATCTCATAATACGATTATACATAAAGAATTTACAAAAACAACAAATATACCAAGCTCATCAAATAATCAAGTTGTTCCTGCTGTTGAAACCCCTATCACTTCTGCTGCTCAAAGAAAAGCTGGCACTTCCCTTCAATGCAACTTCTCTGTACTAACTGCTACAGTAATACCTCAAGTTTTGTTAGCCACAGTTCGTGTTTTAGTGCAAACACCTTTTGGCACTTTTAAGCTTCGCGCAATATTGGACCAAGGCGCACAAGCCTCTTTAATTACTGAGCAAGCTGCCAAGCTTTTGAATTTAAAGAGAGAAAATACTTTCGCCCGCATCAACGGTATCGGCCAAAATTCGATTTTAGTTCGAAAATGTGTTCGATTTTGTCTCACGTCTTCATACGAGGCCGATTTTAAGCTTGATGGTTGCGCCTTTGTAATGTCTTCTTTGACCCAATATTGCCCAGGTCCTATCAGGAAAAATGATTTACCAGATTTAAGTAAATACCAATTAGCGGATCCTTAGTTTGATAAAAACTATAAAATTGATATTTTGATCGGTGGCGATATTTATGGAGATATTATGCTGCCCAGCCAGAAGAAGTTTACCAAAGGCATTTTCTTGCAACTGTCTCATTTCGGTTGGGTTGTAACTGGCCCTACAACTGCTGTTTCTTATGGTACTCCAGTTAACGTTAATTTGTGCTCATTAGATAAACAGCTTAAAGCATTTTGGGAGCAAGAAGAATTTATTGAGAAGAGAAAGGCAACTCCTGAGGAAAAGGCTTGTGAAGACAATTTCATTAATACTTTCCAGAGAAGTTCTGACGGAAGATATACGGTGGCTCTACCCTTTAAATCGTTTTTATATGGAAATTCGGCTCCTACATTCTCTCATACTGATTATAATTCGCTCAAACGGTTGAAGACTATGGAAAATCGGTTCGCATGGACACACATTTAGCTCTGGAATACAGAAAATTCATGCAAGAATACGAGTCGTTAGGGCACATGGTAAAGATTGGCGTTTACCCGCGAAACTTGCAGCCTCATAGTTATTCATCATGGCGTTCTGAGGGAAAGTAGTTTCACAACAAAACTACGTGTTGTATTTGATGGTAGTAGTAAACGAACCCCGTACCCCTCGCTTAATGAAGCCCTTTCTTCTAGCCCTGCGTTGCAAAATGACTTACCCTCGATTATAACACGATGGCGGCGCTTTAAGATCGGTTTTCGCTCAGACTTAGAGAAAATGTTCCGTCAAATTCGTATAGATGAAAATCAAACTTACTACCAACAGATTCTTTGGCGCGATTCGGTTGACACTGAGATTTTCATATATAAACTTTTAACCGTTACATATGGTACTAGTTCTGCCCCTTATTTGTCAATAAGAGTTTTACACGAGCTAGCTAAAGATGAATCTCAGACCTATCCCGAGGCCTGCAGTATTTTAAAAACCGACACGTACGTTGATGATGTTATTTCTGGCGCTGATTCTGTCTCTGAGGCTCAATATCTTCAAAAGGAACTAGTTAACTTATTAGCCGCTGGTGGATTTAATCTACGAAAATGGACATCAAACTCTTCGGAACAAATGGCTCATATTCCTGAGGAGTATCGAGAAAAAATAAACATGATCGACTTTGACGAGCAGTCTGTTGTCAAAGCGCTGGGCCCTGGAATATTAACGAAGATACATTTTCATTTAAAGTAAATTTCGTGGCTCAAGATGAAGTTACGACGAGTAGCTTGCTGTCTGACGCAGCCAAACTTTATGACTGGCTAGGCTGGCTTGCCCCAGTCACAATTAATGCGAAAATCACTTTCCAGAAACTTTGGCTCGAGGGCATTGACTGGATACACCCGGTTTCTTCTTCTATAAAGTCCAACTAGAATCGCTGTCTCGTAGAACTAAAGGACTTAGAAAAAATCCAAATCCCGCGCTGGATTGGTACATTAAAAAGTAGCTCAATAGAGTTACATGGGTTCTGCGACGCCTCGCAAGCTACCTTTGCTGCCGTCGTTTATATAAAAGATTTAGACTCTGGATGAACACATCTAGTTCAATAAAAGACAAAAGTTGCCCCACTTAAAGTGGTTTCAATTCCCAGGCTGGAATTATGTGGCGCGACTCTTCTGGCCAAACTAATGGAAAAAGTTAAAAGCACGCTTGAACTAGAAATTACCAACATCATTTATTGGACTGACAGCATGAGTGCTCTCTGCTGGCTTAGAGGCGAAAGCTCAAAATGGAGTGTTTACGTGGGTAATCGGGTTGCAGAGTTGCAACGCCACTCCAATGTCTCACAATGACGCTATATATCAACAAAAGATAACCCAGCTGACTGTGCTTCCAATGGTATCTCGTCTGTTGAACTTTTTTATCATAATCTATGGTGGTCTGGTCCTTTTTGGTTAGCTATGTGGCCCGCACAACCAAACATTTCCTCTGAAACGGAACTTGAAGC
Source organism: Clusia tigrina (assembly GCA_920105625.2). Lineage (NCBI taxonomy): Eukaryota > Metazoa > Arthropoda > Insecta > Diptera > Clusiidae > Clusia > Clusia tigrina. Next base: position 316,268,656 of record OV050030.1, read on the forward strand.
CAGAAAGTCGAAAATTGCTGTCAACTTAACCACTAATACGAATGATTATCCTGAAATCCTGTCAAAATTTTCTACAATCACGAAATTGGTTCGTGTTACGGCGTCTGGGCGGAATCTGGGCTCACTTTCAACAGAAGAACTAGAACTGTCCCTGCAGAATCTCGTAAAAATATCGCAAATGGTGGAATTTCCTGACGAAATGGCGCAACTTCAGAAAACCTATAGTGTTCACTCTGGAAGTAATCTGGCTCATCTAAATAATAAAAATAGGTAAGTTCAATTATGAATTTAAACACCCTATAATACTATCTAAAAATAATCCACTCTCTCTTTTGATAACTGCAGACGCTCATGTAAAGACGTTGCACGGTGGCCTTATTCAGATGCACGCCTATGTCACCAGAAGGTTCTGGATTTTATCTGTTCGCAATTTGGCTAAAAATGTCCATAGGCGCTGCATCACGTGCTTCAAATATAAGGCTAAAGCTGCTCAGCAAATTATGGGCGATCTTCCGGCCTTCCGTCTGCAACCCTGTCGACCGTTTAAGCACAGTGGAGTGGATTATTCTGGCCCCATCACCATCAAGCAATCTACGGCTCGAAATTCTGTCACCACCAAAGGCTACATATGCCTCTTCATTTGCATGGTGACAAAGGCCTTACACCTTGAGGCTGTGACCAGCCTGTCTACTGAAGCGTTCATCGCCGCTTTCCGAAGATTTACCTCACGCCGTGGTATCTGCACCGATTTGTATTCTGACTGAGGAACTAATTTTATTGGCTCTAACAAAGAGCTTAAAATTCTTCAGCGGAGAAGTCGTGACTCGTTGCCGGAAGAGCTTACTGAACTATTATCTAACTCTGGTACAAATTGGCATTTTATACCCCCTGCTTCCCCTAATTTTGGTGGTCTCTGGGAGGCTGGTGTAAAGTCCACAAAACACAATTTAAAACGAATAATGGACCAACGTATATTAACATACGAAGAGCTTTCTACACTTCTGGCGCAAATCGAGGGTGGTCTTAACTCAAGGCCCTTATGCCCTCTCTCATCTGACCCTTCCGACTGTGAAGCTCTTACTCCAGCACATTTTCTAGTTGGTGAACCAATTTTAAATGTCCCTGAGGAAAATCTATTGAATACAAGTATCGACAGACTGTCTCGCTGGAAGGTCGTGGAATCGCTTAAACAACATTTTTGGAAACGTTGGGTCAATGAGTACGTGTGCCGTCTTCAAGATCGACCTAAATGGCTTAAACCAGAGAAAAACATAGAAGTTGGTGATTTGGTCCTTATTTTCGACGAGCGTCTACCGCCTGGCCAGTGGCCACTAGCCCACATCACAGAAGTTCATCCTGGTGCTGATGGCCGAGTCAGAGTTGTCTCTATTATATCCAACGGAAAATGTTATAAACGTCCTGTCTCCAAGATTGCCCTTCTTCCCATCAATGCTGAGCCCGACGTTTTAAACGAGTTGCTGTGAGTCGAGGCATAGCGTGGTTAGCTCAGAAAAACCAAATAAAACACCTCCGTGCATCGTTCGTGGCTCTAGTCAAGAACTAATCGTTCTTTGTGTGGGGGAAATGTTTTTAATTTTTAATTTTAATTGTTATTGTTATTAATGGACCCCTAAAAGATCCCGCGATGTACCCCTAAAAGTTCCCGATAAGATAGCTCCACGCCGACATCGAGCTACAGGCCGGCAAAGCGGTTTGCAAAGAAGGTCAACAAAAACATTGATAAAATGTCAGTAGTGCCCCCAGCTGACCCGCCGGTTGGTGGTGAGATGAAGGAGGTGGAGACCTTACTTGGGGGCGAACCTGGGGGGGGGGTTAATTGGAGGCATCTTCGAAATAAGAAATGTTAGGAAGACCAACTGGTCGATATATAACTTTTACTTAGAGCAAAATATTGCGTGCCTTAGTGAAAAAATAAGTAACTCTCAGGAACTAGATCTTGAAGTTAACAAATTAAATAATATAATAATTGAGGCTTTTGAAAGTAGTTGCAATTTAGTTGTGAAGAAACGTTCTAGGAACGTACCTTGGTGGAGTGTGGAGCTAAAGATTTTGCGCAAAAAAGCCCGTCAACTCTTTAATAGAGCCAAGTCTAATGGTGACTGGGCATCCTATAGAAGTGCCTTAACGGCCTATAATAATGAGTTGAGAAGATCTTAGAGAGACTCATAGAAAAAGTACTGTGAAGAAAGTGAAGCGTTCCCAGCAGCTACCCGACTCCAGAAATTACTCAATAAAGATGACTTAAATGGCCTCTCTACACTCAAGTAGGGTGCTGGAAATTTTTTCGAAGATATTGCAAGAGACGGGACAGCTTTTGTCGGACACTCACTTTCCAGGCTGTGCCAATAGTGGAGAGGATAGTGAAATCATCGAGAAAACTCGTTTCTTAATGCCTACACGGAGGGAACTCTCACTGGCTCGCAGAATCTTCACCGTCGCAAAGCCAAATGGGCTATCTCCACTTCTAGACCATTCAAATCCCAAGGTGTCTATAATAGTAAGAACCTTTCCTACTTCGGCAAGGTGTTGATGTATTAGCACCTGTGCTAACAAACATTTTCTGGATAAGCCTGGAACTAGGCATAGTACCTAAACCTTGGACGAAGGCTAGGGTGGCTTTCATACCGAAAGCAGGCAAAAACGCGGACCACACGCCAAAAGCGTATCGGCCCATTAGCCTAACGTCATTCCTGCTAAAAGTTATGGAAAAAATTCTGGATCAATATATCAGAGAAACGTATCTTAAAGAGTCTCCTCTTCATATTGAACAATATGCTTACCAATCAGGCAAATCGACTGAGACAGCCATACATAGCTTAACGAGCAAAATTGAAAAGGCGTTTGATGGTAAAGAAATAGCTCTTTGTGCATCGGTTGACATTACGGGGGCTTTTGACAATGCTACTTTCAGATTAATTGAGGAGGGGATGAACAGGAAAGGTATACAAAGACTGATCATAACATGGGTTCTCAATATGCTGAAAAACAGAACAACAATCTTTGAAACAGGGACAGCAAAGCTAATTGTCAGGTCAACCAAAGGATGTCCCCAGGGGGGCGTCCTATCGCCACTCCTATGGTTATTGGTTATCGACGAGCTCTTACAAACTCTCAATGACCTCGGATACGAAGTTCAGGGATTTGCGGATGATTTGGTAACTATGGTCAGAGGCAAGTTTGACTCTACCATAACAGACCGCATGCAACTAACTGTTGACATCACTCAAAACTGGTGTCAGGAGAAAGGACTATCGATAAAATCGAATAAAACAAACGTGGTACCCTTCACCAAAAGAAGGAAACTGAATCTGGGGACCTTAAGTTTAGGGACCACGAACTTAACAATGTCCAATGAAATAAAATATCTGGGAGTAATCCTAGACAAAACTCGAACTTGGAAAAACCACTTATCATACATAACTAGTAAAGCCTTAAGAGCAACCTACTCTTGCCAGAGGTTGTACAGTAAAACATTGGAACTACGGCCAAAAATGATGGCGTGGTCATATAAAACAATAATAGTACCAATGATTACATACGTGTCGTTGGTATGGTGGCCAAAAGTAAACTAAACAAAAGCTCAGATGACTCTTAATAAGATTCACAGTATAGCCTGTTTGAGTGTGACCAGAGCAATGAGAACGTGCCCCACGCTAGCTTTGGGAATGATCACTGGACTGATTCCTCTACACCTTGTAGTCAAGATGATGGCGGCCAGTGCTGCCCTAAGGCTATCTAATCTATCCCATATTAAAGAAGGCAACCTATCCGACCAAAGATTCTAGACACTGTCTGGAATTCTCCGTGCCTCATGGACTTCGACAAGATGGACAGAAAGTAAAATTTCTCCAAGCACTTCAAAATGGTCAACAGTGACCGTTCAACGTGGAGAAACAATGAAATAATAATAAAACAGGACTCACAGTTGTGGTATACAGACGGGTCCAAAATGATGATGGCAGTGCTGGAGCGGGAATTGTAGGGCCAAATTTCCAAAAAGCAATTGCAATGGGAAAAAGAGATTCCATTATTCAGGCGGAGGTCCACGCCTTACAGTTATGTGCTAGATAATGTCTTCGCAGGTGTACACGCAACACACCGCATACTCTCAGATAGCACGGCAGCTCTGAAATCATTAATAAACTTCTCATTCCAATAAAAGCCGGTCTGGGTATGCTCTAAACTCCTGAATACTATAGCAGCGAGTATATTTATATATATATATATATATATATATATATATATATATATATATATATATATATATATATATATATATATATATATAGTTAGGTTAACCTGGCTGGCATAAAGCCACGCATAGACCGATATGTCCCTAGCGAAACCAGATGGGGTCTGAGCTTTATGCAGATTTCCAGTAGACATCTCGAAGGATGTCAACGCTTTTTGCGAATTTAAGCAGTGCTCTCAGCTCCATTCCTGAGATGTTTTCCAATCTCCCAAATTGTGGAGCCCCTAAGCATTTTAAACGCGTTTTTGATAACGCAGGTATATGACATACGAGTATACAATGGAGATGTTCTAGAGCTTCGCTTACTCCAAATTTTTGAAAATTTGCAGTTGTTTTTATTGTGCCACCTTGCTTTCATATGCTTACTCATGTTGCTATCCATTTTAAGAGGATTCCGTATGTCGTTTTCTTGTTAAAGTGGTAAATAGACAGCGTTTTTTGCAGTCTCATGTGCTATTTCATTCCCTTCTATGCCCTTATGACCAGGTACCCTATAGATATGCAATCTTCTGCGATTAGCCTCTCTATGGCTTCCTGCTCTGTAGGATATTTTTGAATTTTATACCATATGATTTAATTGCTGCTAGCTTCTCGTAATTGCTAGCCATCACTGTGACCTGATGCTTCATTACTTCGTAGGTCTGGGTCTCCCTCCGGTCTATGGCGGCGAAGTGACTCTGCACTGCCGATGCATCTCTGTGATCCATCACCCCGAATGCCTAATGGAACATTTCCCCAATGAAGTTGGCCGCTCTCTTGGCCCTGCTCCTGAACATTGCCCACAGTAATTGCTCATTATTTTCAAGCGTCGCTATAGAAATTTCAGTTTCGACCAGGTGCACACTACACGAAGCAACCATTGCCGATGAACATTTTCGCCTCGCAACTTCACACACCGAGCTTGCCTTGCGCAAGAACTTCCTTGTGCTCTTCAGGAAATCGCTCAAGTTCATCGGCTTGTCCATTAGGATTGTCCATTCCTCCGTATAAAACCATGCCTGTCCAACATCTCCGAAGAATACCGCGGTGTCATTCATCTGCTTTACTTCTACCTCTGCATCTGTAATTACCACCACTAAGGCCAGCACGCCAAACAGCAATCAAAGACTAGAATATGGGTACATTTATTGATCAAAATACCTACATAGAATAATTATCCATCTTATATGAATACAAATTTAATTCGATATTTTCAACAATTTCAATTTCAAAAAAAATGTACTAAGTCATACTGATTATATAATATCTTAATTCAATAATTACCTACCTTACTCCTAAAATGGGCCTGTGATCAACCTAACGCGCATATTCCCCCCAACTAATAAAGGTTGCTGAATGAATATTCTTACTTTAATCTATTACTCCTCTGATTCATGTTTACTCTCCACCTCGCTACCATACCTGCACACTAACTGCACTAGTACACCAAAATTACATATTTACGTTTCTACCTACTTGAAAAATTATTTGGGCAATTATCATCTTTAGTTACTTTCCTAAGATCCTTATAATCCATATGTCTATCATATGCCCACTTGCATGGTGCACGCTCGCCACAGCCTATGCAAGGCACTTACTTATCTCATCTTCTAACCTAGTATCCCATGCAATTATGCTCAACTATATTCTCTACTAGAATTATTAACCTTATACGAAAGTATATATCCATCTAAGTGAGTTTTTATCTAAACGTATCTAAATATCAACATAGAACAAACATGTACTCGCACGAGGATGTCGCCACTAAGACTATTACTTGTTTACTTTATTCTGCTTTTGCAATATTCTGCTTTGTTTTTTCCCACCCAAGGCCTCACAGAGTATCCGTATGTGCATTCCGAAAGTGTTCATATACAAATGTACCTATCCACTTAAATATATACTCTGCATATTTAAATGTGCTATGCCGAACATACATACATTCCCGTTCGTATGTACGTTGCACTGGCACACGCTAAACAAACAACCGAAAACAAAAAGAACAAAGCGCAGTGGTGTCAAATTACCAGTGCTCGTAAGCCATAAGCACGGTCGATCAGTGCACAGTCGTACAAACATATTCGTATATATACAACATTATTGCGATAATTCACTTTGCAATTTCATTAAAAGAAATTAACGAGAACCAGCAATAAAATAAAACAAAATATGTTTATAAAGAATAATTTTTTGCTTATAAAAAATTACGTTAATGCGACCGTTTTCACGCGACGTTGCCCTTGAATTTGCTTTATTCAACAATATTATTTAATATTAAGTTTTGACCTAATTCCACAGCCGCTGTTTTGATGTTCTTGATTTGGGGTAGGTCTATATGTGAACACATGTATGTTAGTTTTGCATTGCGATGCAACTCGAGCATTAACACAGAAAAATCGGGTTTCTTTATGCTAAAGCAATAGAGTATGCGCACAAATTATCTACCTGGGGGTTCTTGAATGGAAAAGCTTTAAAAGATTATTGTGCAGCTTCCTTGGTTTACCTTTTATCGTTACCACAGTTGTAACCGGGCTGCGGATCTCTTCCACCGCATATGGAACAATCCAAACGGGTGAGAATTTATTTTTCCTAGTCTGGTTCTTCAAAAGTACTCTGTCTCCTACGTTAAACACGGTTGGATTTAGAGTCTTGTTGTAGGCTTTTCTGGCCACTTTCTTTGCCTTCTCCTGATTCTCCCTGACCAGTTCATGTGCTCTCTGGAGCTGATACGTACGAGGGTGGATTGATATTGAAGCTACCTAGCGCTAGATAGCAGCACAAACACTAAAGCTTTTTTTTTTAGAAATTGCGATCTGTCAAACGTCAGCTGTTAAAATTTCACCCAAATTCATTGATTAGTTTATTTGTTGTAGTCGTTTGAAGTAAGCAACTTTTGTGTTTCTTGAAAAATGGAAAAAGCGAATTTCGTGCAGTGATTAAATACTATTATTTGAAAGGGAAAACGGCGAAAGAGACAAAAGAAAAGCTCGATAAACATTACGGAGAGTCTGCCACGTCAGATTACATGGTAAAATATTGGATTGCTGAATTTAAACGCGGCCGAACAAGCACTGCAACAATACCATCAACACGAAGGCCAAAAGAGGTGGTTACTGAAGAAAATATCAAGAAAATCCTCGATATCGTTATGAATGATCGCCGAATCAAGTTGCGAGAAATTGTTGAAATGGTAAACATATCATATGAACATTTTGCATGAACATTGCATATGAAAAAGCTATCGGCAAGATGGGTGCCGTGTTTGCTCAGTGTCGAACAAAAACGAGTTCGACAGACCACTTCACAGCGGTGTTTGGACATGATAAAGCGTAATCCTGTAGATTTTTGGCGTCGATTAATAACTGTTGATGAAGCGTGGGTCCACCACTACACACCTGAACCCAAAAATCAATCGAAACAATGGATCGAAGCTGGTGGAAGTGCTCCGAAGAAGGCGAAGGCAGTGAAATCGGCTGGCAAGGTTATTGCCACTGTATATTAGGATGCACACGGAATATTGCTCATCGATTATCTTGAAAAAGGATCCACAATCACAGGAAAGTATTATCGTGCATTATTGGATCAATTGATTGATGCAATCAAGGAAAAACGACCACATTGAAAGAAGAAAAAATTCTCTTTTTTCAAGACAACGCACCGGTTCACACAGCATTAGATACGATGCTAAAATTACGTGAAATACACTTCGAATTAGTTAATCATCCACCTTATAGTCCATATTTAGCTCCTAGTGACTTTTTCCTGTTTCCAAACTTGAAAAAATGGCTCGCAGGAAAAAGATTCATCTCAAACGAAGAAGTGATTACCGAAACTAACGCGTATTTTGAGGGGTTCCCGAAATCGTATTATTCAGATGGTATAAAAAAGTTGGAATATCGTCTTACTAAGTGTGTCGAAGTAAAAGGAGACTATGTTGAGAAATAAATGGTTTTTGAAAAAAAAAATATTTTTTTCCTTTTTAGGTAGCTTCAATATCAATCCGCCCTCGTATGTACTTTATTCGGATCTTCAGCGTTGTAAGCCTGTGCGCACTTTCGCTTCAGGTTGCTGGGCATGTTAAAGTCAAATCCGTAAAGCGTCTTAAACGGTGTTTGCTTCGTTGAGACGTGGACCGTGCTATTATGCACGTACATAGCTGTAGTCAGCCATTGGTCCCAATTTGATCCGTCCTCCTTGGCGAAGGTACGCAAATACTCGGCCAGAGGCCGGTGACTTCGTTCCAACGACCCATTGGCGTGCGGGTGGTATGGAGAAATATGCAATTTTCTAATTTCTAATAGTTTGCATATCTCCGAAAACAATTTAGACACGAAGTTCGATCCGTTATCGGTTATCAGAACCTTCGGTATGTTGTACCGCGCAACGATTTCGTCGAAAAACGCTTTGGCTACAGTGCCCGCTTCAGCGTCGGGTATGGCCACGCATGCCAGGTACTTAGAAAAATCATCCTGAAACGTAAGGATGTATTTGTTGCCAGATACCGTCTCTGGTAATATGCCCACGATATCCATATATACTTTGTCGAATGGTCGAGCTGGTGTGTCAGTCAACACCATTGGCATTTTCGTCAATTTAGAACTCTTATTTGCCTGACATTTAGGGCAGCTTCTTACATATCCCCTTCCAAGCGTAATCGCGTTTTACTCGCTTATACGTCCTCCATGATCCTTGGTGCCCGCCCAGAGTTGAATCATGGTAACTCTTTAGTACCTTCAGTATGACTTTTTGGCTTCCTAGCCATTCTACTTCCCTAGCTGGTCGTTCCACCATTTCCCTTTGGTTTGTGTCGTTCTCCTCGGGTTCTTCGTCTTTACTTTGACCAAGATTTACTTCTTCCTCTATCCGGGCCTTCGTCTTAGCTCTCGTTTGAACCATTGCCACTTTCCTCAGCTCCTGTGGTACCCTGCTGAGTGCATCTGCATTAAGATTCTTTTTTCCCGGCTTGTATATGATTTCAAAATCATATTCAGACTACTTATGCCTGAACCGCGCCAACCGAGAAGGTTGATCCGTCAAGTTTGCGATTCCACGCAACTGTTGGAGATCAGTGTAGATCTTAAATGGCCTACCCAGCAGGTATTCCCGGAAGTTTTTCGTTGCCCAAACTATGGCCAAGAGCTCCTTCTCTATTGTCGAATACCGCTTCTACGTATCGCTAAGCGCTCTACTTGCAAACGCAAGCGGTCGGTCGCTTCCGACTTCACTTTAGTTCACTAGCCCTAGGAATGCTTCCACTTCTTTTAGGTTCTTCATAATGGCTAAATTCCTTACAAATTTCACTTTTAGCGGGTCCGGCAGAGCTCCTGCCTCTGAACAACGTTGTCCCAAGTAGACCACCTCTCCCCGCAAAAAATTAACACTTCTCCGTGTTCAATTTCAAATTGTATTCTGTTAATTTTTGGAGAACGCACAAACGTTGCGAATGTTGCTGCAAATTCTTTCCATAAATTACATTGTCGTCGAGATACACAAAACAGTCTAACCCATGTAAGCCCGTCAGCACATGGTTCATTAGCCGTTGGAAGGTAGCTGGTGCTCCTGTTAATCCAAACGGCATCCTGTTGAACTCATTTTGACCTAGGCCGGTACTAAACGCGGTCTTCTACCTATCCTGTGTATCCACCAACACCTGGTGGTAGCCACTCGCTAAATCAAGCGTAGAAAAATATCTACTGTGTCCCAACTGGTCCAGGATTTCTTCTATGCGTGGAATTGGAAACACCTGCTTGATAGTGGCGTCGTTCAATTTTCTAAAATCAACGACCACTCTCCACTTCTTCTTCTCCAGAGTACCCCCCTTCTTCGGTGAGTTCCAAGGCGAGGTACTCGCCGATATTATATCGTCCTGTAGCATTCCCTGTACCTGCCTGTTCACCTCATCCTTGTGAGTTTGAGGCAGTCGGTACTGTTTCTGGTTTATCGGCGGCTGATTGGCCACCGTAAGAATTTCCTGCGTAATATCCGGTGTATACGTCAGCTGCTCTCCTTCCAGCAAAAATATGTCGTGAAAGGAGGCGCAGGGTGACTCTATTGAGGCTTTCTCCTCCAAGTTAACGTTGGGATCCAACTTGAGTGACGCCAGCACCCTCTCCATCCTCTTTTTCACGTTCGATTGTCTTATCTGGGTAACTGAACCCGATTTCGGCACCCTGAAGCTGTCAAAACTTGTGAACTTGGGCCTGAACTCTTGATCTACGACATAATCCTGGCCAGTGGCATTCAATACACAAGCGTATACCCTGCCCTTTTTGACATGTGTCACAGTTTATCCCAAGTAAACTCCGTCTGCCAGCTGTTGCTTGTGCAGAATTAATGTCGGGAGTTTCGAACGCACCTGGAGGATGACTATTCTTGTGGACCTGGCACCTGCTGTTTCCGACTCTCTGGCACTAATCCCATTCATGGTTCCTCCCTGCCAGGACTTGAGGTGGAAAGTACAACTTCTTTGGTTGTGCTTATCGAAGAGCACTAACTCTTTTCTGATTATGTCTAGGATGGTGCGATTCCAGAGGTTATCTCTACCAATGATCCCGTCGGCCGGAACCTTTTCCTTGTCCAGCTCTACTACATGCATTCTAAATTTTACACCATCGACTTGCTGTGGTTCACCATTACCGAGCCCATAGTCCTGATGCTTCCTCCGAATGCACCGTTCCAATTTTTCACGTCCACCTGGCTGATGACCAGTCCTCTACGTAAAACTCTAGATTTCACCAAACTAGTGTCCGCACCTGAATCTACCAGCAGCACTAGCTTTCCCCTAGCTGCCTTCCTGCAGGGTATCTCAACGCGCGCATGCCCATGCTGCTAGTAACGTAACAATTCCCTGTTTCACCAAACACGGAAGCATATTTACTTTCCAACTTGCTGACTTTATTCCTCACATCGTTCGGTAAACCCGCTGATCCAAACTCTCCTTTTGCTGTTTCCACGGAACTTTTTTGGGTTGTTGCTCTTCTCGGGTAGCCTCGTGCGTCTCCCGGTCTGCTTCTCCCAAGGAGCAGGCTCGAGGAGCCTCTTGCTCCCCCTCCCTCCTGGACACGGTCCTTGTATCACTGGGCACAAGAGAAACTCTTCTTGCTGCTTTTGGCATAAATTTCGCTTTCTTTGCTTCAGCTCACCGGTCTACTGGCCTTGACCAGGCCGCTGGAAGTTGCCCTGACCCGCTGGCTCCGTCTGCTCCTGCATTCCGCCGCTCTATGACTAATTTGGCCGCACGAAAAGCACCTCATGCCTTGTCTAGGTCTGTTTTCCTTCACAACGACGTGAGGACGAGACCACGGCTGCTGGTGGACATTACCATCAAAATTCCTAGGACCCGATAACCTGGTTCCTGAATTTCTGAGGCCTGCGTTCCCAGGACCGCTCCTATCAGGACTTCTCCTTAGCAACCCTGACCGCCATGTTCCCGAAGACCTCTCAGCCCTTGCTGATGTTGGATATGCTTCGCACGTTCCATCTGCCTCATTCCCATATAAAATACACTCCCCACAGTATGGAGCATTCTTCCTGACGATACACTCATCTAGTGTATGCCCCCACTTATTGCAGAATGAACAGACCGGCATTGCCTGACGTAATTCCCCTTCTGTTCGTCTCCCGTCCCGCTTTGCACATCCTTATATACCTGTACCGGTGTCGTAAATTCCTTCATGTGTGCGTGAGTCTGTCACGTACGCTTCTCCGCCTCTTGCTACAGCCAGAGTTACGTCCTGCCTGTTAAATACGGCATTTACTTCACTGGCACGAGGTTGACTTCTTTCCACCAGAAACTGCGCCCTGATGGCTTCCTCTACCAACTCTTCCACAGTCCCGGTCCGAATACCCAGCATGTGCACCCCTAACGTAGGCTCCTTCAGTCACACTACAAACGTTCTCGTTTTCAAGTACGTTTTCGTTTTTAACGTATACAATTCTTACACGCTACTAAAGCCATTTGGCAAAACCAGATTGTACGCATCTCCGGACAACCTCTGTTTCACACAATCGAAAGAATCTTGCAATTCGTCAGGACGAATACTCCTCTTTGCTAGTTGACACCCCTGGATAAATCGATGAACCTCCGATCTTAAATCCACCGACTCAGCACCAGTAAACACAGGTACTAGCCTGGACACGGTCTTGGAGATATCCTCGATACCCATCCTTCCGTCCCTTTTCGATACCCTCGCTTCTACACAAGAACGAGTATCTGGCCAACATTAACAGAAGCAGGACTATCTTGCTGACACAAATGGAAGCTGCTATAAAAAGGCTAGAAGACGTTGCAAAGAGACGCCAAAATCTTGAAACGGAGGTAGTGGAGGCTATGCTGGATCTACGTCGGCAGCACTCGGAGCTGCTAATTCTAGATAGAATTGGAAACCACCAGGCGGTGTCAATTAGAGGAAGAGCGGCAGTAACGACGAACCTTCTCACCGCGACGCCGGTATCAGCAAGCAGGGTCAGGGGTCCACCGATCTCGCCAAAAGAAATACGCAGTACGCCCAAATCTAAGAGCCAGCGCATTTCCAAAAGGGATCAAGGCGTAACAGCGACTATACCGCTAGCTACGTCGGAAGCGACAGATAAGAAGACACCACCACCAACGGAGAAACGCGTACAAAATATGGGAAATCAAAATGAACCGAGAGAAGACGCAGTGCCAGTAGCGTTGACAGCGGGAAAAGCGCAAAACAAAAATAGGTGGCAGAAGGTTACCGCGAATCGCAAGCCAATACACAGAACAGTATTTAGGATGAAGCCCGATGCCTTCATTATAAAGTCAGATGGCAAGGAATCCCTCGTGGACATAGTTAGAAAAATAGAGAGCAGCCATGAACTGCAGGAACTTGGCTCTGCGGTCAAAAGGCTCAGGCGGACTGAAAAAGGGGACTTGCTTATGGAGCTAAAGAGGGGAAAAAATGCGACGTGCTTTGAAAGTAAATTAGCCAAGTTCTTAGGACAAGGCGTAACAGTAGACGCCGAGACACAGATGGTCACGATTCAGGTGCGAGGGGTTATGCCGGAGATATCGCAGCTGATCTAAATAAGCAGCTAAGCATCGTTGTAATGGAGAAATCAATACATATGGCGAAGACTAGGCGAGACGGCACATGCACCGTATATATCCAACTAAGAGCCGACGACGCACAGAAAGCACTGACTGAGAAATATATCCGTCTAGGCTGGACAAGATGTCCGATAACCGAAGTCGAACAGCCAGCCAATTGCTTCAGATGCTGGGAAACCGGTCTCCAAATGCACCGGTACAGACAGATCAAATCTTTGCAGAAAATGCGCAGAGCCGGGACACAAGGCGGCGGAGTGCACAAATACTCCGAAATGTGTACACTGCAGCGGTCCACACCCAACTGGCAGCAGCAGATGCAAGGCAGGCGCAAAGGCATCATCATGAGATTACTGCAAATAAATCTTAATCATTGCATCGCAGCACAAGCTCTCCATGCTAATCACACAGAATGTGTGGCATCTGTTAGGAGTCGGTGAGGTGAGACACTACGCAGAGCCAGCTTGGTTGTAACACACAACATCCCTCCCCTCTTTCTAAAAGAAGTTAGTACAACTAACTTCTAATGAATCTTTTACAATATTTATTTTTTCTGCACTTTGAACAATCCGTGCAATTTTCTTAAAACTAGAATACATGTACTCGTATATAATTTTTTCCCTTGTTTGTTTTCAGAAATCGCCTTACTTGGGTTCTGTTATTGTATTCTTTTTCTTTTTTACTTTTGTGTTTTTTTTGTTTTTTTTTCATTTGCTTTTTATAGTTTCTTTTTTCGTTTCTACTTTTCGTTTTCATTAAGCGTATCACTTGACGCGAAAATTTATGATTTCATATACTAAAACGAGAAATAGTATACCAATAAGTTTTAAGTTTTATTATTTAATAAAACAAACCTTATTCCACAAAGGAAGACAACTGTAGTGTAATGCCGCGGAAAACATAAAATTACTAGTATAAAAATAATACTCAACTAATTGCGCAACTACTGAAGGTAAATACTGATTATTTACAATATTTCTCTATGAACCCATTTTGATATTGGTTTCTCGAAATTATTTTCAATATTTTCCTCCCTATCAAATTAAAGTTCCAAATACAAAAAACAATTATAGCACTACTGACACATTCCCATTTCAGTAAAATGCTTTGTTAAGTTGCTTTGCTTCTCCGTGCAAAATATTATATTTTCAATCGTACGGAACTACTCAAAATTTGACGAAACAACCCGTGTTGTAAGTACTTCTTGAATTATTATTGCCTAATACCCTAAGCTTACAATGTCAAATAATTAAATTAGTTTATTTTGATCTTCAGACAACATCAATTTCAACAATTTAAATTAAAAACAATTCACATGTCTCCAATATATATATTAATCCAATTCAAAAATAATATAAATGTATAAGAGATTAATTAAATCGATTTATAAACAATACAAATGTCCCTATCGACAAACACACACGAATCCCCTACAAAAAAAATCCCCACAGCTAGGACGAACATACATAGACCGTCCAATCATACTGACGGTTTATGGTTACCCATACAAAGCTGCGTGCAACAGCGCAAACGCGCCTATAGGTTGGACTTCTTTGACCAGCGCTACGGCGCCCTCAGGGTCGCAGAAGTATCGACTTAAATTACGCTACTATACACTCTACTCACCATTATTTTACAGGTTGACATCTCCGCTTCCAGGTCCTTTTTCCTGGTGTTATCCTTGGGATACAAGAAGTTTTCTTCTTAAAGTACCAATTCTTATATACTATTTCCAAACAGAACTCTCAGTCTGTTAACTGACCTTTCTGGTGTTCCACTTCCGCACCTGTTAATTGGTGTCAGTTGGTCAAGCCAACTGACCTACTGTAAAAGTATCGACGGTGCATACCAAATTACAATGCCCCTCGTCGACTTGACTGCGGAACTGTAACACCCAAAAAGTTTACATAATAAATATTACACAGATAATATTAATTTAAAATAATAACTTTAACCATGCTAATCACACAGAATGTATGGCATCTGTTACGAGTCGGTGAGGTGAGACACTACGCGCAGGCAGCTTGGTTGTAACTCACAACGGCATATAAGGTAATTATGTGGCAGGTCCACGGTCCGAGGGCGCCGCAACCTACATGCCCAGTACTGTTAAGGGGTATAGTGGCGACATTATTCCCAATGCAGGAAGAAACTCCAGAGTATGAAGTACCGGTCAATGATTTTCCGGAGGTAATATCGCAGAAAGTACTAAATGCGGCAGCTAGAATGGGAGACAAGAAGGCGCCAGTACCAGGCGGTATTCCGAACATTGCTCTGAAGCTTGCAATCTACGAGCGTCCGCAAATCTTTGCAAGCATGTATACCGAGTGCTTAAGAGAAGTGTGCTTTCCAAGGGACTGGAAAAAGCAAGACTGGTTCTCTTGCTGAAGCCCGGGAAGAAGCAATCAGCGTACAGGCCCTTATGTATGCTGGACACTGTAGGCAAAATATTCGAACGCATACTCTGCGCTAGTCGTCACATCGAAAACAGTTTCAACACTTGAGCTTACCTTCAATGCTGCAATCGCACGCATGCGAATCTGGCAACTCGCGGCAGAGAAAATGGAGGCAGTGCTCATAACACCATGGAGAACCGCCGAATACATAACAATTAATGTAGCGGGAATTGACATTAAGTCACAGAGCTCGGTAAAGTATCTTGGAGTCCTACTTGACAAAAGACTGAATTATAAGGAACACACGAAGAGAACTGCGGACAAGGTGAGAAGGGTGGTTACAGCCCTATCAAACATTCTACCAAATATCGGTGGAGAACGAGATTTCAAGAGGCGAATATTGTCTACGGTGGCTGACTCTACGGATATGTTGCACCAATCTGGTGCGGTGCAAGTTCCATGGCTATTAAGCCTCTCAAGAAGGCAATGCGGATTAACGCGCTTAGTGTTGTGAGGGCATATAGAACTGTGTCGGATGAGGTCGCTGCGGTAATAGCGAAAAAGCCGCCGATTGCAATGAGGGCGGAGAGATTGGGTCAACTATATAAAACACATTGTGAAAGACCAACGACGGCGGAAATGGAAGAGTCCACAGAGCAGATGATGCGCAAGTGGCAAAGACAATGGGATGAGACGGACAAGGGTAGATGGATCCATAAACTCATCCCAGATATCAAATTGTGGTACAAGAATGACCTTGCGTGCCCAAACTTCTACACCACGCAACTCATTTCAGGCCATGGGTGCTTTCGCCACTACTTGAATAGATTCAATATTGTGGAAGACCCGCTGTGTCCGACGTGCCGCGTAACTGAAGATGCAGAACACATCATATATGCCTGTCCAAGGTTCGATGCGATTCGGTGGATATTGGAGGCAGTGACTGGGACCCATCTCACAACCACTAACATTATCGAAGCAGTTATTCATCAGCTAGCAATTGGAAGGCGTTCCAAAACAATGCTGAAGAAGTACTGAAAGAGCTACACCGACTAGAAAGAATCGACGCAATAAAAAATAGAGAAAGTCGCTTGGATGCGGCAGAATAGTAGAGGCAGCTTTTCGAAGCATAGGACCCCGCCCTCGACGCCTGCTCTAGAGAGCGTTATCCGAAGGGATGTGGGTGGAAAGGAAAAGATTTTAGTGGCGCAGGCCTCTTCGGAGGAATCCCACAGTACCAGCGCGGCAGGAGCATGCTGGTCTCCACGAAGAAAAAAATAATTTCTCCCAACGGAGAAAAAAATAGACCCTCGCTTCTAGCGGAATTTGCCCCGCGCTCTCTCCTGTCTCGAGTAGATATGCCAACAATGAAGGCTTCAGACTTAGTGGACGATGTGAGTCCAAACGAGTAGGCGTGTCGCAAATGGGATCCTCGCTTTGTGGAGCTCTCCCTGACTTCTGCGCAAGCGAAACCCCAACTGTTGACGGTAAGTTCCTAGGCTGACAACAATCACTCACTATTATCCCCGGAACCTAGGTCATTGCACTCCCTCGGGTGTCAAATAACCTGGCCACGCACTTCCGGTGGTAACGATAGCACTGTCTGCGTCTGTGTTTCTGTCGTCACTACCAACCGAGCCCTATCTTGAAATAGCTTCCTATCTGACTTTCCCTGTCTGATCCCGGAAATCTCCTTCTCCAAAGATGAAGCTTCTTCCTCCGTTTCTTCGAGCCTCCTCGAAGCTCTCAATTCCTCTTTCGCAACAGTTCCCCGTCAGCTTTTAAGTCCTACCTCTCTCAACGTACGGCTTCCAATTCCTCCTCCGTCCTGTTCAAAACCGCCGTTAGCGTCAAGTCAGCTGCTGCCAGGGGCGATAAGTCACTTTTGCCTTCGTTTGTCCCCAAAAGACTCGAGCTTCCTCCTTGCCAGCTCCCGCCTCAAACTGCTGGAATACTCTTTCCGCAAATAACCCAACCTCAGTCTACAACGATCTGAGCTGGTCCCGACAGTCACCCTTACTTGACTCTGCGACCTCTTCCGTTGACAACTCTACGCTTCCTAGGTCCGATCTGAATTTTGCCAGCCACTCTGCAGCCAAATTCTTGATGCCACTCGCGTAACCTTCTGCAAAATAACTAATACCACTAGACACCTCCTGCTGTGTCTGTAGCCTTCTATCGTTGTTGTCAAACTCCTTCTGAAGATTTTCTGACTCTAAGATCCTCTTCCGATAATATATGCTATCCTTTAAAACCTTATGATCCTTCTTGAAGTTAGTCACTAACCTCCGGCTCTCCTTACTCAAAATCTCTTGAGCCTCCAACAACTCCCTAACGCCAACTGGTAATCCCATATGCCGTCCAACTACCGTCGACTATATCTCCCAAAATAGCTATGACAACGCCACTCAACACGCTTCACATCCCCTGAGAATACTTAAATACTAATATTATAATAACATGAGCGTACTCACCACTTGTTGTCCATATTTTGTGCCCTAATTCTTCCGTCCTCCCGCGTTGTGGTTCCTTGAACCGGCTGCGCCAATATGTTTTATCTCCTTGCGAAACGGGTGCGACGCGCACTGCAGTTGTCCGATGGTTCCGCGACCTGTTAATTCAGCACTGATTCTACTATTAAAACTATGCCGAACTGCGGCGCAAAAACAAGACACTACCGTTTCGCTTTCAGAAATATAATCTCTTTATTGAGCTATAAACACTTTCGCCTATTCTGCTTTCGCGGCAACTAGGTCATGCACTGCTTCATTAACTGGCCTGGTTTTATTTGCATGCGGATCATGCACTTTGATCCGCAGTTGCATGTACCAAGTCACCCTGAAAGCTTGCATTGGTTAACACTGTATGGGAAGTCATGTCGTGAGTCGAATACTCGTAGGTAGCCGTATCTTGACTCACAACTGTTGCACAAAACTCTTCTACCTATTGAGCAATGGCCGAGGGTTTTATAAGTGAATTCTCCCGTAGCCGTCAGTCTCCCCACGGATTTCGCTCCAAGATTCTCCGCCACAAAGTCGATAGGCTGCATGTTGAGTAACGTTCCTAGAGGATCCGTAGGAGTGGTTATCAGTGCGCCTGTTATGCAAAGTACAGCGATGTAGCGGTGTAGCACCAGTGCATCAGTGAGGCAGAAAGACGCAAAGAAACGCCAAGCATTCTTTTGCATGCATATAGCGCATTATTGGCCTTCTTCGCCCCTTCCTCAACATTGCGCCTCCACATAAGCTTATAGTCCAAAATTTCTCCAAGGTACTTTGTGTGGTCTTGGAGAAGAACTTCACTGTCACCTAGCTACGGAAAGGTCCAAGCGGGAACCTTGTACTTTCTGGTCAGTAGTATCATGTCCGTTTTATCCGCGTTAACCTCCAAGCCTGCTCGAGTCGCCCACTGATGGATCGTTTTAAGAGTGTTGTTCATTATGTTACACTTGGTATCTAGGTACATTCCCGCTTCTACAATTGATATTTTATCTGCATGCCATTGGTATGCCATTAGTTTAGGTGTCTCCCCATCAAATTCTCAAGGAGTTGGTATTCTACAAGTAGCACAGAAGCGGCGATAGGACTCCTCCCTGTGATGCACCTGTTGGGGTCTCCATTTGCCATCCTTGGTGGAGAACGCCCTGTTGGTGAGACTGAAGTCCCTCGATGAACCCTGCATACCCCTCCCTTCTTTCTGTACCGGTACGTACAAAGATGATGCAATCTTATGCGAGTAGATGCCCTTCTGACGAAGTCAAAATAAACATTCGCTTAGTAAGTGACTGTGGGTATTTTTTAATTCAGGAAAACGTTATGAAGTTGGCCGATAAAGTTTGGCTATGTGGTACAGGATCTTTTCGTGGCGAAAATAATTTTTGCGCCAGGAGATTATTCTGCGTATCTAAATGAACGTACCTGCGACCTGAAAGATCTATTGTGATGCCCTTATTTATTTGAAAGATAAGGATAGTCTCATCTATAAATCTTCTGTCAAGTTAATTTTCGACAGGAATTCATATATTTTGGGGGAATCAAGATGAGGGATCTTGCTCATATCTAATATATAATCTCCAAAACACCTGAGTCTATTGTGTGCCAATGGTCCGCAATCTGTGGTCAGGTACAGTGAGGTTTCGTCACTTTCTCCACAGAATCGACAGATAGCATCTGAAGATATACCCAACTTGTTCAAATGGTACTTGAGTCTACAATGTCCGCTTAAAATGCCTGTGATGATTCTTAATTTACACCGAGGTATATTTATTATCTCCTTAGGTCTTTTAGGATTAAAATCTCCCAGAAGAGATTTGGACTGTCTTAATCCCGGAAGAGTTTTCCAGGTTAGATTTCTTTTTGCATCTGTACACTTCTTCAGCAAAGTTCCAATGGTATTGGATGATAGTCCATAGAAGGGTTCGGGCCCGTTGAAGTGAGAGGCCGCAGCGCTCCTAGCGAAGCTATCAGCCGTCTCGTTTCCCTCTACTCCTATGTGGCCTGGTACCCACATTAGAGATAACTTGTTTATACTGCCTGGGGAGTTTGGCTTCCCAATACCGTCCCACACAAGTTTAGACCTCACTAAGGGTGACCTCAGAATCTTGAGTGCTGCTTGACTATCAGATAGTATCACGATGTTTTTCTCCCGATACTTCCTGTCAATGTTGATCTGGGCATATCTTTCAATAGCGTGAATTTCCGCTTGAAAAATGCTTGGAAAAGAATCTATTGTTTCCCAGTAGTTGGTTCTAGGCCCAATTACTCCTGCTTCAGTTCCGTCCATTGTCTTAGAACCGTCAGTATACCATAAGAGGGAATTTTCTCTAATTATATACGCCTCCATTCCATTCTTTTTTGCAACTCATCATTGTACAGTATTTGTGTGCAAAATTGAATTTTATTGGCATAAAATCCTTGTGAGATGTTAGTGTACCATATTCTTGAGTAGAATTTTTACCCCATATATTCCCTCTCGAAAAAATTTCTTGTATTCTGGTAAGAGATTTCCTAGCAGAGTCTTGAATTACTAGATGTAAGGGTTTTTGATCTAGTATAACTTCCATTGTTGCCGTTGGACAGGTGCGCATAGCTCCAGTGAGAACAAGACAGGCAAGGCGTTGTACTTGACTTAATGCAGATTTCGCTGTCTTAAGTCTAACTCTATTTGACCAGGCTAGGTGATGATTGGGCTCACCATCAGCGAACGATTTTTTGATTACATCCCCAAGATTTACCAGCAAGTCCAGCTACATATCATTAAGGAAGCTGTAGCCCTCTTGGTGTTTGCTGTAAAGTGAGCCTTCCACAATAACTTTTTGTCGAAAATTACTCCGAGGTATTAGGTCTAAGAGCTAATATCAACCTGTGTACCAGTTAGAACAGTAGGTTTCATATATGGTAGAGATATTTTACTAGTGATGTGTTTCATTGAGGCATTGATTTTCAATCCTGTTCCCCTACATCATTCACTAGCTGCTAATAAGCCCCTCTGGATACTATCACAAAGAGTGGATTCAGATTTTCCTCTAGCTATTATCACAATATCGTCCGCATATCCTTTACATGATATGCCTAGATCTGTCAGATTTTCCAGAAGACCATCAACTACAATGCTCCACAAAATGGGTGATAATACCGCACCCTGGCGACATCCTTTATTGACTTTGACTTTAATAGTTTTGTCACTTGCTTCAGCTTCAGTCAGTCTACTATTGAGTAAAGCTCCAATTGGAAGTGGTATTATCTATACCTCTATTGTTGACAGCCCTAATCACATATTCGTGAGGAGTGTTCTCAAAAGCCCACTCCACATCGAGAAAGGCACAAAGTGCTATTTCTTCTTCATCCAGTGCTGCCTGAATAAAATCAGTCACATGGTATAGTGCGGTTTCAGTCGATTTTCCCGCAAACTGACAAGGATGTAATGGCCTTTAAAATAAGTTCTCAAGGAGATGTATATTAACTTTTTTCTATTGCTTTTAGTACAAAGGATGTCAAATATGTCTTCGGGATGGGCCATATCCTTATTGCCTACCTTGGGGATAAGTACCACTTTAGCTGTGCGCCATGCTTCCGGTATGTACCCAAATGCAAGACTTGCCCTTGTGGTATTTACCAGGTGCGGAATCAGTGCCACTCCTTTGGACAAGGATCGGGAAAATACCATCCGCACCCGGCGATTTATATAGCCTAAAAGGGCTGATGGCCCATCTCAACTTCTCAGTAGTTATAATTTCTTTGGCCACCTCCCAGCCAATCTAGCTTGTTTTTCTAGGAAGAGCATCCATCTGCAAAGATGACGGTAATTTGTCCGACAGAGAGGGTTCGTCCGAAACTTTCCAATTGTTAACAATATCAGTTAACTCTGGATTACAGAAAGTCAGATCAAGAACTTCCTCCCTAAATACATTTCTAAAAGTGGGTGTGTTCCCCTTATTTAATATATATAAATTAAGTGATAATAAAAAATCTAGAACTGACTATTCAGCCGGTACCATCTTCATTTTCTCATAAGTCTCTAGTTGTTGTCATCTCGCACATGGGAAGTTAGAAGCTCTTTCACTCTTTCATATAAAAATTAATTCCCACTAATTTTTGGTTCTTTTCTTCCAACCCAAATTATTTCGGGACAGCTTCGTTTCAAATCTCGTATTTGTGCCTTTGCGGCTTATTGATTACCCTTCTTCTACGTCTTCTTAATTCTTCTTATTCAGTCAGATTTTTGTTCGCTGATCTTGCATTTCATCTACAGGTCTCCTGGATGCTGGTTAACCTCTTACTCTGTCTTCGACGCTGGAGAAAACCCCTTCCAGGTTCATGCTGCATAATGTTGAACCATCCAGATGTACTTGTCTATTCCCCAACGCCTTAATACCTAAAAACAATACGTTTATATATATATATATGTGTGTCGAACTTACCGAGTTTTAATTATTCTTACTGGCTATTACATTTCCTTAATTTTTAATATTTTTTCAAACGTAAACAGTAAATTTTATGTATTATTTAAATCTATATAGCGCATTTCTAATACGTCTTAACAACCAAACTATAAGTAAGTAATAAAAACTATTTTCTTTACAAATATTAGTAATGAAATATTATACAATTTTTTTCTAAAGTTGTTAGCGGCATTAAAACTTTAAATCTCTCTCAATAACTATACATTTTACAATAATTTGATACATTCAAAACAATTAATTACTATTTTAAATTATGTGCCGCCAACAAAAAATATTTTTTATCTCAATTCTGGGCAAAATTAGTTGCCCATCTTACATAAGTGAGTATATAAAGATAAACCTCTTCATGTGAAAACATTGTCCATTGCAAGACTCAATTATTCATTGCAATTAGATTTATATATTTAAATTTACTTCTAGCCTGGTATGCATATATCCATAAACGAATGTATTCTCCTACACCCTGTAACTCGCTCGTATATGACTACATACATACAATCCAGGCACTTTTAATTGCATATAGTGCTAACGTTATTTCGCAATTAACCGAAATATATTCTTCTATTTCAACATATACTCGTACATACATATTATTATATTAATTTCCCACACGCTAATTTCCTAAGCGATAAAAAGAAAAATTGAAGTATATTTACATGTACATGTACAATGCTGCAGTATGTATATATCTGCAAATTCCCAATTTCTCATCGCAAGCCTCTATATACCTACTTATATGTACATAACCATTCCTCTTAACTAGAATACTTACTTATGTAAGTATACGTTCATACATTCATTCTGTATATTATACACCTACATACAAACGAGTATATATACTTACTTCACCAACGGTTCCATTGCTTGCACCAACAAGCTGGTGCCCTGCGTTAATATTTACGCATCATATTTCATTGCATTAACTATCATTTGTATGTGTGTGTATACTTTTCGTTTAGTTTTATATTACTTACCCACGACAGTCTTATGATTTTTTGTTGAATTATCTTCAATGAACCCTTTTTTTATTATTTAAAATTTAAAAAATATTTTTCTCTACTGCGCTTCATTCAGCTATAGTGCCTAATGAGCAAATTTATATTACGTCAATTTTTACTCGCCCAAGTTTAATTGGCACACTTCTGCTGACATTGACTTTGGAAGTCGGAACTGTGCTATTTGATATACGTATGAGATATCAGTTAATTTTCGTTGTTCTTCTTGTGTTTACACTTGTAAAACACTGCCAACATATGTCTTTAATTGTTAGTTCGCAAATGGAACGATTTTAATAAATTATTGTGGAGTTTTTTGGGTTTGCCTTTAATCGTCACCACGGTGGTAACTGGGCTGCGGATCTCTGCTACCAAATACGGACCAATCCAATCAGGTGAGAATTTGTTTCTCCTAGCCTGATTCTTCATGAGTACTTGGTAGCCCACATGAAATACTACTGGGTTTAATACAGTGTTGTAGGCTGCCCTGGCTACTCCTTTAGCACAATCTTGGTTTTTCTCTAACCAACTCAAGAGCTCGCTGTAGCTGATACTTTCGCACTTTATTTGGGTTATCAGCATTGTATACTGGCGCACATTTGATTTTCAAATTTGCTGGCATGTCGAAATCAAACCTGTAGAGTATTCTAAGCGGAGTTTGCTTCGTTGATACATGTACAGTATTGTTGTGTACATGCATTGCAGTGGTCAACCATTGATCCCAATTCGAGCCGTCTTCCTTGGCAAAACTGCGCAAGTACTTGGCCAGAGGTCGATGACTACGCTCCAATGAGCCATTCGCCTAATGATATGGTGTTATGTGCAATTTCTTGATTCCCAGCATCTTACAAGTTTTGAGAATAATTTCGATACAAAATTTGAACCATTGTCGGTTATCAAAGCCTTTGGTATGTTGTACCGTGCCACAATTTCGTCAAAGAATGCCTTGGCTACCGTACTTGCTGCAGAATCGTGTATAGCCACGCGCGCCATATACTTTGAGCAATTATCTTGGAACGTAAAGATGTATTTATTTCCCGAAACTGTCTCAGGTAAAATACTACAATATCCATATGAAATTTAACAAATGGTTATTTCGCTGTGTCAGTTAACACCATTGACATCTTTGTCAACCTCGAACTCTTGTTGGCCTGACATTTTGTGCAACTCTTTACTATATTATGTTATGTCTCTGAGCATACCTTTCCATCCGTATACTCTCCTAATTATGTCATGGGTTTTCCAGAGTCCCTGGTCCCAACCTAGAGGAAACCCTTTAGCAATGCCCGGATATCCTTTTCATCCTCCAGCCATTCCACACTACTGGCCGTTTGGTTATTGGCATCGATACTCGCATCACTCACATCTCTTGTTGCATCACTTTTATCCTCTGGACTTCTCCCGGCCTTCTCCTTCTCGGACTTTGCTTTGGCCCTAGTTTGGACTACTGATATCTTCTGTGCCTGCGGCACTCTGCTGAGCGCATCCTTATTCAGATTCTTTTTCCCAGGTTTGTATATGATTTCAAAATCATACTCAGACAATTTGTGTCTGAACCTGGCTAGCCTAGACGTTTGGTCTTTCAAACTGGCTATGCCTCTCATCGGCTGGTGATCGGTATATATTTTAAATGGGCGTCCTAGTAGATATGCCCTGAGATTCTTCGTAGCCCAAACAATGGCTAGAAATTATCTAGTGTGGAGTATCTGTACTCCCTATCGCTAGCATCAGTGTTCAACAAAAAAGTTTGCTCAAAGTCGGGGTACGCCAGAATCGATGGCAAGCTAATTATCTCTTTTAGCCTCTTGAATGCTTACTGACAGCCCTCCGTCCATTCGAACTTTGCTTCTTTACAAAGCAACTTATTAATCGGCAGCGCAATTCCGGCTAGTCCTTCTACGAACTTTCTGTAATAGTTCACTAGTCTTAGGAATGCTTGTACTTCCTTTCTATTCCTCGGAATTGCTAAATTTTTAACGCATTCCCCCTTCAACGGATCAGGCAGTGCTCCTGACTCTGAGGAACGATGGCCTAAAAAAAAACCGCTCTTCGCAAAAATTGACACTTTTCCGTGTTCAATTTCAAATTTTGCTCTCGTAATTTCTGGAGCACCTTGCACAAGTGTTGCGAATGCTGCTGCAAGTTCTTTCCATAAACTACAATATCATCGAGATACACAAAACAATCGAACCCTTGCAAGCCTGTTAGCAAATGGTTCATTAACCGTTGGAAGGTAACCGGTGCTCCTGCCAAACCAAACGACATTCTACGAAACTCATAATTCCCTAAACCGGTGCTAAACGCGGTCTTTTGCTTATCTTGGGTATCCACCAGAACTTGGTGGTAGCCACTCGCTAAATCAAGTGTAGAAAAATAGTGTACTGTGCCCTAAATGGTCCATGATTTCTTCTATCCTTGGAATCGGGAACGCCTGCTTGATAGTGGCGGCGTTCAATTTGCTAAAATCGACGATCGAGTTCCAAGGCGAGATACTCGGTGAAAATATGTTATCTTGTAACATTCCTTCCACTTGCCTGTTTACCTCAACTTTGTATGCTTGTGGCAATCTTTACTGTTTTTGGTTTATTGGTGGTTGATCCACTCTAATAGGTATTTCATTCTCTACTTCCGGTGTATACGTTAGCTGGTCTCCTTCAAGCAAAAATATGTCATGGAATGACGTACAAATGGCTTCTATTGATGCCTTCTCTTCTAAATTTACGCTTGGGTCTAACTTCAGTGATTCCAGTACTCTCTCCATTCTTTTTCTTATATCTGCCTGCTTAATCTGATTAACCGGTCCTTAATTCGGTTCCTTCAAATTATCGTAACTAGTGAAGTTAGGTCCAAAATCCTTATCCGTAAGGTAGTTTTTTTCTGATGCGTTGAGTACAGAAACGTACACCTTGCCCTTGTCAACGTGCGTTATGGTCTCTCCCATATATACGCCCTCCCCTAGCTGCTGCTTGTACAAAACAACTGTCCGATGTTTCGTGTTCACACGGAGAGTAATTACTCTCGTTGTCCTTAAGCATATTATTTTCTGACTACTTTTCTTAACTCTATTCACGGTTCCTTCCCACAATGACTTTTATGGAAGTGTAAGGATTCTATTCTTATTATTATCATAAAATGATAACTGTTTTCTCTAGCGCATCTAGTATGGTGCGGCCGCAAAGATTATCGCGGCCAATTATCCCATCGGCCGGAATATTTTCCCTTTCCAATTCACCGCGTGCACTCTAAAAGTCATGCCCTTAACTTCACTGAGCGATCCCAGTGTCCTGATGCAACCTCCAAATCCTCCGTTGAGCATCCTTACGCTCGTCTGATTAATACCCAGCCATTTCCGTAAAACACTAGATTTCTCGAGGCTGGTGTCCGCTCCCGAATCTACCAAAAGCACTAGCTTCCTTGCAGGGTACAAGTTGCTTCCTTGCAGGGTATCTCAATGAATGCGTCTCCCGTTCTGCTTCCAACGAAGCAACGTCCTTTTGTTCCCAACATGGACGCGTATTTACTTCCTAACTCTTCGAGTTTTTTCCTCCATGCACCGCAGTTATCCTTTACGAACCTATACTCGCTCAAAATGACCATGAATATCTTCACTATACGCGGCAATTGGCCTATACTTTCTAACCTTATTAAAACTTAACCTAAGTACTAGAATCATCACAGTTACCCAAATCAAAACGCAATCCAAAATTTTTTCCCGGAGAGAATTGACCATTGTTCTTACACTACTCGGTACGTGGTATTGGAGAGCCTCCTTCTCCTGGAATGTAGTTCTTACATCACTAGTCACACATACTTCTGGCCTAATTCTTTCTTCCTTTCTTTTGGCTTTCCAGTTTACTGGCCTCGACTGGGCCGCTGGAAGTTTCCCTGGTCCCTTTGTTGGGATTCTTTTCCCTTGCATTCCGCAGCCCGATGTCCCATTCGTCCACATGAGAAGCATCTCAACCCCTGAGGTGTTGCTCATCCACGGTTCACTTCTGGAATTCCAATTTGGTCGCTCCTGACCACTCCCAGTGTTGAAGTGATTTCTTCCGTGGTTAATTCCTTCTGTTGAATTAACTCGGGGACTACTAACGAATCACCTGTGGTTCTGTCTCTAATACACTTTATTAAATTTACCCCGTTTGCTTCTGGAAGACTCTGTTGTGCTAGCTCACACACTAACTTCTCCATCGCATGAGCAACTTCCAGAGTGCCCATTTTAATCAGGTTTTCCTTATCCACTGCTTCCTGAGCCTTCAATGATTCGTTAACTTTATTTGACAATTGCATTGAATACCAATTCATAAAACCTTAATCTCATTATGAGTAAGCAGTTTTTACTACAATACATATCTCCACAAAAAAAAAAAATGCAACAATTTTTTTTTATTTATGGTGGTTTCAAATAAAAGTACCAACATTATCAGACTTCTTAATCTCATGACAAATTTATTCAAAAACATTCCACCATAAATTGTATCTTTATGTATATTTTTTCTTTACTTATTTTCCATCATAAGTTCCATATCCGCTGTTTACTGGCGTCCTTTAAATCCTTACATCAATACAAATTGGTCCTTGACTTCCTCACAGATACTCATTGAATTCCTCACATGTATCCTCATATGTTCGCCCAACTCCAATTGTCCTTTCAACATCTTTAATACTCCCAAAAATCCATATAAAATGGCTATATGTTCGACAAAAACCGAAATTTGTTTTGCAGACAAAAGTGTCCTGATTCATTCCCGGTAATTCGAATCCATATTAAAAAATCAACCCGTAACGTATTTACATATTTATATATGTATATTTTTATTTAGATGCAACTCCCGTGTTGTATGCTTCTCTTGATATTTTCTTGCCTAATACCCTAGGCTTAGATGTGTGTTTAAAATGTATATTATAACAAAATGTGTATATAAAGTCTCCCCAACAACAAACAAACGCAAATCCCCTACCAAAAAAATCCTCACAGCTAAGACGAATACAAAGGCCGACCGATCATACTGACGGTTTATGGTTGCCCATACAAAGCTGAGTGCAACAGCGCAATCGCGCATGTGTGTTTCAACTTTTGACCAGCGCTACGGCGCCTTCAGGGTCGCAGAAGTATCTACTTATAATAGGCTATTATACTTGTACTCATCATTATCCTGTTTGATGTCATCTCGTCTGTTGCAGGATGCTCTTCCTGCTTCAGGGTTCCTTGCCCTGGGTTTTCCTCCAGTAGGTCCTTATGACCGGCCGCTTTATGTTGGCACCCTTGCTGTCACAAATACCGGCTGCGCCAAAATGTTGGGGTCCGTGTTTGTCGTCGTTAGTGGTGACGCCCTTTTGCTGCCGGTAATAGGCGCTGGCGTAGACGAGGATGTGATGGCTCCAAATAAGGAAAGCAACGTGTAGTTCTCTTTTAATATCAGACAAGACAAGCCGTTTTATTCTTAAAATCATATAAGTCTTATATACTATTAACAATGAGCACTTACAGTCTAGGTAAGCATCTTTATGGTGTTCAAGTTACGCACCTGTTGATTTGTGTCAGTTGGTTAAGCCAACTGACCTACTCGATATAAAAATATAGATGGTGCATTATAAATTCCAATGACCTTTATCAACTTGATTCCGGAATTGTGACACCCTAAAAGTTTATATAATAATTAATAAATAAATACTATTTGTTTATAATATTTGCACCCTAAAAATTTATTCTTTCTTCTTGTAATTGTAATACTTATAAATGTTAACCACACAAAAAGTGTGGTGTCTATTAGGAGTTGATACTGTGAGTCAACTACACGCAGGTAGCTTGATTCTGACTCACAACAAATAATTAACATGCCTCGGAATAAATTAATAATGATCGAAGGCGTTTTAAACACTGTAGACTAAACTATCACAAGAATTAATTGAGTCTACTTTCAGAAGCCATCTGTAAATTCTGTGAAGAAAGTGACCAAACCTCATAATTTGGACTTTTATTGTTTCCAAGAAAATCAGAAACAATATACTAAAAAGAATTCCAAGCTGCAGTTTCATCGGGTGTCAAATATGTTCCAAATTTTTTTTTTTACAAAAATGTTTCTTAAATAAGCGAATGTATAGTGTTTTCCTTTTTGATGATAGGCGCATGTTTGATGTTGTCTGCGCCCACTGTGACGATCTCTCTTACTGGGCAGTTATTCTCTTTGAATTCCATAAACCTACGACTTTGGGATCGGCACAAACTCGAGACAATTGGGATAGAGAATTGCCTCCGAATGTGGAGCTAGAAACGTAACAGATGATACATTCGTGTAACATTTATTATTGGCATCGATACTCGCATCACTCACATCTCTTGTTGCATCACTTTTATCCTCTGGACTTCTCCCGGCCTTCTCCTTCTCGGACTTTGCTTTGGCCCTAGTTTGGACTACTGATATCTTCTGTGCCTGCGGCACTCTGCTGAGCGCATCCTTATTCAGATTCTTTTTCCCAGGTTTGTATATGATTTCAAAATCATACTCAGACAATTTGTGTCTGAACCTGGCTAGCCTAGACGTTTGGTCTTTCAAACTGGCTATGCCTCTCAACGGCTGGTGATCGGTATATATTTTAAATGGGCGTCCTAGTAGATATGCCCTGAGATTCTTCGTAGCCCAAACAATGGCTAGAAATTATCTAGTGTGGAGTATCTGTACTCCCTATCGCTAGCATCAGTGTTCAACAAAAAAGTTTGCTCAAAGTCGGGGTACGCCAGAATCGATGGCAAGCTAATTATCTCTTTTAGCCTCTTGAATGCTTACTGACAGCCCTCCGTCCATTCGAACTTTGCTTCTTTACAAAGCAACTTATTAATCGGCAGCGCAATTCCGGCTAGTCCTTCTACGAACTTTCTGTAATAGTTCACTAGTCTTAGGAATGCTTGTACTTCCTTTCTATTCCTCGGAATTGCTAAATTTTTAACGCATTCCCCCTTCAACGGATCAGGCAGTGCTCCTGACTCTGAGGAACGATGGCCTAAAAAAAAACCGCTCTTCGCAAAAATTGACACTTTTCCGTGTTCAATTTCAAATTTTGCTCTCGTAATTTCTGGAGCACCTTGCACAAGTGTTGCGAATGCTGCTGCAAGTTCTTTCCATAAACTACAATATCATCGAGATACACAAAACAATCGAACCCTTGCAAGCCTGTTAGCAAATGGTTCATTAGCCGTTGGAAGGTAACCGGTGCTCCTGTTAATCCAAACGGCATTCTATTAAACTCATAATTCCCTAAACCGGTGCTAAACGCGGTCTTTTGCTTATCTTGGGTATCCACCAGAACTTGGTGGTAGCCACTCGCTAAATCAAGTGTAGAAAAATAGTGTACTGTGCCCTAAATGGTCCATGATTTCTTCTATCCTTGGAATCGGGAACGCCTGCTTGATAGTGGCGGCGTTCAATTTGCTAAAATCGACGATCGAGTTCCAAGGCGAGATACTCGGTGAAAATATGTTATCTTGTAACATTCCTTCCACTTGCCTGTTTACCTCAACTTTGTATGCTTGTGGCAATCTTTACTGTTTTTGGTTTATTGGTGGTTGATCCACTCTAATAGGTATTTCATTCTCTACTTCCGGTGTATACGTTAGCTGGTCTCCTTCAAGCAAAAATATGTCATGGAATGACGTACAAATGGCTTCTATTGATGCCTTCTCTTCTAAATTTACGCTTGGGTCTAACTTCAGTGATTCCAGTACTCTCTCCATTCTTTTTCTTATATCTGCCTGCTTAATCTGATTAACCGGTCCTTAATTCGGTTCCTTCAAATTATCGTAACTAGTGAAGTTAGGTCCAAAATCCTTATCCGTAAGGTAGTTTTTTTCTGATGCGTTGAGTACAGAAACGTACACCTTACCTTTGCCAATGTGCGTTATGGTCTCTCCCATATATACGCCCCCCACTAGCTTCTGCTTGTGCAAAACAACCGTCCGAAGTTTCGTGTTCACACGGAGAGTAATTACTCTCGTTGTCCTTAAGCATATTATTTTCTGACTACTTTTCTTAACTCTATTCACGGTTCCTTCCCACAATGACTTTTATGGAAGTGTAAGGATTCTATTCTTATTATTATCATAAAATGATAACTGTTTTCTCTAGCGCATCTAGTATGGTGCGGCCGCAAAGATTATCGCGGCCAATTATCCCATCGGCCGGAATATTTTCCCTTTCCAATTCACCGCGTGCACTCTAAAAGTCATGCCCTTAACTTCACTGAGCGATCCCAGTGTCCTGATGCAACCTCCAAATCCTCCGTTGAGCATCCTTACGCTCGTCTGATTAATACCCAGCCATTTCCGTAAAACACTAGATTTCTCGAGGCTGGTGTCCGCTCCCGAATCTACCAAAAGCACTAGCTTCCTTGCAGGGTACAAGTTGCTTCCTTGCAGGGTATCTCAATGAATGCGTCTCCCGTTCTGCTTCCAACGAAGCAACGTCCTTTTGTTCCCAACATGGACGCGTATTTACTTCCTAACTCTTCGAGTTTTTTCCTCCATGCACCGCAGTTATCCTTTACGAACCTATACTCGCTCAAAATGACCATGAATATCTTCACTATACGCGGCAATTGGCCTATACTTTCTAACCTTATTAAAACTTAACCTAAGTACTAGAATCATCACAGTTACCCAAATCAAAACGCAATCCAAAATTTTTTCCCGGAGAGAATTGACCATTGTTCTTACACTACTCGGTACGTGGTATTGGAGAGCCTCCTTCTCCTGGAATGTAGTTCTTACATCACTAGTCACACATACTTCTGGCCTAATTCTTTCTTCCTTTCTTTTGGCTTTCCAGTTTACTGGCCTCGACTGGGCCGCTGGAAGTTTCCCTGGTCCCTTTGTTGGGATTCTTTTCCCTTGCATTCCGCAGCCCGATGTCCCATTCGTCCACATGAGAAGCATCTCAACCCCTGAGGTGTTGCTCATCCACGGTTCACTTCTGGAATTCCAATTTGGTCGCTCCTGACCACTCCCAGTGTTGAAGTGATTTCTTCCGTGGTTAATTCCTTCTGTTGAATTAACTCGGGGACTACTAACGAATCACCTGTGGTTCTGTCTCTAATACACTTTATTAAATTTACCCCGTTTGCTTCTGGAAGACTCTGTTGTGCTAGCTCACACACTAACTTCTCCATCGCATGAGCAACTTCCAGAGTGCCCATTTTAATCAGGTTTTCCTTATCCACTGCTTCCTGAGCCTTCAATGATTCGTTAACTTTATTTGACAATTGCATTGAATACCAATTCATAAAACCTTAATCTCATTATGAGTAAGCAGTTTTTACTACAATACATATCTCCACAAAAAAAAAAAATGCAACAATTTTTTTTTATTTATGGTGGTTTCAAATAAAAGTACCAACATTATCAGACTTCTTAATCTCATGACAAATTTATTCAAAAACATTCCACCATAAATTGTATCTTTATGTATATTTTTTCTTTACTTATTTTCCATCATAAGTTCCATATCCGCTGTTTACTGGCGTCCTTTAAATCCTTACATCAATACAAATTGGTCCTTGACTTCCTCACAGATACTCATTGAATTCCTCACATGTATCCTCATATGTTCGCCCAACTCCAATTGTCCTTTCAACATCTTTAATACTCCCAAAAATCCATATAAAATGGCTATATGTTCGACAAAAACCGAAATTTGTTTTGCAGACAAAAGTGTCCTGATTCATTCCCGGTAATTCGAATCCATATTAAAAAATCAACCCGTAACGTATTTACATATTTATATATGTATATTTTTATTTAGATGCAACTCCCGTGTTGTATGCTTCTCTTGATATTTTCTTGCCTAATACCCTAGGCTTAGATGTGTGTTTAAAATGTATATTATAACAAAATGTGTATATAAAGTCTCCCCAACAACAAACAAACGCAAATCCCCTACCAAAAAAATCCTCACAGCTAAGACGAATACAAAGGCCGACCGATCATACTGACGGTTTATGGTTGCCCATACAAAGCTGAGTGCAACAGCGCAATCGCGCATGTGTGTTTCAACTTTTGACCAGCGCTACGGCGCCTTCAGGGTCGCAGAAGTATCTACTTATAATAGGCTATTATACTTGTACTCATCATTATCCTGTTTGATGTCATCTCGTCTGTTGCAGGATGCTCTTCCTGCTTCAGGGTTCCTTGCCCTGGGTTTTCCTCCAGTAGGTCCTTATGACCGGCCGCTTTATGTTGGCACCCTTGCTGTCACAAATACCGGCTGCGCCAAAATGTTGGGGTCCGTGTTTGTCGTCGTTAGTGGTGACGCCCTTTTGCTGCCGGTAATAGGCGCTGGCGTAGACGAGGATGTGATGGCTCCAAATAAGGAAAGCAACGTGTAGTTCTCTTTTAATATCAGACAAGACAAGCCGTTTTATTCTTAAAATCATATAAGTCTTATATACTATTAACAATGAGCACTTACAGTCTAGGTAAGCATCTTTATGGTGTTCAAGTTACGCACCTGTTGATTTGTGTCAGTTGGTTAAGCCAACTGACCTACTCGATATAAAAATATAGATGGTGCATTATAAATTCCAATGACCTTTATCAACTTGATTCCGGAATTGTGACACCCTAAAAGTTTATATAATAATTAATAAATAAATACTATTTGTTTATAATATTTGCACCCTAAAAATTTATTCTTTCTTCTTGTAATTGTAATACTTATAAATGTTAACCACACAAAAAGTGTGGTGTCTATTAGGAGTTGATACTGTGAGTCAACTACACGCAGGTAGCTTGATTCTGACTCACAACAAATAATTAACATGCCTCGGAATAAATTAATAATGATCGAAGGCGTTTTAAACACTGTAGACTAAACTATCACAAGAATTAATTGAGTCTACTTTCAGAAGCCATCTGTAAATTCTGTGAAGAAAGTGACCAAACCTCATAATTTGGACTTTTATTGTTTCCAAGAAAATCAGAAACAATATACTAAAAAGAATTCCAAGCTGCAGTTTCATCGGGTGTCAAATATGTTCCAAATTTTTTTTTTTACAAAAATGTTTCTTAAATAAGCGAATGTATAGTGTTTTCCTTTTTGATGATAGGCGCATGTTTGATGTTGTCTGCGCCCACTGTGACGATCTCTCTTACTGGGCAGTTATTCTCTTTGAATTCCATAAACCTACGACTTTGGGATCGGCACAAACTCGAGACACTTGGGATAGAGAATTGCCTCCGAATGTGGAGCTAGAAACGTAACAGATGATACATTCGTGTAACATTTATTATTGGCATCGATACTCGCATCACTCACATCTCTTGTTGCATCACTTTTATCCTCTGGACTTCTCCCGGCCTTCTCCTTCTCGGACTTTGCTTTGGCCCTAGTTTGGACTACTGATATCTTCTGTGCCTGCGGCACTCTGCTGAGCGCATCCTTATTCAGATTCTTTTTCCCAGGTTTGTATATGATTTCAAAATCATACTCAGACAATTTGTGTCTGAACCTGGCTAGCCTAGACGTTTGGTCTTTCAAACTGGCTATGCCTCTCAACGGCTGGTGATCGGTATATATTTTAAATGGGCGTCCTAGTAGATATGCCCTGAGATTCTTCGTAGCCCAAACAATGGCTAGAAATTATCTAGTGTGGAGTATCTGTACTCCCTATCGCTAGCATCAGTGTTCAACAAAAAAGTTTGCTCAAAGTCGGGGTACGCCAGAATCGATGGCAAGCTAATTATCTCTTTTAGCCTCTTGAATGCTTACTGACAGCCCTCCGTCCATTCGAACTTTGCTTCTTTACAAAGCAACTTATTAATCGGCAGCGCAATTCCGGCTAGTCCTTCTACGAACTTTCTGTAATAGTTCACTAGTCTTAGGAATGCTTGTACTTCCTTTCTATTCCTCGGAATTGCTAAATTTTTAACGCATTCCCCCTTCAACGGATCAGGCAGTGCTCCTGACTCTGAGGAACGATGGCCTAAAAAAAAACCGCTCTTCGCAAAAATTGACACTTTTCCGTGTTCAATTTCAAATTTTGCTCTCGTAATTTCTGGAGCACCTTGCACAAGTGTTGCGAATGCTGCTGCAAGTTCTTTCCATAAACTACAATATCATCGAGATACACAAAACAATCGAACCCTTGCAAGCCTGTTAGCAAATGGTTCATTAACCGTTGGAAGGTAACCGGTGCTCCTGTTAATCCAAACGGCATTCTATTAAACTCATAATTCCCTAAACCGGTGCTAAACGCGGTCTTTTGCTTATCTTGGGTATCCACCAGAACTTGGTGGTAGCCACTCGCTAAATCAAGTGTAGAAAAATAGTGTACTGTGCCCTAAATGGTCCATGATTTCTTCTATCCTTGGAATCGGGAACGCCTGCTTGATAGTGGCGGCGTTCAATTTGCTAAAATCGACGATCGAGTTCCAAGGCGAGATACTCGGTGAAAATATGTTATCTTGTAACATTCCTTCCACTTGCCTGTTTACCTCAACTTTGTATGCTTGTGGCAATC
Organism: Clusia tigrina; assembly: GCA_920105625.2. Taxonomy (NCBI): domain Eukaryota; kingdom Metazoa; phylum Arthropoda; class Insecta; order Diptera; family Clusiidae; genus Clusia; species Clusia tigrina. The sequence continues at coordinate 316,304,840 of OV050030.1, forward strand.
TTTACTGTTTTTGGTTTATTGGTGGTTGATCCACTCTAATAGGTATTTCATTCTCTACTTCCGGTGTATACGTTAGCTGGTCTCCTTCAAGCAAAAATATGTCATGGAATGACGTACAAATGGCTTCTATTGATGCCTTCTCTTCTAAATTTACGCTTGGGTCTAACTTCAGTGATTCCAGTACTCTCTCCATTCTTTTTCTTATATCTGCCTGCTTAATCTGATTAACCGGTCCTTAATTCGGTTCCTTCAAATTATCGTAACTAGTGAAGTTAGGTCCAAAATCCTTATCCGTAAGGTAGTTTTTTTCTGATGCGTTGAGTACAGAAACGTACACCTTGCCCTTGTCAACGTGCGTTATGGTCTCTCCCATATATACGCCCTCCCCTAGCTGCTGCTTGTACAAAACAACTGTCCGATGTTTCGTGTTCACACGGAGAGTAATTACTCTCGTTGTCCTTAAGCATATTATTTTCTGACTACTTTTCTTAACTCTATTCACGGTTCCTTCCCACAATGACTTTTATGGAAGTGTAAGGATTCTATTCTTATTATTATCATAAAATGATAACTGTTTTCTCTAGCGCATCTAGTATGGTGCGGCCGCAAAGATTATCGCGGCCAATTATCCCATCGGCCGGAATATTTTCCCTTTCCAATTCACCGCGTGCACTCTAAAAGTCATGCCCTTAACTTCACTGAGCGATCCCAGTGTCCTGATGCAACCTCCAAATCCTCCGTTGAGCATCCTTACGCTCGTCTGATTAATACCCAGCCATTTCCGTAAAACACTAGATTTCTCGAGGCTGGTGTCCGCTCCCGAATCTACCAAAAGCACTAGCTTCCTTGCAGGGTACAAGTTGCTTCCTTGCAGGGTATCTCAATGAATGCGTCTCCCGTTCTGCTTCCAACGAAGCAACGTCCTTTTGTTCCCAACATGGACGCGTATTTACTTCCTAACTCTTCGAGTTTTTTCCTCCATGCACCGCAGTTATCCTTTACGAACCTATACTCGCTCAAAATGACCATGAATATCTTCACTATACGCGGCAATTGGCCTATACTTTCTAACCTTATTAAAACTTAACCTAAGTACTAGAATCATCACAGTTACCCAAATCAAAACGCAATCCAAAATTTTTTCCCGGAGAGAATTGACCATTGTTCTTACACTACTCGGTACGTGGTATTGGAGAGCCTCTTGTTCCTCCTTCTCCTGGAATGTAGTTCTTACATCACTAGTCACACATACTTCTGGCCTAATTCTTTCTTCCTTTCTTTTGGCTTTCCAGTTTACTGGCCTCGACTGGGCCGCTGGAAGTTTCCCTGGTCCCTTTGTTGGGATTCTTTTCCCTTGCATTCCGCAGCCCGATGTCCCATTCGTCCACATGAGAAGCATCTCAACCCCTGAGGTGTTGCTCATCCACGGTTCACTTCTGGAATTCCAATTTGGTCGCTCCTGACCACTCCCAGTGTTGAAGTGATTTCTTCCGTGGTTAATTCCTTCTGTTGAATTAACTCGGGGACTACTAACGAATCACCTGTGGTTCTGTCTCTAATACACTTTATTAAATTTACCCCGTTTGCTTCTGGAAGACTCTGTTGTGCTAGCTCACACACTAACTTCTCCATCGCATGAGCAACTTCCAGAGTGCCCATTTTACATCAGGTTTTCCTTATCCACTGCTTCCTGAGCCTTCAATGATTCGTTAACTTTATTTGACAATTGCATTGAATACCAATTCATAAAACCTTAATCTCATTATGAGTAAGCAGTTTTTACTACAATACATATCTCCACAAAAAAAAAAAATGCAAACAATTTTTTTTTATTTATGGTGGTTTCAAATAAAAGTACCAACATTATCAGACTTCTTAATCTCATGACAAATTTATTCAAAAACATTCCACCATAAATTGTATCTTTATGTATATTTTTTCTTTACTTATTTTCCATCATAAGTTCCATATCCGCTGTTTACTGGCGTCCTTTAAATCCTTACATCAATACAAATTGGTCCTTGACTTCCTCACAGATACTCATTGAATTCCTCACATGTATCCTCATATGTTCGCCCAACTCCAATTGTCCTTTCAACATCTTTAATACTCCCAAAAATCCATATAAAATGGCTATATGTTCGACAAAAACCGAAATTTGTTTTGCAGACAAAAGTGTCCTGATTCATTCCCGGTAATTCGAATCCATATTAAAAAATCAACCCGTAACGTATTTACATATTTATATATGTATATTTTTATTTAGATGCAACTCCCGTGTTGTATGCTTCTCTTGATATTTTCTTGCCTAATACCCTAGGCTTAGATGTGTGTTTAAAATGTATATTATAACAAAATGTGTATATAAAGTCTCCCCAACAACAAACAAACGCAAATCCCCTACCAAAAAAATCCTCACAGCTAAGACGAATACAAAGGCCGACCGATCATACTGACGGTTTATGGTTGCCCATACAAAGCTGAGTGCAACAGCGCAATCGCGCATGTGTGTTTCAACTTTTGACCAGCGCTACGGCGCCTTCAGGGTCGCAGAAGTATCTACTTATAATAGGCTATTATACTTGTACTCATCATTATCCTGTTTGATGTCATCTCGTCTGTTGCAGGATGCTCTTCCTGCTTCAGGGTTCCTTGCCCTGGGTTTTCCTCCAGTAGGTCCTTATGACCGGCCGCTTTATGTTGGCACCCTTGCTGTCACAAATACCGGCTGCGCCAAAATGTTGGGGTCCGTGTTTGTCGTCGTTAGTGGTGACGCCCTTTTGCTGCCGGTAATAGGCGCTGGCGTAGACGAGGATGTGATGGCTCCAAATAAGGAAAGCAACGTGTAGTTCTCTTTTAATATCAGACAAGACAAGCCGTTTTATTCTTAAAATCATATAAGTCTTATATACTATTAACAATGAGCACTTACAGTCTAGGTAAGCATCTTTATGGTGTTCAAGTTACGCACCTGTTGATTTGTGTCAGTTGGTTAAGCCAACTGACCTACTCGATATAAAAATATAGATGGTGCATTATAAATTCCAATGACCTTTATCAACTTGATTCCGGAATTGTGACACCCTAAAAGTTTATATAATAATTAATAAATAAATACTATTTGTTAATAATATTTGCACCCTAAAAATTTATTCTTTCTTCTTGTAATTGTAATACTTATAAATGTTAACCACACTAAAAGTGTGGTGTCTATTAGGAGTTGATACTGTGAGTCAACTACACGCAGGTAGCTTGATTCTGACTCACAACAAATAATTAACATGCCTCGGAATAAATTAATAATGATCGAAGGCGTTTTAAACACTGTAGACTAAACTATCACAAGAATTAATTGAGTCTACTTTCAGAAGCCATCTGTAAATTCTGTGAAGAAAGTGACCAAACCTCATAATTTGGACTTTTATTGTTTCCAAGAAAATCAGAAACAATATACTAAAAAGAATTCCAAGCTGCAGTTTCATCGGGTGTCAAATATGTTCCAAATTTTTTTTTTTACAAAAATGTTTCTTAAATAAGCGAATGTATAGTGTTTTCCTTTTTGATGATAGGCGCATGTTTGATGTTGTCTGCGCCCACTGTGACGATCTCTCTTACTGGGCAGTTATTCTCTTTGAATTCCATAAACCTACGACTTTGGGATCGGCACAAACTCGAGACACTTGGGATAGAGAATTGCCTCCGAATGTGGAGCTAGAAACGTAACAGATGATACATTCGTGTAACAGCATTGCATAGATCTTCCAAAGCCATTATTTTTACTAAGGCAAAAACAGCAATTATTGTCGTGGCCGTGACCGTTTGGACTACGGTATGTCGAATTTCATGTAATGTATAGAGTTACAAAAAGGCTGTAATGCATCACATAAGTCTATAAAAAAAAGTTTGTAGAACCAGAAGCCCATGCGACAAGAATTGTATTGCACAAACGACATTTAGTACTTGGCGTCCATCCGTCATCAATATGTTCAGGCGCTATTCGAAAATATTGCTTGTAAATATCTTGTAGCGAATTAGTTAATCTGCGTTGATTTCTGTTTCCAACATATTCTCCGCACAGAAAGCAAAAATCATCTGGTTTATTTTTGCACTCGTATTTTCTAGTTATATATACCGTTAACCATATAGGAATGGATAGCATACAATAAGTTGTAGACGTCGGGAAACCCCGCCTAGTTTATGTGTTGTCAAACTAACCAAAAATTGTTTCTCTTTTTATGATATACGTAATTACTTCTTTACCTACAAAAAGGCCAAAAATGGTATAATAGAATCGTACGGATTACATTTTTTGTGAAGCCCTTCCATTTGAACATCGGTCTGTCTGTTAATTGTTTAGGATTTTCATGTGGAAAATAAAAAATAAATAATTTAAAAAATACTTTCAAATATCATCATAATTAAAGAATGGAAATTCACAATAAAATAAGAAAAAACAAAAATGTCCAAAAATTGTTGAAGTTGGGTATTTTCACGTAAAAAATTCTAGCATTCTTATATATCCATAGATTTTTTCAGTAATACATTTATTTTCTTCCTAAATGTGCCGACTCTACGTAAAAAATTAGAGAAACTTGACACATGCTTTAATTCTTAGTAGAGATGCGAGAGCTTTTATTTGTCTCTGTGAGCTAACTTTTGAAAAAAGCAATGTTGAGGCCTTTATAGATGTCAGCATTGATTGCATGCAATATTTTGTTTTGCGCTCGTTGGATGAGCTTAATGTTCGGTGAATTAGCTTTTCCGCACAGCTCTGCTCCGTATGCTCAAATTGATACTACTTTGTACAATAGAAATTTATATTCTAATCGCAGCCTAGATTTGGAGCAGAGTAGTCATTTATTTTTATAAGCCTTTAACTTTAGCTGTGTTATTTTTGCTTCAACAGTGTATAGCAGCTTTTATACTACAATTTTAGGAGTAGTCCAGAAATGGTAAGCGCGAGGTCAACGAGAGTAATTACTCTACTCGAAACTTCGGACGGTATATATATGAGTAGGGATTGCAAACAAATATTTTTAATCGATTAATCTATCAATTAATTAACTTTTTAATTTAATTTAATTTATTTTAAAGCGTTCACATATAAGACAGGGTCTTTTAAATGCGGCAAGAAGTATCCGAATTACAATGAATTATATACAACAAAAATTACTTAAAACTAAGAATGTAAATTAAATGAAACTAAATTATTAGATCAGACAAATAAATAAGTTAAGATCAGATAAATAAATAATTAAATATATAAATAATCGAATAAATAAATACTTAACTTAAAAATAAATAATTTTTATGAAATAAGGAAGAGTCAGATCGGAAAAACAATGAATAAACAAAAAGGAAACAAAAATCAGAAAAGCAGAAAAGAGAAAAAAATAGCATTAAGAGAAGTAGTGAAAAACTGCTTGCTTAAAATTTTGCTTACTTGAGAAACTCCAGATGGCGTTCACAAAAAAGAGTCTATTCGAGTTTAAATACTTGTAATTAGGGACTAAGAGGTTCATATTTCTCCTCGATTTACAAAACTTCAAATTTTCAAACAAATATCACTAGTTTACAAAATAAAATTTTTTTCATGTACATTTGATGAGAGGTGACTTTTCTTATGTATTTTCATCTGCTGAATTCGAAAATCAAGGTAAAATTTTTTTTCATGGAATAGTTTTAGAGATATTGTAATTTTTGTATTTTTTCGACCTTTTTTCACGTGACAAATCATATCTCAAGCTAGAAATGTCCGATTGGGTTCTTGGTACCAAATGCAAGGTATTGAGATGACGAACAAACATGTATAATCGGATCTTTGATTGGTTAACCGGTTCCAAATATATCGATGAAAATAGGGCACATTTTCAAAAAAATAATATTTTACAGTGGTTCTGTGTACAAATCGTTGACAAAACGTCTGGTTTCTCTTAACGTACATAAAGATGATACTTTCACGTAAGAACTATGACCAACTAGAAGAAAATCGACTGAAAAATGACAAAGTTATAAGCAATTGAATGAATAAATCCACTCCATATTTTCCAAAATGCCTAAAAGAAAACGAGAATTTAAGTGCGTAAACAATCCAAATAATTTCTGATACGTGTGTGGCAATTTTGGATTTCGGACCGAGATATGATTTGTAACGTGCAAAAACGTCGAAAAAATACAAAAATTACAATATCTCCAAAACTATTCCATGAAAAAAAATTAAACCATGACCTGCAACTTATGCCCGGAACCGGAGTCAAGTTTACCATAAACAACATCTGAGTAAGTCATGATCGGCACTATAAGCTGAAGCACCAACCTCCTTCTGGTCTCAATAGGCACAAATGATGCAGTTCTCCTCAAATTCCGTAAGGTATAGTATACCTTACTCACCACTGAATTTATGTGATCCTCACAAGATAGTACGGAGTTAATGTGGTATCCAAGGTTTTTTACTTTTTCAACAAATTTAAGTTTTGTATCATTTAATGAAATTGTTGGTATATCAGAGGAAGGGTAACCAGACTTGGAAATCGGGAAAACATATGATTTTTGGGAGTTGAGCTTCAGCCTATTAGCTATAGCCCATTCTGCTATTATGATCAAGTCTTCGTTTACCCTAGCACATAAATCATCAATGAGACCAATAGGTCTGGACAAATACAATTGAAGGTCATCAGCATATGCATGCATGGTAACATGACGACAGTGTAAATAAAAGTGGATCAAGCACTGAGGCCTGAGGCACCCCACAGATTGAATTACTGAACGCAGACACATTCTTTCCCACCTTAACCCTTTGAGACCTTCCAACCAAGTAACTATTTAACATACGGACCGCCGAGCTGGAAAAACCAAAATTCAACTGTAGCTTTTCACATAGTAATGAGTGATCTACAGAATCGAATGCTTTAGAAAAATCTAACAGACAAAACAGGGTCAAACGTCCCATATCAAATGACTCTCTGATGTCATCCAATATTTTAACAACAGCAGTGGAGCAGCTGTGTCCAGGCCGAAATCCAGATTGGAGTGGGGAAATAAGGTCAAATTTTCTGACGTGTTCTGCGATTTGCTCAGCCATGAGAGATTCACATACCTTTGATAAAGCCGACAAGAAACTTACAGGACGGAAATGAGACGGTACATTAGCATTGGACTTTTTAGCTATAGGGATAATCGTCGCTACTTTCCAAATATTGGGGAAGCAGGAGCTCCTTAAACAATGGTTAATTATATAAGTCAACGGACTTAGAATGAAGGGCAAAATAAGATTAATAAATTTAATAGGAATTCCATCCTCTCCGACAGCATTTGACTTTATCGTGTTGACACAGCGAGCAACATCATCTTCACCCACAGAAATAAACTCAAACACAAATGGGCATTCAGAAACATCGTCCCTCGCAACTACAGCAGACATATCATCAGCAGACGCTGAACTACTACTAAAATAGTCATTCAGAATACCCGGATCAATCCGACAATCTTCAGATTTCCCATTGCATACCCCAGCCTGTCTCAAATTATTCCACAGCTGCTTGGAAGGTCGTGCTAAACATAGTTTGGACATGAAAAATCTGCGCTTAGCCAATTAAATAGTAGAGTTTGCATCATTTTTATGCCGTTTTTTAATAGCCAATTTGGCATTCTTCGTAAACCAGGGACAACTGCTGTTAGTGACAGAACGAGTAACAAGTGGAACATGCAAGTCAAACAAGGCACTAATTCTGTACATTAAAGAATCTAGCTTTTCATTCACAGACCTAAACAGTCAACATTCAGACCAATTAATAAGCGACAGATCATTAAGCAAAGAATCAAGATTAATTGAGTTAGAGTCTCGAAAGGAAAAATAATTTTCAGCAAACGACTGGGTTTAGATTTACATTCAATGAACAAATAATTAGATCGTGGTCGGATATAAACGATAATTGTTCAAAGATCATAACTGAAGAAATATCCGAAAACAGCAAAACATCCTACAAACTTGGAGAAGCATTATCTGCAATGCATGTTGGCATACTGGTATTCAGCACTTGCAGTCCAACTTCAGAAATTTTACAAATAAATTGCTTGGCAAGACTGTCGTTACATAAAATGTTTATATTGAAATCAACACACATAACAAAATGATTATAATCGATTACACAATTTGACAAAGTAGCAAACAACGGATCCAAACAGCAGTAATGATAAGGATTATACACGATAGAAAAACTTTTGTGCTATTGTCATAAATTTCAACATTTAGAAATTCCACATCTGAGCCTCCAGACATATTCAACAAATTCACTCTTAAATTACTTTTACAATATATTACCACACCCCCGCCTTTGTATCTAATCTATCGTTTCGAAAAAGCTTGTAATTACCTATATTCAGGCAAGAGTCACCTATACCTTTATGCAACCAGGTTTCGGATATACAAATTACATCAACAGATGAATTCTCAAAGCAGTGTCTAACATAATCCATCTTAGAATCATTTAGACTCCTCGCATTAAAATGTACAATGTTTAATCCAGAGCGTTGGTTGCATAGAACGCCAATCAATGTTTTATGAACGTCACTGGAGGCAGAAACTTCATCACCCATTATTAGCATAAAAATACATATCAGCAACACAACAATAAGCACTACAGTAATAGAAGAAACAGATAGTAGAGAAGAGGAGATTACTTAAAAAAATAGTCGAGAATAAGGCATATAGAGAGAGAGAGAGCATTTAAGCTATTAATATATGTAAATGTGCAATTAAAGACTTGAATAAAAATAAAGAAGAAACTAAATAGTGAAGGTGAGAGTAATCTAGAATAATAAATTAAAATAAAATAAATAGAACAATACATTAAATGGAATAATAAAAAATAAATTAAATAGAATAATAAATTAAAATAATCAATTAAAAGTTGAGTTTTATGCTCCAGTATAACTTCTGCCGGCAACTGCATCTACACTTTCTCTGCTACTCACTACTATTGCTTCAGCATTCGGATGGGCTCCCACAAAGACTCGGCCCCGCATTGTAAACGCTGACACTAGAAGTTTTTCTCTTTTGAGCTCATTGGCCCGACTCATTATTTCACGATTTTTAGCTGTCACCCTGAACCCCAATATCATTTAGCAACAGCGGCCTATTACTGGTCTTGCAGAAGCCAGCAATGTGCTTGAGCAACTGACTTCAATCACGTGCCGAGTGGAGTTTCACCAAAATCGGAGCTGTAGTGGTTTTGCTCAGGTTTCCCTTACTTCTCAGACGGAATGCCTCTCTCACGAGTGGAGTACTGACATTAACCACTTTGCAAACTTGTGAGAAAATAGCAGACAAATTTTCAGCGGCAGCAAGGGGAATACCATTGATAATCAAATCAGAGGATACCGCATCATTCTCAAATTTGGCCACTTTATCACGGAACGTGGCTACCTCGCATCCAAGAGGCCGATTATCAGCATCCATCTCCTCCACGACAGCAACCCGCTTCTCCACTTTTGCCACAGCAGACCTAGCATTGATTAGCTCACCAGATAACTCACTCATTCTCTGCATAACTCTCTCTTCAGCTAGTTTTACATCTTCAGTTATGCTTTGAGTCACCTGCTTAACAATGCACTCCTGTTGCAGTTGAAGCTTCTCTTCAAGCAGCTGTAACCAATTTCGTGGTAGTGGTGAATCACAGAGTTTCTCATGTAGTTGAGTAGGAGTGAAATACTGCGGCGAAGAGACGGACGTCAATTGTATTTTAAAGATAAATTTTATGTATGTATAATTTTCAGACATTTATTTTATTAAATTTTTTAGATATATGTTCGAATAGTAAGATATGCTTTGTTAGAAAACAAAATTAACCTATATTTGGCATTAAATAAATGTAAACGTTAATTGAAAAATGGTTTCCTTAATTTATTGAATGAAAAAAATAGTTCACTATATCTTATAGCAATAAACAGGTACATATTCCGTCAGTTCTAATCATTTAAATAAAATACAACAAATAAAAAAACTCCTTACGCGCCTGGTATCATCTCAGCAGCCCCATTGTCTCCTCTCTACTCCACCGCTTCCGTTTGCTATTGAACACAAAAAAAACAAAAATTTTAATTTACTTCAATCATCAAAATATTTATAAGTTAGTTTCACTTTATAAGTTAGTTTCGCTTTCATTTTTAATTTAAATTAAAAGTTATTAAATTATTTACAAACCTATTTTCTTTATTCTCCATTTTATATGACAGCTTTTTATATAATTACAGCGGTTTTTTCTTGTTTTACTCTTTTTCTTGGTTCTGTTTTTAAAATTTCACAGTAATCTTTACTTTTTCCTTACAAAGTGTATGCTAGTTTGACATTTCGCTTGCGACTAGGCTAATGTGACGTAGATGCGCAGAACGCTTTGCTTAATCTCTGTTTCTATTATTTTAAGGCGCGAATGACTCTGGAACATCTTAATGTCTTCATGTGTGACGACAACGTTTTGTTTTGCGTCGTATGCGATGGTAATATGAACGCAAAACAAAGTTATCAAGTGCATCAACATAACAAAAAAGAAAAGCATAGAGCAAATTTTCGATGTAAAACCAAAAATGGGGATACTAAGGTCCAATCACTTTTGACTGCAACATCTAATAATCTACTTGAAGTGAATTTGTAAAAGATTTCTCGAGAGTATTCCTAAAATGGAATATCCCATTGCACAAGATCACTACTCTTTCTTTTGTCCAATTTATTGAAAAATACACAAAGTTTCTTGTTCCATGTGTCTAATTCTTTTTAAACAATATTTTATTTCCATTTTTGCAGACCCCATGTCGATAGCTTTTATTTAATACAATATTTCCAGACACCGCAAGTCCTCCTCAACCAATTCACACACGATGGGGGGTACCTGGATAGATGCCGCCATGTATTATGCAACACATTTCCATAAAATGACGCTGTGTAAAGAATGATGTAGCATTCATCAAATGCCATTTTGAGTGTTTGTCAGTCACCATTCCAAAAATCCAAAAGCAGGGTGGTACACCCACTGATGTGAGCGAGTCTGTTGAATCCGTCCGCTCGAACTTCCCAGGAAATTTTTCACGGTCGGACTTTCCAAACAAAATTGATAAGGTTTTAAAAAAATCCTAGATTAGCTGCTCTGTGGAAATTTGTTTTGGTTTTATTGGACAGCGAATTACATACTGTTGCAAATGAATATATAGAGATTGTAAGTCCAACAGAATTGGCTGCGTTCCGATATACTTCAGCTGTATCGTGTGAAGTCGAACGAAAATTTTTTGTCTGGAAGACTACCGTCGATCTATCCTTTTTGAAAAAATCTTACAATTTATTGTAATACGTTTGAATAAATGTAAAATTCTTTAAAAAATGTCAAAATAAACATTTTTGTTTTGGATATTGTAAAGACGGAAAATACCAGAAGTATTTTCCGCATACACAACAAAAACTATATGCTACCACCAGAGACCGTGTTAAGTCCAAAAACAAATAACGATGTCCACCATATTTTATTTGTTTTAACCACAAACAATATTCAAGCATGCAACCATCCCCGATATCATGCAGCTTAAAAAGGTAACCACCTAATAAAGGAGAAAAGAAACAGCAAGCAAACATTTCTACAACAGTGCAGCGACCAAAGGCGGAACACAGAGAAACCCGAAAGAGCATCACACACACGCTAACCGATCGCACACACAAAGCAGTAAGCAGGCAGAGTGCAAACCAATCTCTGCAACAACAACAACACTACAGCGACCGAAGGCGGAGCACGGATGACAACGAGAGCGCACCACACATACGCGAGCCGATCGTAAACACAAAGAAGTAGAAACCAGTATATTAACAACAACAACACTACAGCGACCGAAGGCGGAGCACGGATGACAACGAGAGCGCACCGATCGTAAACACAGAGCCGTAAGCAGGCGGAGTGTGAAAGAATATATTAACAACAACAACACTACAGCGACCGAAGGCGGAACACGGATGACAACGGGAGCGCACCAATCGTAAACACAGAGCCGTAAGCAAGCGGAGTGTGAACGATATATTAATTACAACAACAGCAAAGCGACAACTAACAGCAGCGATCAGGCCACACTACTGCAAGCAACAACTACGATGGACAACTAGGGGAACTACAACAAGGTGGACAACCAGCGGAAGTTGAAGATGGCCTAAGGACAACTGGGCCACAACAACAACGAGCACTGATCCCCTGGCAAGCTTTCGCTATATAAGCGGAGTGAACCAAACACCAAGCCTCTTTGATCCAGCATCGCTCCGTAAGTAGACAACGCACCAAGCTCCTAGAGACGCACCAAGCATCGAAACTAGGTACTTTGACTGTTGACAATAAATCAACGCAGACAGAGCCAGTGGAGTTTATGGTTTTGACCGACTCTCCCTGGGACACACACGCAACGCAGACAGAGCCAGTGGAGTTTATGGTTTTGACCGACTCTCCCTGGGACACACACGCAACGCAGACAGAGCCAGTAGAGTTTATGGTTTTGACCGACTCTCCCTGGGACACATACGCAACGCAGACAGAGCCAGTGGAGTTTATGGTTTTGACCGACTCTCCCTGGGACACTAGTACAAACCACGGACACTACCACGAGCACACAGAGTAGGGTAGTAATTAAATATAATTATATATATGTATAGGAAATAAGTAGTAATTTTGAAAATAAATAAAAACACTTATTAAAACTAATACAACTGAAATAAATTTCTGTAAGTGACCCTGGGACCCGCTGAGTTTTTACCCCAGCGAAAATGAGTCGTTACAGTGGCGCCCGAGCAGGGACTTGAAAAGAAATTCAACGCATCGGATTTTAAAAAAAACAGAGTGATAAACAACTACGTCGATCTACGCAGTCACTCAGAGGAGTGCCGAATCAGCACCAGGTTATACACACAAACACCCATTGTTTTCATCATCATCTAAGACGAGCACAGGATGGTGAAAACAAGTTGGTTGTACACGCTGCGCAAGGAGGAGCTGGTGATTTTCTCTGTGGAATTCGGCGTAGAAGCTACAGGAACCGTGGAAGATCTCCGTAAGCAACTATCAGAGTTCCTCACGGACACAGAATTGACTGAAGAACAACAAAACCGCTTAGAAAAGCTAAAATCCAGGTACGTCAGGAGTACGTCACCCATGCTGGCTACGCCCATAGGTACCCGCAATACGCTGAGCGTGGACAGACCAGGCCATATATTCACAGGTGAAATACCAGCGGCATGGGAGGCAGAGTTTCGGAGGACATCACTGCATCGCGCTGTGTCACCAACGGCCATTGACCAGCCACACCAGGCACAGTACGCCGGAGTCATCGATCATGTGAGGAAATGGTCTATTAAATACGACGGTGGCCGTGACCCGCTGGCATTCCTTGAACGAGTGGAGGAGCTCTCGGAAGTATATGGGCTCAACAAGGATATGCTCCCACGTACCATGCCGGAACTGTTAAAAGATCGTGCGCTTCTATGGTATCGCAATAACAATCGTTCCTGGACAGCATGGAATTTATTCCGGAAGGATTTTCTTAAATTCTTCTTGCCTGCCAGATACCTGGAGAAGTTGGAGGATGAGATCCGACAGAGGCGGCAAAAAACGACGTGAGAAATTCAAAGAGTATGTGTTGGAGATGCAAAATCTGATGCGACAAGCAGGGTACACAGAATCACAGAAGCTAGAGCGTATTTTCCGAAATAGCTTGGAAGAGTACCAATGGTACGTGCGCCGGAAGGATTTTGGAACGCTGGAAGAACTAGTGGAGATGGCCGAAGACTTGGAAGGCTTCCGTGGCGACCGGGACCCACACCGAATACCCTCTGTACAATCACGAGTCGAGCGTACACCACCACGTGAGGCCCGCAATCGACAGGTAGCGCCGATTAGTCACACTGGAGCGGAGGCACGCATCGATGTGCGCACAGCTTGCAGACGCTGCGGACAGACGGGGCATTTGGCGCGACACTGCCGAAATGCTCAGGTTCTATTCTGTTGGGAGTGCGGCCAGAGGAACATAAGAACAAAGAAAGATGTATAGAGCCTTCACATAGCCCACATAGCGCCCCAATTGTCCTCGTGCGCAAAAAAGACGGGAGGTGGAGACTGTGCGTAGACTACAGGCAACTGAATGCCAGATCCATACCGGATGCATATCCGTTGCCCAGGATACAGCATATATTGGACCGCTTACGGGAGGCGAAATACATTAGCACCCTAGACTTAAAGAACGGGTACTGGCAAATTCCCATGGATGCCCACAGCAAAGAGTATACCGCATTCACGGTGCCAGGCCGTGGACTCTTCCAGTGGAAAGTAATGCCATTCGGGCTACATTCAGCACCTGCGACCTTTCAACGAGCTTTAGACCAGGTAATAGGTCCTGAGATGGAGCCGCACGCGTTCGCATACCTGGATGATATCATCGTCACAGGGCGAACACTAGAGGAACACCAACAGAACATAACCGAAGTATTCCGACGCCTGCGAAAGGCCAACCTTAAATTGAATAAAGACAAATGCGCGTTCTTCCAGAGGAAATTAAAGTATTTGGGTCACGTGGTCAGTGACCAAGGAATCCACACTGATCCAGATAAAATCGCGGCCATCAGAGAGCTCGAACCACCCCAAAACATACGAGAGGTGCGACGCTGCCTGGGTGTAGCGTCATGGTACCGTCGTTTTGTTCCAGACTTCGCCAAGACAGTACACCCGTGAACACTATTGCTAAAAAAAGGCAAGCACTTCAAGTGGGCTGGAGAGCAACAGCACGCGTTCGAACAATTGAAGCAGAAATTGACAGAGGCACCAGTCCTGGCGTGCCCGGATTTTACTAAGAAGTTTGTGCTCCAAACCGACGCAAGCGACTACGGACTAGGCGCGGTACTCACTCAAGATGTCGACGGGATGGAACGCGTGATAGCCTACGCCAGCCGCCACTTAAATAACGCAGAGCGGAACTATTCACCCACAGAGAAGGAGTGCTTAGCGATCGTGTGGGGTATTAGAAAGATGCGACCCTACCTCGAGGGATACCAATTTACGGTCATCACATATCACCTATCACTAAAATGGTTAAACTCCATCGAAAGCCCTGCAGGTCGTATCGCAAGATGGGCCCTTGAACTGCAACAGTACACATTCGACGTGGAATACCGGAAGGGAAAATTGAACGTGTTAGCCGACGCCTTGTCTAGACAGCCAACAGAAGCCGCCTGCACCATTACCATTGAGGACCGAACAGAACCAGACTGCCCCTGGTGGCAGAAACGAAGAGCAGAGGTCATCGCTAGGCCGGAGAAATATGCTGACTACCAATTGGAAGGTGGACAGTTATACAGACACATCCCGAGTTATCGCGGCGACGAGGATTGCGTCCCGTGGAAACTGTGTGTGCCAAGAGCGCTCAGGAACCGGGTCCTATAGGAAAATCACGATGCACCCACGGCAGGACACTTAGGTATCAGGAAAACAATAGCACGGATAGCCAACCGATATTACTGGCCGGGGCTATTCCGCGATACAAGTCGATACGTGTGTCAATGCTCCTCCTGCCAATGATTTAAAAGCAGCCACCAACAACCAGCTGGGAAAATGTTGAGCCACATCCCCACTGAACATTGGTCTATCTTGTGCGCCGACTTTGTCGGGCCCTTACCCCGGTCCACACATGGCAACACCATGCTAGTCGTGTTCTTCGATCAATTCTCCAAATGGACCGAGATGGCCCCCCTCCGGAAAGCCACCACCGAGACATTGCAACGGGCTTTCCGGGAACACATCCTGTCTCGCTTTGGAGTACCTAAAATCCTAGTGACGGACAATGGGTCTCAATTTAGTAGTCGAGCGTTCCGCCGGTTCACCGAAGGGTATGGCATCAAACATCAGTTCACGGCGCCCTACACTCGGCAGGAAAATGCGGTGGAACGCACCAATCGCACCATCAAGACTATGGTGGCCCAATTTTCGAGTCAACAACAGCAGAAGTGGGACGACTTGCTTCCCGAATTGACTCTTGCCATTAATACTAGTGTATCGGAGACAACGGGATACAGTCCGGCTTATCTGATACAAGGGCGTGAACCGCGACTACCAAAGGCGCTGTACGATGAGACAACGTTGGGTACAGGGCTAACCCCACAGACTGCTAACGAACGGGTAGATCAACTACAAGAAGCTTATCGCATCGTGAGGCAAAACTTGGAACGAGCAACACAGGATCAAAGAAGACATTATAATCTGCGACGCCGAGAGTGGAAACCGGAAGTTGGACAATGGGTGTTAGTCAAGCAACACCACTTGTCCAAAGCAACAGAGCACTTCGCCGCCAAGCTAGCACCGCGATATGAGGGACCCTACCAGATAGTAAACTTCATTTCACCGGTAATCATGGAGCTGCAGCGAAAGGGAGACAAACGCAGGAAGACCGCTCATCTCAGCGAAATTAAAACATACTGTGCACCTGGTAACCACGAGGAAGACAACAATGACCCACACTAATACAAAGGAGAAACGGTGAGAGGACCAGGAGAGCGGAAAACTAAGAGCTGAGAGAACCAGATTGCCGCTCTCGTGGAATACCGTTACTTCACCAAAACGGGTATAAAAGGGCCTCCACGCCACCATACAAGCCTCTTTGATCTTCAGCGCACGTAAGTAAAACAACGTTCACGAAACTAACAAACCAAAGAAAAAAAAACAAAAAAAAAAACCCACGATGGCTCAGATAACGATAATCCAGGCTGCACGCGTCCAAGTAGAAGAAGGCAACACCCCGTCCGGCGACGAAGTCATCACGATTTACCCGACAACCACCGGAGGCATCGCTATCAGGAGTTCGGATATCGCTCGCCTACGGCCGAACTGCCTACTTAACGATGTGCTAATCGATTTCTATTTGAGATGGCTCCGAGAGAACCTGGTACCCAGCAGAAAGCGGGGTAGAGTGCACATTTGTAGTACTCATTTTTTCACCCGACTCACCAGACAACGGGGAACTGCGACCGACATGCACATGGGCGTAAAACGATGGACAAAGGGGAAGAACCTTTTCGACACCGATTTAATAATGGTGCCCATAAACAAGGCAAATCATTTGGCCGTTGTCTGTTTCCCCGGAACTCTGGTGACAGGGACAAAAGGTGCCACAATATTAATATTCGACTCCCTGGACCGAGGTTCACACGAAGAGGAGGCCGAAATACTGAGAAGATACCTGACCGAGGAATACCGCAGTAAATTTATGGAAGACCCACCAATACCCATAAATGCCACCAGGGTACCCTCCCATCGACTTAAAACGCCGCAACAGATAAACAATACCGACTGTGGCATTTATCTACTCCAAAACGCAGAGAAGTTCCTAACACAATCCATACCAGGAAACACATGGGACACGGCTGACTTGTCTACCTGGTTCAGCCCTGAAGACGCCACCCACAAACGAGCAGAAATATATCACCTAGTTAAACAATTAGTTGGGGCCGAAAAACGAAAAAAACTGCGGAAATGCTCTCAAAACAAGCGAAGGAATCACCTCCACTGGACCCGCATGGGACACCAAACTACCAACAGGAAGAATCAGAAACCTCGGACAGCGATACGGAGACCACCTGGAAAAGACAGAAGTACAACAAAGATTCACCTGGAATACTACCCGCATTAAAGGAACCCCACAAGGAAGACGTCCATTTCTACAGTGTACAGGAACTAGAGGGACCCAAGGCGAATGGGCTACCCACGGCACTGGTAAGAACAACGATAAAGATACTAAAAGAAACCCAAGCTAGAAAAAAACGTCTACGATTCGAACAACCACCGTACAGGGTCATAGTGCACCACGGAGAAGCAACGTTCCTCCTTCGTCCATAAAGTCGGGAGGACGTGTAAAGATGGAAAATATCAGAAGTATTTTCCGCATACACAACAAAAACTATATGCTACCACCAGAGACCGTGTTAAGTCCAAAAACAAATAACGATGTCCACCATATTTTATTTGTTTTAACCACAAACAATATTCAAGCATGCAACCACCATCCCCGATATCATGCAGCTTAAAAAGGTAACCACCTCCCACGCTAAATGCAACAACAAAGACAGCGGATAAGTATAACAAAACATTTACGCACAGACGATCGGACCAATAAACGTACAGGTGGTGAGAAGCGCAGAAACCGAAAGAGTTAGACTGATGACGACGACGGCTTAATAGTACAAAGAACATCAAGAGGGACTAGTACGGCTATAAAGGAGAAAAGAAACAGCAAGCAAACATTTCTACAACAGTGCAGCGACCAAAGGCGGAACACAGAGAAACCCGAAAGAGCATCACACACACGCTAACCGATCGCACACACAAAGCAGTAAGCAGGCAGAGTGCAAACCAATCTCTGCAACAACAACAACACTACAGCGACCGAAGGCGGAGCACGGATGACAACGAGAGCGCACCACACATACGCGAGCCGATCGTAAACACAAAGAAGTAGAAACCAGTATATTAACAACAACAACACTACAGCGACCGAAGGCGGAGCACGGATGACAACGAGAGCGCACCGATCGTAAACACAGAGCCGTAAGCAGGCGGAGTGTGAAAGAATATATTAACAACAACAACACTACAGCGACCGAAGACGGAACACGGATGACAACGAGAGCGCACCGATCGTAAACACAGAGCCGTAAGCAAGCGGAGTGTGAACGATATATTAATTACAACAACAGCAAAGCGACAACTAACAGCAGCGATCAGGCCACACTACTGCAAGCAACAACTACGATGGACAACTAGGGGAACTACAACAAGGTGGACAACCAGCGGAAGTTGAAGGTGGCCTAAGGACAACTGGGCCACAACAACAACGAGCACTGATCCCCTGGCAAGCTTTCGCTATATAAGCGGAGTGAACCAAACACCAAGCCTCTTTGATCCAGCATCGCTCCGTCAGTAGACAACGCACCAAGCTCCTAGAGACGCACCAAGCATCGAAACTAGGTACTTTGACTGTTGACAATAAATCAACGCAGACAGAGCCAGTGGAGTTTATGGTTTTGACCGACTCTCCCTGGGACACACACGCAACGCAGACAGAGCCAGTGGAGTTTATGGTTTTGACCGACTCTCCCTGGGACACACACGCAACGCAGACAGAGCCAGTGGAGTTTATGGTTTTGACCGACTCTCCCTGGGACACACACGCAACGCAGACAGAGCCAGTAGAGTTTATGGTTTTGACCGACTCTCCCTGGGACACACACGCAACGCAGACAGAGCCAGTGGAGTTTATGGTTTTGACCGACTCTCCCTGGGACACACACGCAACGCAGACAGAGCCAGTGGAGTTTATGGTTTTGACCGACTCTCCCTGGGACACATACGCAACGCAGACAGAGCCAGTGGAGTTTATGGTTTTGACCGACTCTCCCTGGGACACTAGTACAAACCACGGACACTACCACGAGCACACAGAGTAGGGTAGTAATTAAATATAATTATATATATGTATAGGAAATAAGTAGTAATTTTGAAAATAAATAAAAACACTTATTAAAACTAATACAACTGAAATAAATTTCTGTAAGTGACCCTGGGACCCGCTGAGTTTTTACCCCAGCGAAAACGAGTCGTTACAATATTTATCGTAAATATTTGGCCTTTTTTGTGTAAAGTATAAAAATGTGTATATACGAGTACATTTGTACGAACTTATTCCCAAGAGATGAGCGTATGTCGAATCAACCTTTTCTTCCATTTGCTGTGATAACTTCGAGTTCTTGTTCTTGGTTGGCACCAGGCATGTTGACGTGATTTCTTGGAGCTGGTTGTGGTGATGATCAATCCAAGTTGTTGAGTGTTTTGGTTCGTTTCCACACAGACCATATCACGATCCAAATGAAGATGAAGATACGTGAATAGCTTATGATGTATTGATGGATATCATATGGCTGAATACTGTTGGGGTCGTCGATACGTAGATTTGCTATTTAATGCTGGAGTCTGCTAATTGGCTGATCTGATTTTCCGCTGCTGTTTCTTTGGTATTCAGGTACAATCTTACTCAAACACAGTTGTGGCAGGCGCATCCTTTTGGTTGGTACTACAGGCTTATTATGAGGCTGAGTTATTGTGGTGAAGATTTCATCTACCTTGAATTTGATGGACTGTAGGGATTTTCTGGAGCAGGTTGATGCGTTCTCCTTGACGTCCTCGACTGGATGTGGTGCTAGCTTGTGTATTGGTCTTCGCGATATGCTGGTTACTGTGCGCACGTCGGCGACCCGAACTAAGCCGTTGTGATCTCGTATCACCTTTGCGATTCGACTTTGAGGCCATTTCAACTGGGGACGGTTGTCATCTTTGATTATGTCCATTGTGCCTGGTTTGATGTTTCTTGATTCATGGTGCCATTTGTATCTATGTTGTAGGCTGTGAAGATACTTACTGGACCATCTCCTCCAAAACTCTGCCTTGAGTTGCATGACCAGTTTCCATCCAGTGGGATTTTTAACGTTGCTAGGATCAATTGTTGAGGTCAACGGCTCTCCTATGAGAAAGTGTCGTGGTGTGAGTGCTTAGAAGTCATTCGGATTGGATGAGATTGGTGTGATTGGTCTTGAGTTCATTATGGCCTCTGCTTCAGCCAGAATATTCCAATGCGGTAAGAAATATCAGAATAAGAATGAATTATATAAAACAAAAATTACTTAAAACTAAGACTAAGAATGTAAATAACATTTTTTTTAAATTTTTTTTTATTAATATATCTTATACCATCTACAGAAACTTTTTATAATTGCACCTAGTAAATACAGGTAATACTATTTAGCAATTTTGTTCGAATAAATTAAACAAATTAAAAGAAAAGCGTAAGTATTTTATGTACATGCTAACATATAACATATAAATGAAATAGTGGCTACTCGAGTTCCATTAGGTCTGACACTGTTTTCCGTTTTAGCTGCCTACGCTGCGAAGTCATCAGAAGTAAACTGGATGCTGCAACGTTGACATGCGATTTCAGTCGCTGTTTGTGAGAAATGGCAAACTTTTTTGTCACATCAGTGACAGTTGGCATGCAAAGATCACGATGGAGATCGCTAATTCTAACATAGTATGGTGCATTAACAATACATCGTAGCACTTTATTTTGAAAACGTTGGATAGTGGCAATGCATATTTCACTAGCACATCCCTAAAATTGGATGCCATAAGTCCAGGTCGGCTTCAGTATTTGTTTATACACCATTAGTTTGTTGTGAATTGACAGAGTAGAGTGTCTGCCAATAAGGTGGTACAATTTGTTGAATTTCAGGTCAAGCTTTTCTCGATTTTTCTTTATGTGAGCTTTCCAGCGCAATTTGGCGTCGAGTGTAATACCCAGGTACTTGGCTTCGTTGACATGTGGGATTATTAACTCATCCATGAAAATCGGTTTGTAAGGTACATTTTTCTCTGAAAAAACTATATGCGCTGATTTGGTTTTGTTTAACCTAATGCGCCATTTCTTAGCCCATGAAGCAATACAATTAACAGCCTCTTTTAGCTTAGCCGTCGCGTCTTCGATAGTGTTACCTGTAGCCAGAACACCAGTATCGTCCGCAAATGTTGCGGTTACTTACTGATTTGCTGTTGGTAGGTCGTATGTATACAGGAGGTACAGCAGAGACCCCAGGATGCTCCCTTGCGGTACACCAGAACTAATTTTTTTCAAAGAAGAATGGTCGTTTTCGTACTTAACACTAAAGTACCTGTCATCAAGGTATGATGAAAGCACCTCGCAATATTGCATTGGCAACAATATCCGCAGCTTTTGTAATAGACCTGCATGCCACACCTTATCGAAAGCTTGTGAAACGTCTAGAAAGACGGCGGAACACACTTTTTTCCCTTCCAACGCAGTTTCGCCCATATTCACAACTCTGTGGATTTGATCAGTTGTCGAATGATTCTTCCTAAAACAAAACTGGTGAGCGGGAATCAAGTTTTTATTCTCAATTATTGGCATTAAGCGCGTTAAGAGCAATTTTTCAAATAGTTTTGACAATGCTGGCAGTAAGGATATTGGCCTATACGATACGTCGTTGAGTGATTCCCCAGGCTTGGGTACCATGATTACCTCTGCGAATTTCCAATATATAGGAACATGCCTCAACCTGAAGCACATATTAATTAAATCAGACAGATAAGAGACGCAATTATTGGGCAGTTTACGAAGAACTTCCGTCATTAAAAAGTCAAATCCTGGCGCTTTTTTAGTTTCATTTTATGAATTTGCTCACCCGCTTCTTCGGGAGTTACTTATGTAATGTGGGTATCGCACTCTAGCCAACTTTCATTTATAACTATTTCATCATTTCCTTCATTTGGACTAAAGGTCTTTTCGAGATGTTCAGCAAACAACTTTGCTTTTTGCGCGCTTGTTTTGGCCCACAATGTATCGTTGATTTTAACTGGAGCACAGTGTTGTATTGGTATGCTGAATGATTTAGCCGCCTTCCACAAAGAGTACTCTGTGGTCTTGTCAGCTGTAAGATCCATCAGAAATCGATTAAATGTGTCATTATTGAATGACTTGATTGCTGTGTGTAAATGTTTACTGGCTAAGTTTAAATTCGATTTGATTGCTGGAGATCTGGTTTGTTGCCAACGTTTCCGTAGCTTCCGTTTCTTTGCAATTAAGCTCTTATTAAAAGGTGGATATGTTTTCCCTTGCAGAACAAGTCTTAGTGTGGGCGTACTATTCCACGCTGCCATCTGTATTTGCTGTGTTAAGTGGAGTACCGCATCATCAAGTTGCTCACTGGCAACAATAGAATCAAACTTGGCTAATTGTTCTAGCTGCACTTGAAAGTAATTCCAGTCAATACAAGCATTTAGGATCGTTGATGTGCTTTGATTTAGTGCTGGGACTTGGGAAATTACCAATTGCACCGCGAATGGTCAGAACTCAGATCAAATCCTTCAGTGATACTTAAATGCGCTGCAGGAATGTTTTTGTAGACAAAGAAGTCAATTAAGTCTGGTACTTTGCTAGTTTCCGATGGCCAATATGTTGGTTTACCAGTTGAAATTGAATTACAACATGTACGCTGCATGGCTTTGAATCATTCTCTTCCTTTTTTCGTGGTGAGCCTTGAGCCCCAAAACGTATGTTTTGCGTTGAAGTCGACTCCAATTATAAAACGACCATGGAAACGATTAAAAAGAGACAAATAGTCTTCATATTTCAACTGGTGCCTAGGTGGACTATATAGAGCAGTTAGAACCAGTGGTTGTTTGGAAGTTTCAACGGAAACGGATGTGGTTTGAAACTCATTTGTGCTGATTTGGTCCTTCAAGTGATGTTTAATGGAGCTTTTGATTATGACTGCGATACCACCCCTTGCACAATTGTCAGGATGTATTGTATGGTAAAGCGCGTATTCTTTAAAGGACACATGCGATTGCTTAGTAAAATGAGTTTCAGTAATTAAGCATATATCAATAAATTCATTGTTAAGCACGACTTCCAGCTCATTTTTCTGTTTGGCTAAACCATTTGCATTCTATAAAATCAGTTTTAGACAATCAGTCATAATTTAAAAATTGCATGTTGTGCTACAGGGCTCCCAAGCGCAATTCCAATGCATTGAACATTTTTTCCTGGCGGTCTAGCTATGCCAAGATTATTGACAGCGCATCGGTGCTTTGTGGGGCAAAATTGAGAGCAGGTATAATTTTTGTGTTGGTATAATTTTCGGTTGATTTAAGTTTTACATACACTTTTGAGTATAGATAACTCGATTTTTAACATTGAGCATAATTTTTCTAAGATTTGGATTTTTTCGAGCAATTCTGTGTATTGCGATTCAAGATTTAGTATTTTTTCTTTGGATCCCCCACCAGGTGGTGGTGCTTTCAAGTTACTCATTTTAGTTTAAAATTCTAGCAATGTGGCAGCACTGTTTAATATAGTGTCGATAATGCAGTTCAGCATTAACAAATAGTTGTCATATGCTTATCCCGGTTTGTTTACACACTAGCTTTGCGAATTTCGGCACTTTTGTTTGTGTTATTATGGAATTGAGTGATTTTATTCGGTTTTACGAACTCAGCCAAAGGTTCACAGTTTTTTCGAGGCAAACACCACAAAATTCAATGAAACTAAATTATAAGATCAGACAAATAAATAAGTTAAGAACAGATAAATAAATAATTTAATATATAAATAATTGAATAAATAAATAATTAAATTAAAAAATTAAATAATATTTCTGAAATACGGAAAAGTCAGAACAGAAAGACAATGAATAAACAAAAAGGAAACAAAAATTAGAAAAGAAGAAAAGAGAAAAAAATAGCATTACGAGAAGTTGTGAAAAATTGATTGCTTAAAGTTGTGCTTACTTGAGATACTCCTAATTGCCAAAGGCAACGAATTCCATAACCTGATGGCGTTCACAAAAAAGAGTCTATTCGAGTTTAAATATTTGTAATTAGGGACTAAGAGGTTCATATTTCTCTTCGATTTACAAAACTTCACCTTTCCAAACAAATAATTAGGTGTTCGCGTGTATATCAATTTATGTACAAATATGAAATTTCTGGCATCCATATAATTAAACATATTGAAATCAAAGACTTCATTGCAAAACTTACTGATGTGGTCAAACTTTCTTAAACCATATACATATCTCGTAGCATTATTTAATGCAACCTGCAGCTTATGCCCGGAACCCGAGTAAAGTTTCATCATCATCATAATTAGCGTACAACCATTTCTGAACATTGCCGCGTTATCAGCCTTCGCCAATCGTCTCTGCTTCGCGCACGCTGGCGCCAATTGGAAACACAAAGTGCAGCCAGGTCCTCTTGAACTTGGTCCTTCCAACGTAGTGGTGGTCTCCCCCTCCTGCGTCCGCCACCCGGCGGCATCGATTCAAATACCTTTTTTCGCCGGAGCACTTTCGTCCATTTGCACAACATGTCCCACCCAGCGCAGCCGCTGTGTTTTAATGCGCTGAACTATATCAATGTCGCCGTACAGCTCATACAGCTCGTTGTTCCATCTGATTCGATACTCTCCGCAGACGCATATAGGACCATAGATCTTTCGAAGAATTTTTCTCTCGAACGCCCCCAAAGCTCGCTCATCGTTGTTTGTCATCGTCCAGGTTTCGGCACCATTAAGCAGGTCGGGAAGGAAGAGGGCTTTGTAGAGCGTAATTTTTGTTCGTCGAGAGAGGGCTCTGCTTCTCAATTGCCTACTGAGCCCAAAGTAACACCTGTTGGCAAGAGTGATTCTTCGCTTGATCTCCTTGCTGACATCGTTCGTGGTGTTGATGCTGGTTCCCAGATAAACGAAATCCTTCACAACTTCAAAGTTGTAGTCGCTAACAGTGACGTGGTGTCCAAGACGCTGAGACTCTTTGTGTGTTGGCACCAAGTACTTCGTTTTGTCCTCGTTCACCGCTAAACCCACTCGCCTCGCTTCTCTCTCCAAGCCGGAAAACGCAGCACTCACGGCGCGGTTGTTATGGCCAATGATGTCAATATCATCAGCATACGCCAGTAACATTACACTCTTGTGGAAGATAGTGCCTGTGCGATTTAGACCTGCTGCACGTACGATTTTTTCCAACATTACATTGAAGAAAACACACGATAAGGAGTCACCTTGTCTGAATCCTCGCTCAGTAACAAACGGCTCGGACAAGTCATTACCGATTTTAACTGAGCCAGTGGTGGTGCTTAGCGTCATTTTGCACAGCCGAATTAGCTTAGCAGGGACGCCAAATACAGACATAGCGGCGTACAGTTGACTCCTTACGGTGCTGTCGAATGCGGCTTTGAAATCGACGAAAAGGTGGTGTATGTCAATCTGCTTCTCTAGGGTTTTCTCCAGGATTTGGCGTAGTGTGAACATTTGGTCAATGGTGCCTTTACCAGGTCTGAAGCCACACTGATAAGGCCCAATCAGTTCATTGGCGATGGGCTTCAGCCTTTCACAGAGTACGCTCGACAGGACCTTATATGCGATGCTCAGAAGGCTGATCCCGCGGTAGTTGGCACAGATTGCCGGATCACCCTACTTGTGGATTGGGCAGAGCACACTTAAGTTCCAGTTGCTAGGCATGCATTCCTCTGACCATATTTTGCAAATGAGCTGGTGCATGCGTTTCGTGAACTCATCGCCGCCACCCTTGAATAGCTCCGCTGGTATACCATCAGCTCCGGCGGCTTTGTTGTTTTTGAGCCGCCTAATAACTAGCAAGACCTCGTCATAGTCGGGGGGCGCTACTTCATGTTCGTCGTCAGCAACTGTGGGGTCGGGTTCATCTTCATTGCTATCATTAGCGCTGTCGCCATTCAGCAGCTTCGAGAAGTGTTCCCTCCATAACGTGAGTACGCTCTGGACATCCGTCACTAAATTTCCGTTTTCGTCTTTGCAGGAATTGGATTTGGCTCCGGTCTTAAAACCTTCCGTTTGGCGCCTCACACGTTCGTAGAATTTTCGAGCCATATTCCTTCTGCCAAACATCTCGATTTCCTCGCATTCTCTCTTTTCGGCTTCTCGTTTCTTGCGCCTAAAAAGACGCTTCTCTTCCCTTCTCTTCTCTCGATATCGCTCCTTAGCAGCTCGCGTTGCAGCCGATCGCAGGATGAGTTGGTATGCTGCGTCTTTATCTGCAGCTGCGTTGCGACACTCTTCGTCATACCAGCTGTTTTTCTTCGGGCGGTGATAGCCAATCACCTCTTCAGCGGCCGTGCGCATGGAGTGGGATATAAGCGACCACTGCGCGCAAATATCGAGATCAGGGGGAGAATCCGTCAGCATATTCGAGAGCCGAGAAGCAAATGCGGTAGCTGTCTGTAGCGATTGTAGCTTTCCGACGTCAAGCTTCCTCTGCGAATTAAAGCGAACGTTTTTTGCCGCACTGAGGCGAGTGCGAACCTTAGTTACAACAAGGTAGTGGTCCGAGTCAATGTTGGCACCTCGAATTGTACGTACGTCCAACACGCTGGATGCATGCCTGCCGTCGATCACAATGAGTCAAGTTTACCATAAACAAAATCTGAGTAAGTCATGATCAGCACTATAAGCTGAAGCACCAACCTCCTTCTGGTCTCAATAGGCAAATGATGTAGTCCTCCTCAAATTCCGTAAGGTATAGTATACCTTACTCACCACTGAATTTATGTGATCCTCACAGGCTAGTACGGAATTAATGTGGTATCCAAGGTTTTTTACTTTTTCAACAAATTTAAGTTTTGTATCATTTAGTGAAATTGTTGGTATATCAGAGGAAGGGTAACCAGACTTGGAAATCGGGAGGACATATGATTTTTGGGAGTTGAGCTTCAGCCTATTAGCTATAGCCCATTCTGCTATTATGATCAAGTCTTCGTTTACTCTAGCACATCAATCATCAATGAGACCAATAGGTCTGGACAAATACAATTGAAGGTCATCAGCATATGCATGCATGGTAACATGACGACACTTACTGAAAATGTCATCTATGAACAGTGTAAATAAAAGTGGACCAAGCACTGAGCCCTCAGGCACCCCACAGGTTGAATTATTAAACGCAGACACATTCTTTCCCTACCTAACCCTTTGAGACCTTCCAACCAAGTAACTATTTAACATACGGACCGCCGAGCTGGAAAAACCAAAATTCAACTGTAGCTTTTCACATAGTAATGAGTGATCTACAGAATCGAATGCTTTAGAAAAATCTAACAGACAAAACAGGGTCAAACGTCCCATATCAAATGACTCTCTGATGTCATCCAATATTTTAACAACAGCAGTGGAGCAGCTGTGTCCAGGCCGAAATCCAGATTGGAGTGGGGAAATAAGGTCAAATTTTCTGACGTGTTCTGAGATTTGCTCAGCCATGAGAGATTCACATACCTTAGATAAAGCCGACAACAAACTTACAGGGCGGAAATGAGACGGTACATTAGCATTGGACTTTTTAGCTATAGGGATAATCGTCGCTACTTTCCAAATATTGGGGAAGCAGGAGCTCGTTAAACAATGGTTAATTATATGGGTCAACGGGCTTAGAATGAAAGGCAAAATAAGATTAATAAATTTAATAGGAATTCCATCCTCTCCGACAGCATTTGACTTTATCTTGTTGACACAGCGAGCAACATCATCTTCACCCACAGAAATAAACTCAAACACAAATGGGCATTCAGAAACATAGTCCCTCGCAACTACAGCAGACATATCATCAGCAGACGCTGAACTACTACTAAAATAGTCGTTCAGAATACCCGGATCAATCCGACAATCTTCAGATTTCCCATTGCATACCCCAGCCTGTCTCAAATTATTCCACAGCTGCTTGGAAGGTCGTGCTAAACATAGTTTGGACATGAAAAATCTGCGCTTAGCCAATTAAATAGTAGAGTTTGCATCATTTCTAGCTTATTTGTGCTCTTCCCATCTAGATGCAGTTGGATGTCTTTTCCACTGATTGTATGTTCTATGCCGTTTTTTAATAGCCAATTTGGCATTCTTCGTAAACCAGGGACAACTGCTGTTAGTGACAGAACGAGTAACAAGTGGAACATGCAAGTCAAACAAGGCACTAATTCTGTACATTAAAGAATCCAGCTTTTCATTCACAGCGCTAAACAGCCAACAATCAGACCAATTAATAAGCGACAGGTCATTAAGCAAAGAATCAAGATTAATTGAATTATAGTCTCGAAAGGAAAAATAATTTTCAGCAAACGACTGGGTTTAGATTTAGATTCAATGAACAAAAAATTAGATCGTGGTCGGATATAAACGATAATTGGTCAAAGATCATAACTGAAGAAATATCCGAAACCAGAAAAACATCCAACAAACTTGGAGAAGCATTATCTGCAAAGCATGTTGGCATACTGGTATTCAGCACTTGCAGTCCAACTTCAGAAATTTTACAAATAAATTGCTTGGCAAGACTGTCGTTACATAAAATGTTTATATTGAAATCACCACACACAACAAAATGATTATAATCGATTACACAATTTGACAAAGTAGCAAACAACGGATCCAAACAGCAGTAACGATAAGGATTATATACACACGACAGAAAAACTTTTGTGATATTGTCATAAATTTCAACATTTAGAAATTCCACATCTGAGCCTCCAGACATATTAAACAAATTCACTCTTAAAATACTTTTACAATATATTGCCACACCCCCGCCTTTTGTATCTAATCTATCGTTTCGAAAAAGCTTGTATTTACCTATATTCAGGCAAGAGTCACCTATACCTTTATGCAACCAGGTTTCGGATATACAAATTACATCAACAGATGAATTCTCAAAGCAGTGTCTAACATAATCCATCTTAGAATCATTTAGACTCCTCGCATTAAAATGTACAATGTTTAATCCAGAGCGTTGGTTGCATAGAACGCCAATCAATGTTTTATGAACGTCACTGGAGGCAGAAACTTCATCACCCATAATTAGCATAAAAATACATATCAGCAACACAACAATAAGCACTACAGTAATAGAAGAAGCAGATTGTAGAGAAGAGGAGATTACTTAAAAAAATAGTCGAGAATAAGGCATATAGAGAGAGAGAGCATTTAAGCTATTAATATATGTAAATGTGCAATTAAACACTTGAATAAAAATAAAGAAGAAACTAAATAGTGAAGTTGAGAGAAATATAGAATAATAAATTAAAATAAAATAAATAGAACAATACATTAAAAAGAATAATAAAAAATAAATTAAATAGAATAATAAATTAAAATAATCAATTAAAAGTTGAGTTTTATGCTCCAATATAGCTTCTGCCGGCAACTGCATCTACGCTTTTTCTGCTACTGACTACTATTGCTTCAGCATTCGGATGGGCTCCCACAAAGACTCGGCCCCGCATTGTAAACGCTGACACTAGAAGTTTTTCTCTTTTGAGCTCATTGGCCCCACACAATATTTCACGATTATTAGCTGTCACCCTGAACCCCAATATCATTTAGCAACAGCGGCCTTTTACTGGTCTTGCAGAAGCCAGCAATGTGCTTGAGCAACTGACTTCAATCACGTGCCGAGTGGAGTTTCACCAAAATCGGAGCTGTAGTGGTTTTGCTCAGGTTTCCCTTACTTCTCAGACGGAATGCCTCTCTCACGAGTGGAGTACTAACATTAACCACTTTGAAAACTTGTGAGAAAATAGCAGACAAATTTTCAGCGGCAGCAAGGGGAATACCATTGATAATCAAATCAGAGGATACCGCATCATTCTCAAATTTGGCCACTTTATCACGCAACGTGGCTACCTCGCATCCAAGAGGCCGATTATCAGCATCCATCTCCTCCACGACAGCAACCCGCTTCTCCACTTTTGCCACAGCAGACCTAGCATTGATTAGCTCACCAGATAACTCACTCCTTCTCTGCATAACTCTCTCTTCAGCTAGTTTTACATCTTCAGTTATGCTTTGAGTCACCTGCTTAACAATGCACTCCTGTTGCAGTTGAAGCTTCTCTTCAAGCAGCTGTAACCAATTTCGTGGTAGTGGTGAATCACCAAGTTTCTCATGTAGTTGAGTAGGAGTGAAATACTGCGGCGAAGAGACGGACGTCAATTGTATTTTAAAGATAAATTTTATGTATGTATAATTTTCAGACATTTATTTTATTAAATTTTTTAGATATATGTTCGAATAGTAAGATATGCTTTGTTAGAAAACAAAATTAACCTATATTTGGCATTAAATAAATGTAAACGTTAATTGAAAAATGGTTTCCTTAATTTATTGAATGAAAAAAATAGTTCACTATATCTTATAGCAATAAACAGGTACATATTCCGTCAGTTCTAATCATTTAAATAAAATACAACAAATAAAAAATCTCCTTACGCGCCTGGTATCATCTCAGCAGCCC
Source organism: Clusia tigrina (assembly GCA_920105625.2). Lineage (NCBI taxonomy): Eukaryota > Metazoa > Arthropoda > Insecta > Diptera > Clusiidae > Clusia > Clusia tigrina. The sequence goes on from OV050030.1 coordinate 316,335,771, forward strand.
CATTGTCTCCTCTCTACTCCACCGCTTCCGTTTGCTATTGAACACAAAAAAAAAAAAATTTTAATTTATTTCAATCAATCAAAATATTTATAAGTTAGTTTCACTTTCTAAGTTAGTTTCGCTTTCATTTTTAATTTAAATTAAAAGTTATTAAATTATTTACAAACTTATTTTCTTTGTTCTCCATTTTATATGACAGCTTTTTATATAATTACAGCGGTTTATTCTTGGTTTACTCTTTTTCTCGTTCACAATAGACAACAAAATGGTTTTGGCAGCACTTCTGTTTGAGGTGCTAAACTTTAAGTGCATACAAGCACCTTGTCTTAACTAAGCGGTACATATGTATGCATAAGCGGGCGTTTTATTTAGACTCGCGTTGAAAGAAACACAGCTAATATTAGATTAATCTAAAGAGAAAATATCATACAATTAAATCGTTAATTGAAAGAAAATAATCGAGTAATTTGTTTCATTCGATTAATCTTGCCATCCCTATATATAAAAGACACAATAACGCACGTTGACAAGGGTAAGGTGACCGCTTGCGTATTGAATTCATCAGAAAAAGACTACCTTGTAGATAGGGATTTTAGGCTAAGTTTACTAGTTACGATAATTATTAGAAAAGGGATGGAAAGAGTACTAGAATCATTTATTATTATTATTATTAAGAGGCTAAAAGAACACCGCGACCTAAAAGATCTATTGTGCAGCCTCGTACCCAACTAAAACAATCCTAGACTGTTTATAAATCTCGTAACTGCTGTGGGCTTAATTTTAACTAGGTGATTTGGAGATATGAACCCACTGCCTAGGTAGTTATGTCTGCGTCTTGCCACCGCTGGGCAAGTGCATAGAATATGTTCTGCTGTTTCCTGCTCCTCTTGACAGAGTCGCCAGGAATCGTCTTCTCCCACTTTTCAAATGGTAATTTTGTCTACAGTGTCCTGTTAATAGTTCAGTATAGAGTTTGATGTCATTTCTGCTGAGGTTTAAAGAAGCATCTACCCTGATGTGTTCAGGACCAATGAGTATTCTCGACGGCCGCATGCCTTTTTGGGCTATCCAGTAGTTAAGCAGACCTCGTTTTTCCTGTTCGCACAACAAGTTTTTTGTGAAGCTACTGTTTACCCCACAGAAGGGTTCTGGACCTATAAAGGCAGTGTCTGCACCCCTTTTTGCCAAAGAGTCTGCCATTTCGTTGCCATCATGTCCCTCATGTCCCGGTACCCACATTAGCGTAACAGAGTTTCTCGCTGCTAGGGTATTGAGAAGTTTAAAGCATTCCCAGACCAGCTTTGATTGGAATGAGAAGTTTATTAATGATTTTACAGCTGTCTGGCTATCTGAGAGTATGCATATTTTGGTGTTGCGTGTACCCCTGCGTAGACATTTTCTAGCACATAACTCTAAAGCGTGGACTTCCGCCTGAAAAAGCTGTTTTTCCCATTGCAAATGGCTTTTTCCACCTCCAGCACTGCCATCTTCCATTTTGGACCCATCTGTATACCAAAACTGTGAGTCCTGTTTTATTATTATTTCATTCTTTCTCCAAGCTGAACGGTACTGATGACCACTTTGAATTGCTTGGAGAAGTCTAATTTTCTGTCCATTTTGTCGAAGAACATGAGGCACGGAGAATTCCAGACAGTGTCCAGAATCTTTGCGTGCCCTGATAGGGTGCCTTCTTTAAGATGGGCTAGATTAGGTAGCCTTAGGGCCGCGCTGGCCACCATCCTTTTAACTACAAGGTGTAGAGGAGTCAGTCCAGTGATCATTCCCAAAGCTAGTGTGGGGCACATTCTCATTGCTCCCGTCACACTAAAACAGGCTATACGGTGAATCTTAATAAGAGTCATCTGAGCTTTTGTTTGGTTTACTTTTGGTCACCATACCAACGACACGTATGTAATCATTGGTACTATTATTGTTTTATATGACCACGCCATCATTTTTGGCCGTAGTCCCCATGTTTTACCGTACAACCTCTGGCAAGCGTAGGTTGCTCTTAAGGCTTTACTAGTTATGTATGATAAGTGGTTTTTCCAAGTTAGAGTTTTGTCCAGGATTACTCCCAGATATTTCATTTCATTGGACATTGTTAAGTTTGTGGTCCCTAAACTTAAGGTCCCCAGATTCAGTTTCCTTCTTTTGGTGAAGGGTACCACGTTTGTTTTATTCGGATTTATTGATAGTCCTTTCTCCTGACACCAGTGTTGAGTGATGTCAATAGCTTGTTGCATGCGATCTGTTATGGTAGAGTCAAACTTGCCTCTGACCATAATTACCAAATCATCCCCAAAGCCCTGAACTTCGTATCCGAGGTCATTGAGAGTTTGTAAAAGCTCGTCGATAACCAATAACCATAGGAGTGGCGATAGGACGTCCCTCTGGGGACATCCTTTGGTTGACCTGACAATTAACCTTTCTTTCCCTGTTTCAAAGATTGTTGTTCTATTTTTCAGCATATTGAGAACCCATGTTACGATCAGTCTTTGTATACCTTTTCTGTTCATCCCCTCCTCAATTGATCTGAAAGTAGCATTGTCAAAAGCCCCCGTAATGTCAACCGATGTACAAAGAGCTATTTCTTTACCATCAAACGGCTTTTCACTTTTGCTCGTTAAGCTATGTATGGCTGTCTCAGTCGATTTGCCTGATTGGTAAGCGTATTGTTCAATATAAAGAGGAGAATCTTTAAGATAAGTTTCCCTGATATATTGACCCAGAATTTTTTCCATAACTTTTAGCAGGAATGACGTTAGGCTAATGGGCCGACAGGCTTTTGGCGTGTGGTCCGCCTTTTTGCCTGCTTTCGGTAGGAAAGCCACCCTAGCCTTCGTCCAAGGTTTAGGCACTATGCCTAGTTCCAGGCTTATCCTGAAAATGTTTGTTAGCACAGGTGCCAATACATCAACACCTTGCCGAAGTAGGCACGGTTGTATATTATCGACACCTGGCGATTTGAATGGTCTAAAAGTGGAGATAGCCCATTTGGTTTTATTGACGGTGAAGATTCTGCGAGCCAGTGAGAGTTCCCTCCGTGTAGGCATCAAGAAACGAGTATTCTCGATGATTTCACTATCCTCTCCGCTAGTGGCACAGCCTGGAAAGTGAGTGTCCAACAAAAGCTGTCTCTTCCAGGCTCTCCGTTAAATTTCCGTCAGGCTTCTTGAGTGTAGAAAAGCCTTTTGTGTGATCTTTATTGAGTGATTTCTGGAGTCGGGTAGCTGCTGGGAGGGTTTCAATCTCCTCACAGTACTTTTTCCATGAGTCTCTCTTAGATCTTCTCAAGAGGCCCAGTCACCATTAGACTTGGCTTTATTAAAGAGTTGACGGGCTTTTTTAAGAAAAACATTTAGCTCCCCACTCCACCAGGGTACGTTCCTAGAACGTTTCTTCACAACTAAATTGCAACTACTTTCAGCCTTTATTTATTATTATATTATTTAATTTGTTAACTTCAAGTTCTAGTTCCTGAGAGTTACTTATTTTTTCACTAAGGCACGCAATATTTTTCTCTAAGTAAAAGTTATATATCGACCAGCTGGTCTTCCTAACATTTCTCATTTCGAAGGTGCCTCCAATCTCCACCCCCAATCTCAGCCGCCAATTAACCAGAACATAACCAATACATATTGCCACAAGCTCACAATGTTGAAGTAAATAGACAAGTTCAGGGGATGTTAAAGGATAATATTATTACACCAAGTATATCGCCTTGGAACGCACCAATAATTTGGTGCCTAAGAAGAGGGGTGCTCAGGGTCAAAAGAAATGGAGAAAGGTCGTGGATTTTAGAAAATTGAACGACGCCACTATCAACCAGGAGTACCAAATTTCACATATAGAGGAAATCCTGGATCAATTGCGACATATTAGATATTTTTTTACCCTTGATGTAGCAAGCCTACGCTAACCAGGGTCAGACACAAATTGTCTGAATATGCTTTTGAAATGACATATAAAGCTGAGAAGAAGGCACTTTTGTTCGTACAGCTTATTTATTCAATTTAGCATTTATGATAGTCGGGTTTCCATAGAAATAATTGCAATTTAAATTATATATTTTAAATATTGCTATATTTATTTAGCCAAAAAATGTTTCATATAAAATAATAAATGTTGCTATTTTTAAAATTTCACAGTAATCTTTACTTTTTCCTTACAAAGTGTATGCTAGTTTGACATTTCGCTTGCGACTAGGCTAATGTGACGTAGATGCGCAGAACGCTTTGCTTAATCTCTGTTTCTATTATTTTAAGGCGCGAATGACTCTGGAACATCTTAATGTCTTCATGTGTGACGACAACGTTTTGTTTTGCGTCGTATGCGATGGTAATATGAACGCAAAACAAAGTTATCAAGTGCATCAACATAACAAAAAAGAAAAGCATAGAGCAAATTTTCGATGTAAAACCAAAAATGGGGATACTAAGGTCCAATCACTTTTGACTGCAACATCTAATAATCTACTTGAAGTGAATTTGTAAAAGATTTCTCGAGAGTATTCCTAAAATGGAATATCCCATTGCACAAGATCACTACTCTTTCTATTGTCCAATTTATTGAAAAATACACAAAGTTTCTTTTTCCATGTGTCTAATTCTTTTTAAACAATATTTTATTTCCATGTTGTAGACCCCATGTCGATAGCTTTTATTTAATACAATATTTCCAGACACTGCAAGTCCTCCTAAACCAATTCACACGCGATGGGGGGTACCTGGATCGATGCCGCCATGTATTATGCAACACATTTCCATAAAATGACGCTGTGTGTGATGCTGAGGAAGTAAACTGACGAATATAAAGAATGATTTAGCATTCATCAAATGCCATTTTGAGTGCTTGTCAGTCACCATTCCAAAAATCCAAAAGCAAGGTGGTACACCCACTGTTGTGATCGAGTCTGTTCAATCCGTCTGCTCGAACTTCCCAGGAATTTCTTCACGGTCGGAGTTTCCAAACAAAATTGATAAGATTTTTAAAAAATCCTAGATTGGACAGCGAATTACATACTGTTGCAAATGAATATATAGAGAATGTAAGTCCAACAGAATTGGCTGCGTTCCGATATACTTCAGCTGTATCGTGTGACGTTGAACGAAAATTATCTGTGTGGAAGACTACCGTCGATCTATTCTTTTTGAAAAAATCTTACAATTTATTGTAATACGTTTGAATAAATGTAAAATTCTTTAAAAAATGTCAAAATAAACATTTTTGTTTTGGATATTTATCGTAAATATTTGGCCTTTTTTGTGTAAAGTATAAAAACGAACTTATTCTCAAGAGATGAGCGTATGTCGAATCAACCATTTCTTCCATGTGCTGTGATAACTTCAAGTTCTTGTTCTTGGTTGGCACCAGGCATGTTGACGTGATTTCTTGGAGCTGGTTGTGGTGATGATCGATCCAAGTTGTTGAGTGTTTTGGTTCGTTTCCACATATACCATAACACGATCCAAATGAAGATGAAGATACGTGAATAGCTTATGATGTGTTGATGGATATCATATGGCTGAATAATGTTGGGGTCGTCGATACGTAAATTTGCTATTTAATGTTGGATTCTGCTAATTGGCTGATCGGATTTTCCGGTGCTGTTTCTTTGGTATTCAGGTACAATCTTACTCAAACGCAATTGTGGGAGGCGCATCCGTTTGGTTGGTACTACAGGCTTATTATGAGGCTGAGTTATTGTGGTGAAGATGTCATCTACCTTGAATTTGATGGACTGAAGGGGTTTCCTGGAGCAGGTTGATGCGTTCTCCTTGACGTCCTCGACTGGATGTGGTGCTAGCTTGTGTATTGGTCTTCGCGATATGCTGGTTACTGTGCGCACGTCGGCGACCCGAACTAAGCCGTTGTGATCTCGTATCACCTTTGCGATTCGACTTTGAGGCCATTTCAACTGGGGACGGTTGTCATCTTTGATTATGTCCATTGTGCCTGGTTTGATGTTTCTTGATTCATGGTGCCATTTGTATCTATGTTGTAGGCTGTGAAGATACTTACTGGACCATCTCCTCCAAAATTCTGCCTTGAGTTGCATGACTAGTTTCCATTCAGTGTGATTTTTAACGTTGCTAGGATCAATTGTCGAGGTCAACGGTTCTCCTATGAGAAAGTGTCGTGGTGTGAGTGCTTGGAAGTCATTCGAATTGGATGAGATTGGTGTGATTGGTCTGGAATTCATTATGGCCTCTGCTTCAGCCAGAATGTCGCCGTACAGCTCATACAGCTCGCAGACGCATATAGGACCATAGATCCTTCGAAGAATTTTTCTCTCGAACACCCCCAAAGCTCGCTCATCGTTGTTTGTCATCGTCCAGGTTTCGGCACCATAAAGCAGGTCGGGAAGGATGAGGGCTTTGCAGAGCGTAATTTTTGTTCGTCGAGAGAGGGCTCTGCTTCTCAATTGCCTACTCAGCCCAAAGTAGCACCTGTTGGCAAGATTGATTCTTCGCTTGATCTCCTTGCTGACATCGTTCGTGGTGTTGATGCTGGTTCCCAGATAAACGAAATCCTTCACAACTTCAAAGTTGTAGTCGCTAACAGTGACGTGGTGTCCAAGACGCTGAGACTCTTTGTGTGTTGACACCAAGTACTTCGTTTTGTCCTCTTCACCGCTAAACCCACTCGCCTCGCTTCTCTCTCCAAGCCGGAAAATGCAGCACTCACGGCGCGATTGTTATGGCCAATGATGTCAATATCATCAGCATACGCCAGTAACATGACACTCTTGTGGAAGATAGTGCCTGTGCGATTTAGACCTGTTGCACGTACGATTTTTTCCAACATTACATTGAAGAAAACACACGATAACGAGTCACCTTGTCTGAATCCTCGCTCAGTAACAAACGGCTCGGACAAGTCATTACCGATTTTAACTGAGCCAGTGGTGGTGCTTAGCGTCATTTTGCACAGCCGAATTAGCTTAGCAGTGACGCCAAATTCAGACATAGCGGCGTATAGTTGACTCCTTACGGTGCTGTCGAATGCGGCTTTGAAATCGACGAAAAGGTGGTGTATGTCAATCTGCTTCTCTAGGGTTTCCTCCAGGATTTGGCGTAGTGTGAACATTTGGTCAATGGTGCCTTTACCAGGTCTGAAGCCACACTGATAAGGCCCAATCAGTTCATTGGCGATGGGCTTCAGCCTTTCACAGAGTACGCTCGACAGGACCTTATATGCGATGTCCAGAAGGCTGATCCCGCGGTAGTTGGCACAGATTGCCGTATCACCCTTCTTGTGGATTGGGCAGAGCACACTTAAGTTCCAGTTGCTAGGCATGCATTCCTCCGACCATATTTTGCAGATGACCTGGTGCATGCGTTTCGTGAGCTCATCGCCGCCAGCCTTGAATAGCTCCGCTGGTATACCATCAGCTCCGGCGGCTTTGTTGTTTTTGAGCCGCCTAATAACTAGCAAGACCTCGTCATAGTCGGGGGGCGCTACTTCATGTTCGTCGTCAGCAACTGTGGGGTCGGGTTCATCTTCATTGCTATCATTAGCGCTGTCGCCATTCAGCAGCTTCGAGAAGTGTTCCCTCCATAACGTGAGTACGCTCTGGACATCCGTCACTAAATTTCCGTTTTCGTCTTTGCAGGAATTAGAATTGGCTCCGGTCTTAAAACCTTCCGTTTGGCGCCTCACACGTTCGTAGAATTTTCGAGCCATATTCCTTCTGCCAAACATCTCGATTTCCTCGCATTCTCTCTTTTCGGCTTCTCATTTCTTGCGCCTAAAAAGACGCTTCTCTTCCCTTCTCTTCTCTCGATATCGCTCCTTAGCAGCTCGCGTTGCAGCCGATCGCAGGATGAGTTTGTATGCTGCGTCTTTATCTGCAGCTGCGTTGCGACACTCTTCGTCATACCAGCTGTTTTTCGTCGGGCGGTGATAGCCAATCACCTCTTCAGCGGCCGTGCGCATGGAGTGGGATATAAGCGACCACTGCGCGCAAATATCGTGATCAGGGGGAGAATCCGTCAGCATATTCGAGAGCCGAGAAGCAAATGCGGTAGCTGTCTGTAGCGATTGTAGCTTTCCGACGTCAAGCTTCCTCTGCGAATTAAAGTGAACGTTTAAATTTCAACATTTAGAAATTCCACATCTGAGCCTACAAACATATTCAACAAATTCACTCTTAAATTACTTTTACAATATATTGCCACACCCCCGCCTTTTGTATCTAATCTATCGTTTCGAAAAAGCTTGTATTTACCTATCTTCAAGCAAGAGTCACATATACCTTTATGCAACCATGTTTCGGATACAGAAATTACATCAACAGATGAATTCTCAAAGGAGTATCTTACATAATCCATCTTAAAATCATTTAGACTCCTCGCATTAAAATGCACAATGGTTAATCCAGAGCGCTGGTTGCATAGAACGCCAATCAATGTTTTATGAACGTCACTGGAGGCAGAAACTTCATCACCCATAATTAGCATAAAAATATATATCAGCAACACAACAATAAGCACTACAGTAATAGATGAAGCAGATAGTAGAGAAGAGGAAATTACTTAAAAAAATAGTCGACAATAAGGCATATAGAGAGATATTGGGTCTCATGCATAAAACGTGAGCTTGAGCTCGGACTCGATTTTTTGAGTAAAAGGTACTTGTCGTATGCATAATAAAATTTGATGCATTTGCTCACTGCTCACATTTGATCTCGTCTTGCTCAGTTTGAACTAAGTTCGATGAGCTTGTGCTCATTTTCATATGCATAAAAACAAGCTTTTGCTTTCTTTCGTGAGCTCTTGGTCGAATTTTGTTGAGCATGCCTTATAGTTGACTCGCGTACACTAAAAAGGAATCATGGCTGAATATTTTGTACCACAAAGAAATACAAAATCTTATCAAGAGCGTAAAACAAATTTAGCAAGTGAGAATAAAAAATTATACAGGTTTGTATTCTTAATTATTAATTTTTTTTTATATAATTAATAATAAAATGATAAATACATAGGTTTGATGATAGTAGCATCTGCTGGTTGGCTAATTATTTTTTTGAGGAGTCAGAAGAAACACGTGGTGGTGCCCTCGCTACATTGATAAAATTCGACTCTATTTAAGATTTTGTGCAGATCTTGGATTCCAAAATGGTATAGCCACAAATATTGGAGTCCATCAATCAACTGTGTCGCGAACTATTGCGGAAGTTGCGAAACTTATATCTGCCAAAGCAAGCGAGTGGATAAAATTCCCGGAAGATGCAGATGAAATGAAAGATGCTCAAATGAAATGGCAATCAAATTATTGCTTTCCATTTGCAATTGGAGTGATTGATTTTACTCATATAAAAATTTAAAAAACCCACAAATCGAAGCGATGAGTATATTTGTAGAAAAGGCTTCCACTCTATAAATGTGCAGGCAACTTGTGATGGAAAAGAACTTTTTACAAGCGTTGACATATCCTGGCCTGGTTCAGTTCATGACTCACGCATCTTACGAAACAGCGAGGTATGTAGAATAATGCAAAATGCAACGAACGATGCATTACTTCTCGGGGATGAGGGCTATGGGATATGCCCATGGCTAATGACACCATTCCGGACCCCAACAACTGACACAGAAAAAAAATTCAACAAAGTGTTTACAAGGGAACGTGTCATTATAGAAGGGTGTTTTGGGCAATTGAAGCAAAGATTTTCGATACTTCAATACAAAATACGTGTATCGACAGAGCTGGCGCCCCACGTAATAGCCAGTTGTTTCATTTTGCATAACATAGCTAAATTTTTAAAAGACGATTATATCCTTATCAATGACGATTATAACAATAATGATGTATGGCAATTAGGAAATGATATCGAAAAACAAACAGCAAGAATTTCTCAAGTTGGAAAAAACAAAAGGCTGATGATCGCAAATTTATTCTCAAATTAGTTTATAATAAAAATAATATAAATGAAAAGATTTTTTTTTTTTTTGGGTTTATAAAAATAATAAACGTAAATTCAATTCACTTTTTTATACAAAAATAAAATAAATGTAATTCACTTTTAGGCATTAAATATTAATTAATTACATATTAATAAAATTCAAAATTCATGGAACTCCAAGCTTTTTCCACAAGTTTTTCTTGCAAAATCTGCATTTTTGCAGAAAGCACTTTGTTTTGTTTTCACAAAACAAGCCTCTGCAGACTTTGAAAATTCAACTCCCTTGTCTTATCAGTTTCATAACGACTCAAAATTGCTGTTGACTTTTTGTTAACCTTCAAAAATATACAACATATAGCAAAATGTAAAATAATATTTTTAAAAAAATTACAGGTTGATCATCATTATCAGTGCAACGGCGCTTTCTATGCTGTTTTGCTACTGATGTTGCTGTTGTTGTTTGTGATGTATCTTCTAATGTATCAAACGTACAGTTGTCATCATTGGTTCCAAGAGAGAGATGAACTGGAAAAAAATAAACGAAGAGCGAAATCAACAACAAAATTTGAATTCGATAACGGTACACTTACCTGGAAGTTTGTTTGTTGAGGGATTAGAATTAACATAAAGCAATTGTGACAAATCAGTTTCCCAGTTTTTTAAAATAATTTTTTTATTGCCTGTTTTATTCATGTCTATTTTATTTTTTATGCGACATTTCATGTTAGCTATTTTTTTTATTATATTTTTTCCCGTTAATTCAATGCCAAATTTTTGCTTCATTTCTGTTACACATGTTTCTATTGTTTGTTTTTTTTTTATTTTTAATGCTTGGTAATTGACTTTTTTCTAGTAAATATTTATTTTGTTTTATTTTTCCACTAAAAATTTAGAAATGTCGTCAGTTTCTATTTTATTATTATTATTTGATTGTACTTCTACTTCACTTTCACTTGACGACATGTTTGCAATTAGACGTTTGATCTCCCTTTGCTCAAGTAATTGCAATTGGTTTGAACTCATTTTTATTCATACGAAATTGAGTAAAAGCTGTTGCTGTTTGCTCGAACTCGACTTAAGTGCAATTGCTCACCTGACTCAACTCAGCGCTTTTACTCGTTTTTATGCATGAGACCCATTATCTGACATTAGAACAACAACACAAAGTTCACTCGCCAACAGGAACAGCAGCACCTGTAACAGTATGTAGTTCTTCGATGCTACCAACTCTCTCTTCAGCTAGTTTGGCAGCTTCAGTTAGGCTTTGAGTTACCTGGTTAACAATGCACTCCTGTTGCAGTTGTAGCTTCTCTTCAATCAGCTGTAATTTTTCGTGGTAGTGGTGAATTAACGAGTTTCTCATGAAGTTGAGTAGGAGTTAAATACTACGGCGAAGAAACGGACATCAATTTTTTTGGCGCGGCTTTTCGAGTGGTAGGCATTGCTTTCAAACCACAAAACATTCAAGTTGAAGTCTTATTAAAAAACAAACAATCACTTCCAGAAAAAAACAATTCCACCAATAAAACAATTCCGACTTTCCAATCTCCAAGACAACCCGTGATCAACCGCCCGTGATCAACCGCCAGCCAAAACAAACACGTTTATTCGGCACACATTACACTCAATATGTGAGGTTGTACCATAAGTTATCGTGGTGAGTTTATAATCCTTCAGTGGGTATGATGAATCCTCTCCACCGAATAAGTTGATATCGTTGGTGGTCATTGTCCACCCATACCTGTCGGTACATTTTTTCGATAACGACTGTAAAGGCGAATCGAGTGAGAGGAAAGCTTAGTAGCGTTGTGACGAAGTCTTCTTGTCTGACTGGCCCACTCTAAGCCTAGTTGTTGAGCTGTCTGGCTTGAGGCCGATATAATGTGGAAGGAAGTAGTGCGGACCTTTGATAGTTACTACTGCTATTTCTTTCATATGTTATGGTTAAGATGCACAGCAGAATGGGGTCCGAGCAGCCGGTGCTCACTCCTAGGCCTTGTAGAGTCATGATGCACTCCTTGGTAGTGTCGTGGAGGAGCTTGATCGCGAATACCTGATCGTTGATGATTGTCGGTTGGGAGAGCAGTCTTCTTAATGTTGAGTTTATCAGCGAGGGTTTTCATATCGATCCTTGATAACCGCGAAAGCGCTCTCGTAATCATTTGCCGATGTTGTGAAGTGCCGAATGAGTCCCTCCGCCTGACCTGATCAGCTGAACTTCAAGAACCACATCTTTTGGCAAGCTGGAATTGGTTGTTTGTCGACCAACTCTATAAATAAATCGTGGAACTGCCTCCACTTGTGGTAGCTGCCATCGAATTTTGGTTGTTCAACCCTGGGCAGTTCAGGCCTGATGTCGTCATGTTGGCTGTTTGCTGGTTCATTGCTGTGGGAGAGGCTTGCATAATTGATGCCGCTGATTCTCGGGCCATGTCTTGAAGCTGCAAGATCTGTGCAGTGATTGCCTTCTCAATCTAGGCAAAACCCTCGTAGTCGTATGAACTGGGCCCATCAGATAACCAGATACTGGGCAGATTTCAAATGCGTTTCTGCTGTCTTCGCCCGCATTGCATAATTTTGCTGTGCCACACTATTAAACACTTGGCTAAGTAGTTGACTTTTTTTGTTTATCAGTTAGTGAGCAAAGCTGCCTTGAGAGACTTTTGGTGGCCGCTATCACGGTGTCTGCGTCGCTTTGGCTAGTGGCGCCCGTATTGTCTCGAGTACCTCCGATGCAGCCTTTGAGGACCGTTTGATGGCCTGTACTGCTCTATCCATTCGATCGCATTCTCGATATTTCGTGCGAATGGTAGTGTGTATGTATATCCTTCACAAAATACATGTGGTCGCCTTCCTTGCCATGCTGGTTGCAGATGGCATTGTCGAGTTTTTCAAACAGTACACACAATTCTTCCAGCTCCTTGACCTTTGATGTTACAAAATCTGTTGTTCTGCGATATTGCAGCGTCTTCTTGTAGTTGGCAATGGTTTCTTGTAAAGCCACTGCAAGTTCATCTTGATTCAATGATAGTTCATCAATGCTCATGATGAAGTATCGTCTTTTTTAATGTTATGTGCCGGACTCGTCTGATGCCGTCTGCTGGTTACCGGCTAATGCTGGCTTGCTTAGTGTCATCTGCTGGCTACCAGCTAACGCTGACTTGATTGATTGGTGTCGTCTAATGGATACAGGACACGTTGATGACTTCATGATAAGTCAGTATATCACTTCTAAAGTCTTTTGCAGGTTACTTACTTAGGACTTGATTGATGTCTGTTGATACTTCGTTGGTAGATGTTTGCTGCCTACTGAAGGATGTTTCAGTTATCAGTGGATCGATAAATACTTAGCAATCGAACCAGTTATCCTTTCCTTCTGATCACGTCCGGGCCACCAAAATGTATAGTATGCTTTGGACTACAATGTTTATGTTTAGACCAGGCGCATGAGCCGTGTTCTAATTAGCGTATACTTGGTAAGTACTTATACTTCGCTATAGTAAGATCAAAAAGCAACTTTTATTGTTTATCTTAATAATCACACAGAATTTCCTTATTGATTTTACAAACTATTTATAAGTACAATTTTGGATATTTGGGACATACAAGAACCAACATAAATTCAAAATGCTCACCACATTAGTGTGGCCTTGAATGCGAGCGCAAGTTTATTGTCTGGATTTTATGCAATATAGGTATTTTTAGGCATATTGTACTTGTACCGAAAAGTCTGATCTACTGAACATTCAGTTTTTGGGGCTTTGCTATTTAATTGTTTGTCCTTTTTGTATTTCCTTTTATCATGCCTTATTATATGTATGTACATTTATATTATTGTATTATTATATTTTATTATTATTAACAGGTTAAAAGAACACCGCGACCTAAAAGATCTATTGTGCCGCGTACCCAACTAAATCAGTTCTAGACTATTTCTAAATCTCGTAACTGCTGTGGGCTTAATTTTAACTAGGAGATTTGGAGATATGAACCCACTGCCTAAGTAATTATGTCTGCGTCTTGCCACCGCTGGGCAAGTGCATAGAATATGTTCTGCTGTTTCCTGCTCCTCTTGACAGAGTCGCCAGGAATCGTCTTCTACCACGCCTCAGTATCCCAATATCATTTAGCAACAGCGGCCTTTTACTGGTCTTGCAGAAGCCAGCAATGTGCTTGAGCAACTGACTTCAATCACGTGCCGAGTGGAGTTTCACCAAAATCGGAGCTGTAGTGGTTTTGCTCAGGTTTCCCTTACTTCTCAGACGGAATGCCTCTCTCACGAGTGGAGTACTGACATTAACCACTTTGAAAACTTGTGAGAAAATAGCAGACAAATTTTCAGCGGCAGCAAGGGGAATACCATTGATAATCAAATCAGAGGATACCGCATCATTCTCAAATTTGGCCACTTTATCACGCAACGTGGCTACCTCGCATCCAAGAGGCCGATTATCAGCATCCATCTCCTCCACGACAGCAACCCGCTTCTCCACTTTTGCCACAGCAGACCTAGCATTGATTAGCTCACCAGATAACTCACTCCTTCTCTGCATAACTCTCTCTTCAGCTAGTTTTACATCTTCAGTTATGCTTTGAGTCACCTGCTTAACAATGCACTCCTGTTGCAGTTGAAGCTTCTCTTCAAGCAGCTGTAACCAATTTCGTGGTAGTGGTGAATCACCAAGTTTCTCATGTAGTTGAGTAGGAGTGAAATACTGCGGCGAAGAGACGGACGTCAATTGTATTTTAAAGATAAATTGTATGTATGTATAATTTTCAGACATTTATTTTATTAAATTTTTTAGATATATGTTCGAATAGTAAGATATGCTTTGTTAGAAAACAAAATTAACCTATATTTGGCATTAAATAAATGTAAACGTTAATTGAAAAATGGTTTCCTTAATTTATTGAATGAAAAAAATAGTTCACTATATCTTATAGCAATAAACAGGTACATATTCCGTCAGTTCTAATCATTTAAATAAAATACAACAAATAAAAAATCTCCTTACGCGCCTGGTATCATCTCAGCAGCCCCATTGTCTCCTCTCTACTCCACCGCTTCCGTTTGCTATTGAACACAAAAAAAAAAAAAAATTTAATTTATTTCAATCAATCAAAATATTTATAAGTTAGTTTCACTTTCTAAGTTAGTTTCGCTTTCATTTTTAATTTAAATTAAAAGTTATTAAATTATTTACAAACTTATTTTCTTTGTTCTCCATTTTATATGACAGCTTTTTATATAATTACAGCGGTTTATTCTTGGTTTACTCTTTTTCTCGTTCACAATAGACAACAAAATGGTTTTGGCAGCACTTCTGTTTGAGGTGCTAAACTTTAAGTGCATACAAGCACCTTGTCTTAACTAAGCGGTACATATGTATGCATAAGCGGGCGTTTTATTTAGACTCGCGTTGAAAGAAACACAGCTAATATTAGATTAATCTAAAGAGAAAATATCATACAATTAAATCGTTAATTGAAAGAAAATAATCGAGTAATTTGTTTCATTCGATTAATCTTGCCATCCCTATATATAAAAGACACAATAACGCACGTTGACAAGGGTAAGGTGACCGCTTGCGTATTGAATTCATCAGAAAAAGACTACCTTGTAGATAGGGATTTTAGGCTAAGTTTACTAGTTACGATAATTATTAGAAAAGGGATGGAAAGAGTACTAGAATCATTTATTATTATTATTATTAAGAGGCTAAAAGAACACCGCGACCTAAAAGATCTATTGTGCAGCCTCGTACCCAACTAAAACAATCCTAGACTGTTTATAAATCTCGTAACTGCTGTGGGCTTAATTTTAACTAGGTGATTTGGAGATATGAACCCACTGCCTAGGTAGTTATGTCTGCGTCTTGCCACCGCTGGGCAAGTGCATAGAATATGTTCTGCTGTTTCCTGCTCCTCTTGACAGAGTCGCCAGGAATCGTCTTCTCCCACTTTTCAAATGGTAATTTTGTCTACAGTGTCCTGTTAATAGTTCAGTATAGAGTTTGATGTCATTTCTGCTGAGGTTTAAAGAAGCATCTACCCTGATGTGTTCAGGATCAATGAGTATTCTCGACGGCCGCATGCCTTTTTGGGCAATCCAGTAGTCAAGCAGACCTCGTTTTTCCTGTTCGCACAACAAGTTTTTTGTGAAGCTACTGTTTACCCCACAGAAGGGTTCTGGACCTATAAAGGCAGTGTCTGCACCCCTTTTTGCCAAAGAGTCTGCTATTTCGTTGCCATCATGTCCCTCATGTCCCGGTACCCACATTAGCGTAACAGAGTTTCTCGCTGCTAGGGTACTGAGAAGTTTAAAGCATTCCCAGACCAGCTTTGATTGGAATGAGAAGTTTATTAATGATTTTACAGCTGTCTGGCTATCTGAGAGTATGCATATTTTGGTGTTGCGTGTACCCCTGCGTAGACATTCTCTAGCACATAACTCTAAAGCGCGGACTTCCGCCTGAAAAAGCTGTTTTTCCCATTGCAAATGGCTTTTTCCACCTCCAGCACTGCCATCTTCCATTTTAGACCCATCTGTATACCACAACTGTGAGTCCTGTTTTATTGTTATTTCATTCTTTCTCGAAGCTGAACGGTCACTGATGACCACTTTGAATTGCTTGGAGAAGTCTAATTTTCTGTCCATTTTGTCGAAGACCATGAGGCACGGAGAATTCCAGACAGTGTCCAGAATCTTTGCGTGCCCTGATAGGGTGCCTTCTTTAAGATGGGCTAGATTAGGTAGCCTTAGGGCCGCGCTGGCCACCATCCTTTTAACTACAAGGTGTAGAGGAGTCAGTCCAGTGATCATTCCCAAAGCTAGTGTGGGGCACATTCTCATTGCTCCCGTCACACTAAAACAGGCTATACGGTGAATCTTAATAAGAGTCATCT
Organism: Clusia tigrina; assembly: GCA_920105625.2. Taxonomy (NCBI): domain Eukaryota; kingdom Metazoa; phylum Arthropoda; class Insecta; order Diptera; family Clusiidae; genus Clusia; species Clusia tigrina. Next base: position 316,352,584 of record OV050030.1, read on the forward strand.
GAGCTTTTGTTTGGTTTTCTTTTGGCCACCATAGCAACGACACGTATGAAATCATTGGTACTATTATTGTTTTATATGACCACGCCATCATTTTTGGCCGTAGTTCCAATGTTTTACCGTACAACCTCTGGCAAGCGTAGGTTGCTTTTAAGGCTTTACTAGTTATGTATGATAAGTGGTTTTTCCAAGTTAGAGTTTTGTCTAGGATTACTCCCAGATATTTCATTTCATTGGACATTGTTAAGTTCGTGGTCCCTAAATCTAAGGTCCCCAGATTCATTTTCCTTCTTTTGGTGAAGGGTACCACGTTTGTTTTATTCGCATTTATCGATAGTCCTTTCTCCTGACACCAGTTTTGAGTGATGTCAAGAGCTAGTTGCATGCTATCTGTTATGGTAGAGTCAAACTTGCCTCTGACCATAATTACCAAATCATCCGCAAAGCTCTGAACTTCATATCCGAGGTCATTGAGAGTTTGTAAAAGCTTGTCGATAACCAATAACCATAGGAGTGGCGATAAGATGCCCCCCTGGGGACATCCTTTGGTTGACCTGACAATTAACCTTTCTTTCCCTGTTTCAAAGATTGTTGTTCTATTTTTCAGCATATTGAGAACCCATGTTATGATCAGTCTTTGTATACCTTTTCTGTTCATCCCCTCCTCAATTGATCTGAAAGTAGCATTGTCAAAAGCCCCCGTAATGTCAACCGATGTACAAAGAGCTATTTCTTTACCCTCAAACGCCTTTTCAATTTTGCTCGATTTGGCTGATTGGAAAGCATATTGTTCAATATGAAGGGCAGAATCTTTAAGAGAAGTTTCCCTGATATATTGACCCAGAATTTTTTCCATAACTTTTAGCAGGAATGACTTTAGGCTAATGGGCCGATAGGCTTTTGGCGTGTGGTCTGCGTTTTTGCCTGCTTTCGGTAGGAAAGCCACCCTAGCCTTCGTCCAAGGTTTAGGCACTATGCCTAGTTCCAGGCTTATCCTGAAAATGTTTGTTAGCACAGGTGCCAATACATCAACACCTTGCCGAAGTAGGCACGATTGTATATTATCGACACCTGGGGATTTGAATGGTCTAAAAGTGGAGATAGCCCATTTGATTTTGTTGACGGTGAAGATTCTGCGAGCCAGTGAGAGTTCCCTCCGTGTAGGCATCAAGAAACGAGTTTTCTCGATGATTTCACTATCCTCTCCACTATTGGCAAAGCCTAGAAAGTGAGTGTCCAACAAAAGCTGTCCCGTCTCTTGCAGAATCTTCGTAAAATTTCAAGCAGCCTACTTGAGTGTAGAGAGGCCATTTAAGTGATCTTTATTGAGTAATTTCTGGAGTCGGGTAGCTGCTGGGAACGTTTCAATTTCCTCACAGTACTTTTTCCATGATTCTCTCTTAGATCTTCTCAACTCATTATTATAGGCCGTTAAGGCACTTCTAGAGGATGCCCAGTCACCATTAGACCTGGCTCTATTAAAGAGTTTACATGCTTTTTTGCGCAAAATATTTAGCTCCCCACTCCCTTTGTGCTCCGCAAAGTTTCCGCAACCTACGGGTCTTTTCTCTCCCATTTTATGAGCCTACCAGAGAGAGCAGATGGTTTTGGACGTTGGGCACGAGTGTTGCCTCTCTCCGCTCTCGGTACTGGCTTTATGAAAATGGGCCCCGTTTTCGGCTTCTGGCTGCTGTGCTTTGCCCGCGCTGCAACAGATGTTGTTGGTTGCTCTTCACCACCAACAGCAGATTTTGCCCTGTTCCCTTTCAAACTAGGTCGGAGCTGGGCACTGCCAAAGCCATAGTAGACCTTGTTACCCAGCTTCTCAATCCTTTCAGACGAGATGGGTTCCAGACCAATTGCCAGCTCGACCTGGTCGCCTTTTTGTAGGCGATGGAGCACCCGCCACTCACTGATACTAATGCCAGAATTCTGCGACACCACTTGCCCCAAAATTCGGTCATTCTGCGAAGACACTCTTTCAGAGACCCCAGCCACTTTCTTTCTGGGCCCAGGTTCGCCCCCAAGTAAGGTCTCCACCTCCGACATCTCACCAACAACCGGCGGGTCAGCTGGGGGCTCTATTGACATCTATCAATATTTTTGTTGCCCTCCTGTTCAAACCGCTTTGTCGGCCTGGAGCTCGATGTCGGCGTGGAGCCATCTGATCGGGATCTTTTAGGGGTCCATCGCGCAGACACGTTGGTTGGATTTGCCGCCAAGGACCGAGTTATTTCCAGCGATATGCCCCTGGCAAGCAAAGTCTTAAATCGTTTATGTCCAGCGCCGGACAGCTTCACCCTAAGTTTTGGAATCTTCTCTGGAGCAGGTTCAAGAAGATTTCTCTCTTGTTCCGTGGGGATAGACATCCGAGCCGACTCCTGGCTAAGTGGGATATCCATCTCAGCCGGCCAGTCGGATAATGGACAGGGTGCCCCCCCCCCCCAATAGGTCGTGCTCCATACTTTCATTGTCGATGGGACAATTCATTGTAGCCACACTATCCACATTTGAAGGTGTGCAGTCCATTTTTTTCTCATATAGACTCAGATTTTCCATATATTTTTCTTAAATTTTGTTTGCGTTTTGGTCACCCTCGGGCGCCCCCGTGGTAATGCTAATTAAAACCGTAGGTTCGCCGGACTTCGTACGGAGTTCGCTATTAAGCTTGACTCTACCCCGTCAAGCAAGCTCACTGGAATAGATGTTCCACCGTGAATTTAGGGTGTTTTTTTTTTGGGTCAATAGGTATTGTGACCAATACCCCAGGTAGTTTTCCATCTCCCCCGCCCGGCAATCAGCGACCCAACTCCAGTAGAGACATGGCCGTACTGAAAGTGGGCCATTGGTCTGTGAAAGAATTGCCGCACTTTCCCGAAGCGCTGACCAATTCGTTAGTGTCTGAGCGATCCGGCGGTCACAATGAGACGTTCGATATTGGCCAGTACGACTACTAACTAGCCTTAACGACTGAGCAGGAATCGTAGAAAACTACTTTCAACCTGTACGTTGAAGGTAGTTCTTAGTTTGTGTAACTGGACCATGTCACCGTCTTTCATGTGCCATGTTCCAGCACACAGTAAGCCCCTACACCGCAACAAGGTGACTACCCAGCGTAGAGGTGTATTATTATAGGTATGAAATATATATTAGTATAAAAATGCGTATACTCGTATATATATATTTTCGCACCGTTACTTGTCTGTCTAGGCGTGTGCGATTACAAAGTATCTGTACTTCCACTCGGAGACATCTATGTCCATTGTCACTGCCTTCAAAAATGCCAGAAGGAGGCATATTCGTCCTTACCCTAGATTTCCATAAACATTGGAAGTACCATCCCTATTAAACCATTTGGTTTTCCAGATGAAAGTGAGAAGATCCGATAAATCCACCATCGTTATCTCTGTCAAACTTGTGACGAAGCGCGACCCCAAACATTGAAGTCGTTTCAACTGTAGTCTTTGACATTGACATAAAAAGTGATGAATAGACTCTGTCTCTTCTTCACTAACTAACTAACCTTTGACCCTTCCGTCTTATTTCGCTCAAAATTGTACAGTGACCATAGTTGGCAGATTTCCACGTGTTGGACTCCCTCAGTCTGAGACCACACTTGGCGGCACAGCCCTGAATGAACATTCCTAGTGGTAAGAGGTGAAATAATAAGTTTAAGCCTTCTTGAGGCGCGCTGCTTACAGCCCCTGAGATTCCCAGCCTAACAAGTCTTTGTACTTTTTCGATACGGTTTTTATTACATATCCTTGCCAACGCCTTCCATCAGACGATGGACCCGTAGTTTAAAATTGGTCTAATGATTGTGGTGTACATCCCATACAGGATTTACGGTGACAGTCCCCATTTCTTCCCAGAGATCCTTTTACAGGTATAGTATGCAGCCAAATCCTTCTTTCTTCTCTCCTCAATATTCCTTCTCCAATTTAACTTGGAGTCCAGAATGATACCCAAGTATCTTGCTTCTGAAGAGAGATTCAACGTTACCCTACCTGACTTTGGCAAAGAGAACTCGGGGATTTTTATTTTCCTGTTGAACAAAACTGACTTTGTCTTAGTAGGGTTAACTTCTAAGCCGTTGCGCTCAGCCCATCCGGAAATCTCATTCAGTGCTGATTCCATGATTTCGATAATCGTTGACAAGAACTTGCCCGGGATTAGTATCGCAACATCATCAGCGTAGGCTACAATCTTTGTTCTCTTTGCTTCGAGGGTTTCTAAGATCTCTTTTAGTACTAGAAGCCATAGCAGAGGTGACAGCACTCCACCTGCGTAGTACCTTTTGTAGTACTGCTACTCACCGAGGCCGTCCCCATAGTGGCGTTAATGACTCTGCTAGCTAGCATTGTGTTACTCCATGTCATTATGAATTCTTTCACTCCGTGATCTCTCAGCGCCTTACAGATCGCCTCAGCATTTCAATGTCCAGAAAACCTATCAAAGTGTATTCCTTATAGTTCATTGACCTCTAAATGATGCCAGCCCCGTCATGAAGTGCGCTATCCACTGATCTACCCTTATTGTATGCGTGTTGCACAGTATCTATTGTGCGAATATTGGTAACCCCTCTAATATACAGATCAATAAATCTCTCAAGTGTTTTAAGAATAAACGATGAGAGACTTATTGGTCAGTAATCCCTGCCCCTAGAATGATTTATTTTTCCCGCTTTTGGAATGAAAACCACACTGACTTCTCCCCAACTTTTTGGCACGTACCCATCCTCGAGACACCTTGTGAAGATCTGAACTTGATGGGGAATCACGCCCTCAGAAGAATGTTGCCACATAACCGGTATAACCCCATCAGGACCCGATGGCTTGTACGGGTCGAAGGAGCCTACCGCCCACGCAATATTATCCTCCCTCAGGATATTCGACACTTCAGTCCTTGAAACACGCTCAAGATTTACCGACTGCGAATGGACGGTATACGAGTCCGTGCAACCTGGAAAGCGCGTTTCCATCAAAACCTCCAGGGACTCCTGACGCGAGCCAGTCCATGAGCCATTCCGTCTCTTCACACTGCCGAGAACCGTCGTGGTTCTGGACAATATTTTCCTGATTCTCGATGCCTCATTTACCGACTCCAGAGTTCCGCAGAAATGCTGCCAGGACTCCCTTTTTGCAGCCTTAATTTTGCTTTATATTCATTAAAACTAACTATATAATATGCGTTCCACCAAATCGGTTTTGGTTTAGCACGCTGCCTAGTCAAAGGACAAGATAGGTCAAAAGATTTTTTCAGTATTGCCGTAAGAAGACCTACCGTCATATCAATGTTAGCATTCCCTTGCTCGCTCCTTAATTTGGATAGCGACGCCTAGTCCACTGCGAGCAATGCGTCACTTCCCACTCCATTTTTGCAGGGGGTCACGTAGGTCACCCGCACTCTGCTGAATTTAGCGACTGGTTTTGCCGCCCGATCAGTTTGAGTATGGACTCCTGGTCCGGAACCGGAGGTGGAATCCACACCGAAACAACCGGGCGGGTCGGAAGCAGAGAACGAGGCACCACTTCCAACCAGGCGCCCCGCCAGTGTGGATCAAGGCCGCTAATTGAACGCGTTAAGAAGTCCAGAGACTTCTTGTTGTTGCAACCAAAGACCTTAACACCCCTCTGCCAGCCGGCCCCGTCAAACTGTAGCTCCCCGCCGTCAGCCCCGACCATTTCCTCTATCAGCCTCGCCTCCACTAGCAACCAATTCTTCGGCGTTATCTTCCCATCAGGGTCGACTCTGTCGATGATAGCTACTAGTAGTTCCATAGGCGATTCGAAGGAGGCCGATGGCAACAGATCGAACACTTTTGGAGTTTTGCCCGATGCCAAGTTAGGTGGCTCCTTCGAAGAACTCGGCTTTGGCGGCACATTTACGCGATCACCTGTGGCCTTGTCCGGCTTACGGTTTTTTCTGGAGGTCGAAGTGTTGTCCTTATCAGACTTTGCCCCAACAATTCCGTGCTCCATTTTACTGCCTGATCTGGCCGCAGCGTCATTTTTCTCAAACCTTTTCATGCTTTTCAAAAAGGGAGAAGGATCTTTCGCCTTCATTTTTGGAAGACAGTAAGCCGAGTGCTTATAGTCATTTCTGGCCTTTTGCTCTTTTGTTAGGCTTAGGGCTGAGAAGGACCGAGCAATTGCATCTCGACTCCGAGCCTTTGTCGTAGACATTGCTGACCTGTGACAACGAGTCGTCATCGGTTGCGTGGTCTATGCGCAAGCTCATAAGCTGAGATCCTATGCGATCCCCTTCAGCCTACACCTCAGAGGTCCCTTGCCTACCCAAAGTTGGCTTGGAGACCATCCCAGTAGCACTATCAGACATCTCGGGGGTACCACGGCGATGCCTGAGGAGTTGCTTGATATCGACGCCAGGTGGCCTCCTCGCCAACCACCTGCCGCCGATACTGGGGATCCGACCCCCTGAACCGTAAACTCTTCTTCATTTGTTTTGGACATCTAATGACGAACAAAGAACACCATCTCCCCGTGTGGTTTCTTTACAGCCTACCACCACACGCACAAAAGACTCAGAAAACCGACCACTCCTAACATGGAGAAAACAGACGTCATTGTGTGCCGCCCCTAACCTGGGAAATAGACGCACACCTGGTAGATCTTTGTTCGTTGCTCATCGGTCGATCTGTCTAAAAACACTGGCGGCCCTGCCGACGAATCTTAGCAACTTAAGCGCCCCCACACTATTCCAAGGTGCCTACCATAATGGGACCCTAGATATGTTACTATATTCAATTGAGGCATAGCAACGTTGTTTAGTGTAACCACAGGGCATATTTCTGTCATAAGTATAAACATGACGTGAGTACCTTTGGTATCGTTTAACTTAATGCTCGAATCGGCCAATCTTCTATTTTCGTCAAATGCTTCTGAAGACGTTTCGAAGCCACCATTGGTTTGCTATTCATTCTAAAAATACCAGTGGCTTCAGCGAACGTTAAAGTGATTAGATGATCGGCAGTAGGGAGTTCCGCAGTAAATAACACATATAGTACAAAGCCTATAATACTTCCTTGTGGAACCCCAGCATTAATATCAAAGTCTTTTGTGGTGTATTCTCTATATTTTACTCTGAACTTCCGATTATGTAGGTACGGTTCTAGAAGCATTTGTACGCTACCTGGTAGGAGTTTTTGAATTTTATATATAAACCCTGGATGCCAAACATTCTCAACACCCCATGCAATATCTAAAAATAAGTTAGATCAATATTTTTTGTCTTCAAAAATATTTCTTATTGCACTACTAATGGGGTTTATTTGCTTTATATTTATGAGATTTTTACGGATTCAAAGTGGTGGTGCAGTGGTACAAAGTGGCTTGATATATGTGCGACTGCAACTTTAGGAGCGTACCAGCAAATGGAGTAGTTGTTTATATTTTCTTATTCTGTTCTGTAGATAATTTAACTATTGTATAATACAATTTATGTATTGAATTTATCATTTCCAATATACATAGTAGAAGTAATGTTATATGTTTTTATTAACAATTGGGATCTTAAGTTATTACAGTGTGTCTATTTTATTTCCAGTTATCGATTGTGGTTTTGTAAAGTTGAAACTGTTTGATTCTGCTTGTTCAACAGATAATGTAATGATTGTACCAATTAGCAAGGCAGCAGCCGCTCAAAGAGCTGGTCATGCAGGACGCATGCGGTTTGGAAAGGTATATCGACTTTATACTGAGACAAATTTCGTTGGCTTGTGTAATCGAACGCCTCCAGAAACTAGTAGAAATGAGCTCAGTGCAGCAATACTTCAACTAAAAATACTTGGGATAGGGAATATACTACACTTTGAGTTTCCATCTTCTCCATCTACAAAAAATGTGTTGGAAGCGTTGAGCACACTTTACGCTTTAGGTAAAGTTTTTATAATTTTCATATTGTATTCTAATGAAATCTACATTACAGGTGCTCTCGATGAGAAATGTAATCTTATGCAGCCAATGGGCTACATAGCAGCCGTAATGCCACTCTATCCAATGCTGAGTAAAATGTTGTATGTAGCTGGACTGATGAAGTGTACTGAGGAGATAATTACAATTACAGCTATGTTGCAAGTCCAGCCAGTATTTTTTAAGCCATCTTCGGTACAATCGATAGCTAAAAGCTATATTGTAAAAAGAAGATTTGAAGTGGCAGAGGGAGACCTTATTACATTATTAAATATTTATACAGCTTTTATTGAAAACGGCCAAAGCAATGAATTTTGTAGACATCATTATTTAGTATATCGCAATCTTAAAAAGGCAATCGAATTACGTAAGCAATTAGCATCATTTATTAATACAAAATTTGGCATCCCTTTATTTTCCTGTAATGGAAATATTGAAACACTTTGCAAATGCATTACGTCAGCCTTCTTTTTTATTAAGAAGAAAAGTATACTGCATACGACAGCTGGAGAGGCTCGTGAGATTGTCCAGCTGAACCCTCTCACTACCGATTGGTTTACAATATATATATTATATAGCAAAATATGCAAACTGGTGAATTTTAATAAACAATCAACTGATGAATATTCTGCAACACGTCCCTAACTTGACTAGGCTTACTGTTGCAATAACAAATATTTCAACAGCTCGCCCAATGACAGTTCAAACATTTTGACAAATGATCACAGAGTAACCCCAGATAAGTTAATAAAATCCACTACAGAGAAATTATCAATGCATGAATAGTATATGTGAAGTAACGTTTCTTTAAATGAAGTTATTTTAGACATTGCCCTCATGTCATTCATTTTCTTGGTGCCACACATATACGTGTTTTAATTTGTCTGCCTCCGGAAGCGTCCTTTGCCTCAGAGAGACTGAAACTTTACTTACGTTTGTCATGCACAGAAAGCTATGCTATTTCAGATCTTAACACTCTATGTTTAATTTGTTCATTTCAAGACGTTTCTTTGTGTCGGTCCGGTGCTACAAAGGAAAAGTCGTGTTCAACGCCGATATTTAGAAAATGTTTAGGCAAAGAATAATTATCCCTAGCCACACATCTTCTTTACCCTAGAAATTCCTAATATCTCCAAATCGCTATATATGATCTGGTTAATGAAAGTGTCGTTCGCTATATAATTAACTGTTACGACAAAGTATATAAATAGGAATCAATCTGAGGGGATATTACACAACTAGTTACTAGTATACTGTCAAAGGTTAAAATATGCGCTATATGGGAAATAATAGTTGGGAAACCACTGAAGAAATCAGGAACAATGACGTGCTTAAAATCAACGGAAGGATTCATAATGCCTCTGGTCCAAATAAAAAAATAAGGCCTATAATCTTGCTGAAAAAAAGCTAGTTTACAGAATTCATCATGATGTAGTTCATGATTTGAATCGTCATTCGAATCAGGAAACAGTGTTAAAGGATTTTTGGCAAAACTACGACGTAACCCGTCTGCATTTCACCTAATTAAAATCCATTAGCAATGAAAACTGGTCTCCGCATTGTTTATTGGTCTGATGATATTAGCAGAACATAGAGAAATGATGCACGAACAGACTACTATCTCATGCATTTTGGCAGTATGGAACTTCATAGTGTGACGAGCAAAATTGACGAACAAATTTTTCTCACACAAAATCTACCAAAACCCATAATTGCCTTGATATTGGCCTCTTTGGCATCACTGGCCTATAAATTATGTGAATCAGTAATATCCAATAAGCAAGCGTCCATAAAGGAATGAAACAAAAGCAACCATGACACAAATCGATCGCACCAATTAAAACTATTGCGAGAAACAGGTGCACTGAAAACTTATGCAGTGGAAAAATTACAGCTACAAATTACATTACTAACATCGTTAACAATTATGCAAGCGATAAGCTACAACTAAAACGACAATTAACACTTGCTGCAATCTTGCTACCCATCGGATAACAACCCGACCAGAATTATCCGAATTTTTTACAACCAGCTGTCTCAGCGGACGCCATTTCTTTCAGGAATGCAGCAACTGTGTTTTACAACAACATCGTTAAGAAAGTTAAGCCAGCTGTTTGCATACGACCAGAACGCCAAATCCCGGTCGCATTTACTGAGCGGCTGAATTTACCGACCTCGGAGAATGTAACGCGAACAACATGAAAATACGGAAAAGAAGAGGTTGTGGAAGAAATGTCCAGTGGGATTCGCGCAAGGACAACAAATTTGCAACAGTGCCTATAAAAGTGACTGGTACCAGGCATACGGTATCTTTGACTGCTAGACACCAACCGAGACGGGCTACGAGAAAACCCTAAGCAACTGTTCGCAGCCGAATCATCAGACGATCCCGAATCGAGGGAAACACAATAATACATACATTCCAAGTTATTGTGTTTGCTCCGAATGTTGGGTCCTTTTAATCCAGTTTCATAATAAAACAGAACTGCGCACGTCGAGTTGAGACCATGGAAGAGGTTTTTGAATCCCCTGCCGATGAAAGTGGAGACCAGGACTGCATCGCTCCAGAGTAAGAGATGGACTTTCAATCGGCTTTCTGTATCGGACCAATTAAATTAATCAAACTTAAATAATAGTAAAGTTAGAAAACAAGTTTAAATTATTTGTCTTATTTTTCTTTAAATAATAAAACTAAAACCCTCGATACCCAAGAGAAGTATTTCTATGTACGACCCCGGGCAATCCGGCGAGTTTACCCTAGTGAAAGAGTTGTTACAATAGTAAGGTTAAGTATTTCTTGGAATTTTTATATCAGCAACGCCGGAAACGGGAACGCCTAGTTCTTTCAATGGAATCAACTTTATACGGAATACCTCCAGTATGATCTTCTAGTGATAAATTTCTGCATAAAAATTCAACTAAGAAAACGTAGTCAGTTGCCACGGTGTTCAAGCTAGTGATGAACGCTATTTCCCTACCGGTGATTTAATCACTGTTATTTAAAAATAACTAGGAAAGACAGTTTCGGATATTTGCTGTAATCGTTCTTTTAATATACATTCTTTGATTTCAATTATTTCAATATAGGTACATTCATTTAGTTACTTGTCTCGTTCTTTCATAACCATTATTAATGTTCTCTCGTTAAATATTTCTCTCGTCTTTGTGAACTCTTTATTTGTATATGAAGCTTTCGCATTTATCGTTTCTATACATTCACTGAGAACGTCCTTCAAAAAAAAAAAAAAAACAATTATTTCCTTTAAAAAAAGCGTTATCACGGGAACGACTTAAAATGATTTAATCACTGTTATTTAAAAATAACTAGGAAAGACAGTTTCGGATATTTGCTGTAATCGTTCTTTTAATATACATTCTTTGATTTCAATTATTTCAATATAGGTACATTCATTTAGGTACTTGTCTCGTTCTTTCATAACCATTATTAATGTTCTCTCGTTAAATATTTCTCTCGTCTTTGTGAACTCTTTATTTGTATATGAAGCTTTCGCATTTATCGTTTCTATACATTCACTGAGAACGTCCTTCAAAAAAAAAAAAAAAAAAAAAAACAATTATTTCCTTTAAAAAAAGCGTTATCACGGGAACGACTTAAAATAATGGTTGATTAAATTAATGGTTGGTTAAAATAATGGAGCTTTCACCGACAACGACGTTCTTCTGAAATAACCGGAACGCTCATCACTACTTCAAACTACAACCCACTGATCAGAACTCAGAACAGATGTTGGAACAGTCCTTAAGCAGAGTTGGCCATTTTTCAGTAATATAGGGATTTATTTTCCAAGCCTTTTATACTTTTTTATTTACGTTTTCTATTTATAGGTTTACTCAATTAATTCTTTTATTATAAACTACGTATATTACTGCAACTAGTTATCTTAAAACTAACAAGCAATTCATTTAGACATTTTTTTATTTACCACTTCCTAATATATTAGGTTTGGTTTATCAGGTCACTAGGTTTAGATCATTTTAATCTGCGTTCTATACTAGTCGTAATTAGCAGATGCTTCTTCGTTAACATGATAGTTTATTCTGACTGCATGAGCTTCAGCAAACCGTTTTACTCCGTCCTTTATTGTTTCGGCTTCAAGGTCTCGGTGGAGGTCACAATTTCTGATGTACGAGGTGGCATTGGTAATTGATCTCAAGACTTTGTTTTGAAATCGCTGAATGGTAGATATATTGCTCTGACTAGCACAGCCCGAGAGTTGGACGCCATGTGACCACACTAGTTTGAATAATTGCTTGTATATACTGATTTTATTTTTAAGTGATAGAGCGGATTTACTATGAGCCATTTTATCGAGTTAAATCTTAGGTCCAACATCTCTTTTCTTTTTAATGCGAACTTTGCAGAGAAGCATACCCAAGTACTTTGAAGTATTTGTGTATGAGGTCTCTATGTTATCGATTTAGATAGGAATATTATTGTTTGTAAAGTTTGTGTAGACCGACTTAGTGTTGTTTAGTTTAATTTTCCATTTTTTAGTCCAACTTACGACGTTATTTATTTCTGCTCGCAATATCACAGCTCTGTTTTCGCTGTTGCCAGTAAGGTAGTATCATCTGCAAACGTTGCAGTGGCTGCATTATTTGAAGTTGGTAGGTCACTAGTGAATATTAGGTATAGCAAAGGGCCCAGCACGCTTCCTTGCGGGATTTCATGTAGCTTTGATTTCATGTAGTTTCGAAAAGCTAGTATTATTAACTGTTATTCTGAAGTATCTATTACTCAAGTACGATTGAAAGATTTCAAGTATTCGTTTGGCAGGAGAATTCTGGTTTTGTATAGAAGGCCGGCCACCGCACCATACTTTCTAAAATGCTTGCGATACATGTAAAAAATCGCAGAGCATACTTTCTTTTTTTTCAATTTCGTTTGTATTCCGATGGACTTGGGCAATGGTTCAGTGGTTTGTCCTGAACCCGAACTGGAGTTTAGGAAGAATACATTTTTGTTCAATTATGGGCATTAAGCGTATAATTGCAGTTTTTCAAAAACTTTTCAGATCATCCACAACACATAATGATCCCCAAACCGGTTTGCCCGTATTGAGGATCATTCTAATTTCTGATACTTTCCATATATAAGGGCTGTATTTAAATTTGAATACAGTATTTATTATTTGCGTAATCTAAAGAGTATACTCTCTTCGGATCTGTTTCAGCAATTTTGTAGTTATTAAATCAAAACCTGGTTATTTGTGTGATTTAAGGTCCTTGTTAATGATTTCGGAAATTACGCGTCACATGTACATGGGGATTTCAGTCTCTAGGTGAAGTCGCATTTTTGTTCGAGGAAGGTGTCATTTAGTAGAAAATAGATAACTGAGTACATTTACACTTACACTTAGTATTAATTAAATTCTTGTCGCTACATGGAACAACTCAACACTTAAGACCAAAGGTCAGAAATTGTATAAAAGAAAAACTATGCTATAATAAATGTAGAAGTAAAAAATGATGATGGAGATAATTAAATTATTAAACAGTATTTAATGTTAATTTAAATATATTATATTATTTAGTTTATTAATTTAATATTCGAGTTTATATCATTTTGATTAAGTTTATTCAATTAATTACTTATTTGATTATTACATCAGTTGGGTCACTTATTTACTTTATTATATTAGTTTAGCTATTTTTGACCAAAATAGTTTAACAGTTTAATCTTAACACCAACGGGATGAACAAAGGAGAAACCCCTTTTCTTGAACTGCCTGTAACGAATTGCTACAATTTGAAGTGATTACTTTTACAGCATTTTTGATTAGTTCTTATGAATTCCATATTAAATTTTTAAATTTTAATAATTACTCATATTTATTTTAGTTATTAATAAGGTTAGTATGATCATCATATCAAACATATTTATTGGTTGTTTCATCATTTCCTTGATTTCAAATAGGTCATTTCTGCATTTTGTTAAGTTTTTCTGAATGTTAGTGGAGGGATTGATATAGGAAGGATATTATTTCTTGTACAAGAAGGAGCTTACTTTTCCTTCCGAAGGGATGAGAAATCTTCAAAAAGACACGTACCACCCAAGAGTGTGAGATTTTTACGCACTAAAACCACCTCCCTAATCTAAGAGTTACGCTAAGCCACATAGGCTTGATAGCGATTTAGGACCTATACTAAACAAATATACAAATAGAACTATTCGCGGATTAGAAGAAAACGTGTTATTTTCGATTTCAACATATGTTTGGATTCATTCAAACAAATCTCTTTCGAAACTAAATTGAAATCATGGAATAGAATATTGACGGATTTGAGGAGTTGAGTTCTGGACTGAGGACTGAGGGTGTTGCTTCCAAGTTTTTGTTCTTCGTGATTTGGGGAGTATTCAAGTCTTGGAAGTACTTGGAAGTAGTTTCTACTTTTCGGCTAAAGGGGTCCAATGCGAGATGCTAGCGACCTTACTTGTAGAAAACAATAAAGCCACGGCCAATTACTGGCTTAATATCCGAGTTGTAGTATGTAATCAGGGCGCACCTAACCTAAAGCAAATCTGAAATATAATTTTTTTTCATTCAATGATAGTAAGATTTACTTACTATATGATTAACTGCGCAAACTGCAACCTGACTTTAGCGAAGGGGGCTCTTTCCAATACAATATAGAAAGATTCATTAAGGAAGAAATCTACAACTTCAAATCTTCTCTTTAAAAATCCTTCTAATATATTTTTCCAGATCTGCCAAATACTTTTCATATTTCCATCCATCTATCAAACAAGACATTGAAAACAACAAATAGTTGTCTCTTGTGTAACCGAAACTAATAAAAAATATCCATATTGGTTTTCGTATGGAATATGTGGCACACATAGACCGCAGGTCTTGAAATTTCTGATAGTGGTGTTACTTAGAAACCACAGCCGATGCTTCAAGACTATTTGACCAAGATCAGGCATCAAAAACTGTGCAATTGAACTTCTGACAACAATAAATAATAAATTTTGTGAATACCTAAATTTTGTAACAATTTTAGGTCACACAAAATACCGCCCTCACCTTATACCAACACCATGCGAGCACATGTAGCCAAACCACGCCACACGTGGTTATGCTCGAACACGACACAACGCCGAAATACGGGAATTCCGTATGCGCGAACACGACACAGTGCCGAAATACGGGATGTTCGCATGAAAAAATGTATAAAAGGCCGGTGCACAGAGGAACCGGTCTCTTGCGATTTCAACAGTAGCGGCGACAACAGCGAACGAGCAGGCGCGCTCTTGTGATTTCAACAGCGGCGGCGACAACAGCGGACGAGCAGGCTCTCTCTTTTGTGATTTCAACAGCGGCGGCGACAACAGCGGACGAGCAGGCTCTCTCTCTTACGATTTCAACAGTAGCGACGACAACAGCGAACGAGCAGGCGAGTAAGTGGGTATAGTATTCGCGGACAGTGGCGACCACGGCAGACAGTTCCTGACTTTTGAGACTTCTTACGTGATTGGTGGTGTGAGGTTTTAACCGACATCACTACCACGTAAGAGAGTGCTCCACCCTAGGCGAAGTAAACGCGAGGTTTTAACCGGCGTTTAACTTCACATTGAGGAATACTGCAGAGCAGTATTGTTTCTCCTCGAACGCTATTCTGATTTGGAACACTAGTGGGTGTACTTGTTAAGTAGTGCCATGCTTTTTTCGAAAGTCAAACTGGTGGTTAGGTATTACTTTATTCTGTACCAGATATGGGGTTAATTTTGATAGCAATAATTTCTCGAATAGTTTCGCGACGACGGATAACGGGCTTATTTGTCTGTATGACGGGACCTGCGTTGGAGTTTTGCAAGGTTTAGGTATCATGATTACGTGGGATAGTTTCCAAACTTGAGGAAAGTAACCTTGTCTAAGAATTGTGTTAAATAATATTGCTAAATGCTTTACTGCAAGCGGAGCTAACTCCATCAACATCTTTGTGGCTATCAGATCGTGGCCTGCCGCTTTCTTTTTATCTAAATGAGTTGAGATTAAATGCCACACTTCTTCCCTCCTCAACCGTAGGTCCATCTGGGGAATTAGGTTGTCTAATGTTGGTATTTTAAAGTTGTTACTAGGAGGATTTGGTTGGAATGCGATTTTAAGATGTTGAGCAAAAGCTTTCCCCTTCTCCTCATTTCTTCTCGCTCATCTTCTGTCTATAAGTCTTATAGGCCCCCACTTCTGACACCAATTTCTACGAAATTGTCCTCTTGACAATTTATACTAACTCTCACTACTCTAATTCATACCACTGGATTGTGTAGTAATCAAACAATCGCTGGTTAAATTAAAATAGTTAACTTCATTTAATTATTGCAATTTACGCACTTAATATTAGGCTTAAAGTTTACTTTATTATAATTTGCACTTTATTAATCATTCATTTATCACTTTATCACCTCTCAATCACAATTACAAATATTACTGCCTCGATTACAAGTGCGATGTACACACTGTTACGG
This sequence comes from Clusia tigrina, assembly GCA_920105625.2. Lineage (NCBI taxonomy): Eukaryota > Metazoa > Arthropoda > Insecta > Diptera > Clusiidae > Clusia > Clusia tigrina. The sequence continues at coordinate 316,369,003 of OV050030.1, forward strand.
TTGCTTTTCAACTGCGTCTCACTTTAAAAGTGTGGTGGCTTATATAGCTTTTGAATGGTTGAAGTAGAAAATTATAGAATATTCTCGATACTGTTAAAGAAGTTTCTGGATCATTCTCGAATCTTATATACACCTCGAAAGAGAGTTCTGGAGTAAGAGTAAGTATTTTCGAGAATATTCTCTACACCATTATCTACACCTCGAAAGAAGTTTTTATCTGCATGGATTGTGTCTGGTGGTGCACTCATTATCAAACTCCAGATGGGATCCTAAAAGTATGCAATCACGTTTCACTGCCCTCCGCTTAATCTAGTTCGTCCCGACCAAGGATAGTACTACAATCTTTATAAGGAGATAGCCTCTGCAGACTAACGACTTTCATTTTGCTCCTCACATTTCTCGCCAACTGGATGCGGTATACTAGATTGTTGATCCGCTTTATCAGCTTGCAACCTCCTTCCCAGTGTGATTGCAGTTTTGGCGATAATCCCTTTTTCCTTTACGGATTATGAAGCATAACTAGCTGCCCTTCCTGAAATCCCTTGGAGTTTGCTCGTACATCATATCTGGCTTTCATTTTATCACTCATCAGATGTGTGCGATTTCTGCTGTTTCCATGAATTTCATTCAACTGTTCTCGTTTTTCACGTATACAACTACTGTATGGAAGTACTATAGATGACTCTTTAGTCCATTTTTTCGCCAGATCGTCCTGTACCTTTTTATTAACTCGTATCTTACTTTTTTTACTGAAATTGCCTGGCAAATTCCAATTACTAGGCAATTTCCAATTACTTGGCAATTTCCAATTACTTGGCAATCTCCAATTACTTGGCAATTTCCAATTACCTTTCCTTTCTCTGTGGTTCTAGCGATATTTGAAACATTGAACACTTTTTCTGGTAGGATTCGGCTCTTGTGCTTCTCAAAATCTCCGTCCATTTTGGCCCTTATAACTGCCTCCGACTTGGGTGGGTTTTTGTCCGCCGCGATAAAATGGCTTGTTTAACACCTCCATACTTATCCTCACCAATGAATAGTGGTATTTCAGTGTTCGCATATTTCAGCACTCGGGTTTTGAAATCTAGCGTGATCCATTCCATATCATAAAATCCACACCTAAGATTAATTCGTCCACAATATCCGCAACTACAAACTTGTGCGTCACTGTTGTGGTGCCGATAGTGATTTTTCGTATAACTTTTCCAAGTACCGGTGCATCATCTCCAGTTGCCGTACGCAAACTTATTCCCAGAAGCGGGTCGATTCCACGAACGAGATTCCTTCTGATTATGGAATGTGATGCGCCCGTATCCAATGTTACCACGATTTTTCTTCCATTTATTACACTATCGACAGTTAGGCTGTTGATTTTCCGTGCCATCTGAGAAATGCAAATTTTTGGGCCATATGTTGCGGGATTCCGTTCATTTGCCGGCTTGACCAGCTTTTCCGATTCCCTATTTCGGACTTTGTCTTGCTTTGGGAATCTTACCGGAGGGGGTGTTGCATAACGTTTCCGTCTCAACTGACAATCACGAGACATGTGTCCGACCTCTCCGCAGGTACAGCATTTGCCCGTGAAACTTTATCCATTTTCGACTCTTACCTGACAGGCTTTGCATTCTGGTCGACACAACAAAGCTGCTGTCTCTGGTGCCAAAGCGCTAGCTACTATCTCCATATACTTAGCTTTCGGATCTGTTACTGCTAAACGTTCTATCTCCGCATCGCGAATGCCATATACGCAGGTGTCCATCATACACCTCTCAGTAATTTCTCCTGGATAGGTAAGATGAGCCAACCGTTCCACTTCCGCCGCAAACTGTTGTAGAGACTCACCGTTCTTCCGTACACGTGTTCGTAGCTCTACTTGGTGAATCTGATTCCGATGTTCACTACCATACTTGCGCTGAACGGCATTCATTAAGCTTTCATAGCAGTCTCGCTCACTTTCTGAGATAGTTTGAAGCACATTAGCGGCAGCACCTTTCAATGAAACGGTTAATGCAGCCACTTTTTCGCGAGCACTCCAACCATTTGTGCTAGTGGTAGTCTCAAAGTGCATTCTGAAGACACTAAATGTCGTGGTTCCACCATAGGTAGGAGGCTTCAGTTTTATTGAGGATAAAGCTGGCACAGGCAATGCACCTTCCTGTAGTAGGTGAATTCTTTGCTCTATTTGTTGCTTAAATTCGTTCTGCTTTTATACTACCGTTCTTTCGAACGATACTTACCGTGTCTCAATTTCACAAACCTTCCTGTCTACCATCTCGGACATTTCTTTCATCTGCTGTGAGTTCTGTTCCGCTAGTAGAGCAAGTCGTATTTCACTCTGCTGTAACTGTTCTTTGACATCCTCTCTGACAGCTTGAGCATTTCGTTGTAATCGCTCCTGTATCCTCTCATCGACTGCTTGCTTGAGGGATTCAGCACTCTTTTCAACGTCCTGTTTGACGGATGCGACATTCTTATCGACGGATGCAACACACTTTTCGAAGGATGCAACACTCTGTTCGACGGATTCCGCATTTTGTTGTAACTGCTGCTGCATTCTCTCTTCGGCTGCTTGAGAATTTTGTTGTGTCTGCTGCTGCATATCCTGTTTGAAGGATTGTATTATCCCGATGAGTACACTCATGTCAAAGTTACCCGTGTTAGTTTCTTGCGGTGTTTCTTCGTGTCGAGATGTCGTTGGCTCTTCACATGGAATTCATGCTCATCGACATCTATACCCTATTCCTCTAAAGCGCTTCTTAATCGCACCTGTAGCTCCGCTTTAAGCCCTTGTGTTTGCAAATTTAAACGCTCAAGCTCCTTCTTGAGCTGCTCCAATCTCAGTTTTTCGAATTTAACCATTGTTTATTACAGATACACAATCCCACTTCTGACACCAATTGTTACGAAATTGCCCTCCTGACAATTTACTCTAACTCTCGTACCACTGGATCGTGTAGTAATCAAACAATCGCTGGTTAAATTAAAATAACTAACTTTATTTAACTATTGCTCTTTACACATTTAATATTAAGTTTAAAGTTTACTTCTTTACAATTTGTACTTTATTTCATCACTTTGCACAATTACAAATACTGCTGCTTCGATTATAATGCTCGATGTGCTGCTTCGATTATAATGCTCGATGTACACACTATCACGATCTCTGTTCGAATGTGATTGACTTTGCACCGTCTTGTGCTTTTATAGATTCGAATGGTTGAGGTAGAAACTTCTACAATATACTAGAAGTTTCTGGATCTTTCTATAATTTTATACAGGAAGTTCTTACTTTCGAGATAATTCTTTACACCACAATCTCTACAACGAAATAAGCTTTTATTCGAATGGATTGTGTCTTGACTTACACACACAGGGTGGTGTACTCATTCTCAAACTCCAGATGGGATCCTAAAAGTATGCAATCCCGTTTCTCTGATATGCAATCACGTTTCAATATATATATATTCAATATTCAGTTCTCATTTTAAATGCACACCAAGTACGATGTTTATTTGCTATTCTACTCACTACCTGTTATCCAACAAACCCCAGAGAGCTATGGGAAAAATATAAAAATGCCATGAGCGAGGATATTCTCTATGCTTTACGGACAATACAAGGAGATCACTCTATAGAATTCAAAGCAGATATATAGAGTGAAGCATTGATAAAATTGGAGGATCTCTGTATGTTAATTACAAATGAATCACTCTCGCAATTGGGGATACCAGCCCCTGAGCGAAGTGTACCTGATTTATACAATCGAGACATGCGGCGCGAACAATCATATAACATCGATGATTTAAATTTATATGTACAAACAAATTAACCAAAAATGATACAGGAACAAACACTGATGCTCAAGGAGGTGGATTATTTTTTCTTGGATGCACCAGGAGGGCGGGAAAAACGTTCTTAATTTCACTCATTCTGGCCAAAATACGAGCACAAGGAAATATTGCGTTGGCTATCGCATCATCTGGAATAGCTGCCACTCTACTAGATAGTGGTAGAACAGCTCATTCGGCCCTAAAACTACCATTAAATATTCAAACCAACGAAAATGCAGTGTGTAATATTAAACCACATTCCGGCATGGCAATAGTATTGAAAAACTGTCGCATTTTTATTTGGGATGAATGCACCATGGCACACAAGCATTCTTAATAAGCCTTAAATCACACACTCAAAGATCTTAAAAGAAATGACAGACTTTTTGGAGGCGCTTTGGTTTTGTTTTCAGGCGGTTTCAGGCAAACTCTACCTGTTATTCCACGTTCCACATACGCTAATGAAAGTAATGCATGCTTGAAATCATCCTTTTAATGGCGTAGCGTGCCTAAATTGAAATTGACAACAAATATGAGAGTCCAAATATTAAACGATCCATCAGCAGCCCTATTTTCTGCTCAATTATTGAAAATTGGCAATGGAACTATGAATGTTAATCCATTAAGTCAAACACTCATATTACCAGAAGATTTCAGTAATCATATAACATCAAGAGACGATTTGATAGCCAAAGTTTTTCCAAATTTACATGACAATTACAACAATAATAATAGGTTAAGCGAAAGAGCAGTATTGGCAGCCAAAAATGTAGATGTCGATGCAATCAATATCAAAATCCATGACATGCTTCCTATCGACTTGCTTTCTTTTAAATCCATTGATACAGTGGTCGACGAGAATGAAAGTGTCGATTATCCAACAGAGTTTTTAAATTCATTGGACTTACCAGGACTACCGCCACATATATTGAATTTAAAAATTTGTTCACCAATTATTCTATAAAGAAACCTAAACGCACCTCGATTATGCAATGGTACCAGATTGGTTATAAAAAAAATTATGGGCAACGTCATCGAGGCAACCATTATCACCGGAAAATTTAAAGGAGAACACGTTCTACTCCCACGTATACCAATGATTCGAACAGATTCCCCCATTCAATTCAAACGATTGCAATTCCCAATTCGCTTAGCATTCGCCATAATGATCAACAAGGTCAAACGATGAGATTTTGCGGTTTAGACTTGGAAAATCCGTGTTTTTCACACGGCAATTTTATGTGGCCTCCTCAAGAGTTGGGAAGCCGCAAAATTTATTTATATATATACACCAACAAGGGAAATGAAAAACATTGTCAATACACTGGCATTACAATAAACTATTTTTTTCAACAATTTGTTTGATACAATTAAAATTATTAATTTCATTCCATTTCACATTTTACTTTCTTTTTTTACATTACATTTAAGTTTATGATTCTATTTTACAACATTTTAATTTTAATTTTAATAAAGTTCATTTAAAACATAACATAAGTTTATATTTTTTTAAGACCATTTCTCTAAGTATTCTTAATATAGGATTAAACTTTATTTAAGACAATTTATTTAGGAATTCTTTATAATATTCAGATAAGCCCAAACCAAACAAAAACTAAAGGCAAAACAACGTTTGCCGGCTTCAGCTAGTATATATATATATATATATATATATATATATATATATATATACTTGAGATGATCCCGAACGCGTGACTAGCAAAGGACCTATGTGAGTACCGGAACACGCGTGACTAGAGATGATCCAGAACGCGTGACTAGCGAAGGACTTGGGTGAGTACCGGAACACGCTTGACTTGAGATGATCCGGAACACGTAACTAGCAAAGGATCTGGGCGAGTCCTGGAACTCGCGTGAATTGAGATGATCCAGAACGCGTGACTAGCAAAGATTCTGGGCGAGTCCTGGAACTCGCGTGACTTGAGATAATCTGCAACGCGTGACTAGCAAAGGATCTGGGTGAGTCCTGGAACTCGCGTGACTTGAGACCATCTGGAACGCGTGACTAGCAAAGGATCTGGGCGAGTCCTGGAACTCGCTTGTCTTGAGATAAGATGATCCGGAACGCGTGACTAGCAAAGGATCTGGGCGAGTCCTGGAATTCACGTGACTTGAGATAATCTGGAACGCGTGACTAGCGAAGGATCTGGGCGAGTCCTGGAACTCGCGTAACGTGAGATAATCTGGAACGCGTGACTAGCAAAGGATCTGGACGGGTCCTGGAACTCGCGTGTCTTGAGATAAGATGATCCGGAACGCGTGACTAGCAAAGGATCTGGGCGAGTACCGGAACACGCGTGACTTGAGATAATCCGGAACGCGTGACTAGCAAAGGACTTGCGTGAGTACCGGAACACGCGTGACTAGCAAACAGTTGTCAGTTTATTTTGAAGAACGAATTTTCCTTGATTCCCCGCATTTTTCGACTTTATACATTTTTTCTCGCCTACTATTCTTTTATTAGTTTTCGTGTGAGTGAAATTTGTCAGTGGGCAAATTTCATTCTCACACTCCTCCCTTACTTCGCGGTGGAAAAGACCTGGCGTTTCCTCTTGGCTTGCCTTTCCTTCAGAGTGGCTATTGTATCTGCCTCTAGTGCCGCTGGTTCTCGGCTGTTTCTCACTGGTGCTGACCTTGCGGAATGGGTAGTAGGTACGCGGATTGCTCTGATGGTGGGTCGCCTTCGCTGTGCGACCTTCTTGCTCTGGGGTGCGCTCGCGTCCTTTTTCTGAGGTCCATGTATTGATTTTTGGGAGGTCCTTCTCTCTGTGCCTTTGTGGGTGTCCGCTTTCGCTCGGCATAGTCCGTGGAAGACGAAATTGTTCGTGCTAGTTGTGTTCTTCGCTGGTGTTGCGGTCTTGCGAATGAGTTCATTTTTTCTATGTCCTCTGATGTGTCTCTGTGGTTTACGCTTTCTATCGTTGGTGTGTCTCTTAGAAGGCGTTGCATTGAAATTAGGGAGATTCTCAACACAAATGGTCGTGCACGTTGCAATTTCTCGGGGTTGCACGCAACTGGTATGAGGTCCCAATGTGATCTCCTGATCACCGCATTTCAATGTTGTACCCAGGCTTGTCATGAAGGAGTAGATCATCACTGGAGTCCGGCATGACCAGTAGCTCTAGATTGCATGCCTTCCCTCCAAGCCTTACAGTCGTCACACACGTCTCTCTGACTGTCTTACAACTGCCGTCTGCCATACGCACTCTAGTATGGGATTTTCCCAATTTGCTGGTGGGAGCGCGTAGCTTTCGTGCTAGCTCTCTGTTCACAAAAGAGTTGCACCTGTGTCCAGTGTAGCGGTGATGGTTTCATTTCCAATGGAAACGGTGGGACAGATTCGTTGTCTGACACATTGCAATGTTTTTTCCACTTGTGAGGTCTGATGTCGCTGCTCTGTTTCTGACTGTAGTCTTCGGATGAGTGGTGCTCTCTGTTTGCAGCACTCGATCGTCCTCACTTCCCTACGCCCACACTCCCAACAGAACAGCAGTTGTGCATTTCGGCAGTATCGCGCGAAATGCCCCGGCTGTCCGCAGCGCCTGCAAGCTGCGCGTACATCTATGCACGCCTCCACTCCCGCATGAGTAACAGGTGCGACTTGTCGATGGCGTACCTCACGTGGTGGTGTACGTTCGACTCGAGATTGCACAGGTACTTGACGTGTATCAGGATCACGCCGAAGGCCTTCGAGATCTTCCGCCATCTCTACCAGCTCTTCTAGCGTTCCGAAATCCTTGCGGCGTACATACCACTGGTACTCTTCTAAACTATTCCGAAAAATTCGTTCAAGTTTCTGCGCCTCAGTGTACCCAGCATGCCGCATGAGCTTTTGGATCTCCACAACGTATTCTTTAAACGTCTCCCGTGGTTTTTGCCGCCTTTGCCGTATCTCATCTTCTAATTTCTCCAGGTATCTGGCCGGCAAGAAGAATTTGAGAAAATCCTTTCTGAACAAGCTCCAATTTGTCCAGGAACGATTGTTGTTGCGGTACCACAGAAGCGCATGATCCTTTAGGAGTTCAGGCATAGTACGTGGGAGCATATCTATGCTGAGTCCGTATACCTCGGAGAGTTCCTCGACTCGTTCGACGAAGGCTAAGGGGTCCCGTTCTCCACCGAATTTAATTGACCACTTCCTCACATGGTCAATAACGACGGTGACGTGACGTGTCTGCCTCTTCCTTAGAAATCTCAGATGGTTCCATGTTTTGTACTCTATATTCGTCGTGGATTGTGTGACGAAGGATTTTCCGTGTGACCTCTCGTTTTGTTTGTTTTTTTAGTCCCTGCTCGGACGACTCTTCTTTTTGCCGGGGTAAAACTCAGCGGAGTCCAGGGGTCGTATACAGAATTATTTATTCTTTCTGACTACAGTAGATTACTAGCGAGTCCTGGAACTTGCGTGACTTGAGATGATCCGGAACGCGTTCCTAGCGAAGGACCTGGGTGAGTACCGGAACACGCGTGACTTGAGATAAGATGATCCGGAACGCGTGAATAGCAAAGGATCTGGGTGAGTACCGGAACACGCGTGACTTGAGATGATCCAGAACACGTTACTAGCGAAGGACCTGGGTGAGTACCGGAACACGCGTGACTTGAGATAATCCGGAACACGCGTGACTAGCAAACAGTTGTCAGTTTATTTTGAAGAACGAATGAATGAATGCCTTGATTCCCCGCATTTTTCGACTTTATACATTTTTTCTCGCCTACAATTCTTTTATTAGTTTTCGTGTGAGTGGGCAAATTTCATTCTCACAATATATATATATATATATATATATATATATATATATATATATATATATATATATATATATATATATATATATATATATATATATATATATATATATATATATATATATATATATATATATATATATATATATATATATATATATATATATATATATATATATATATATATATATATATATATATATATATATATATATATATATATATATATATATATATATATATATATATATATATATATATATATATATATATATATATATATATATATATATATATATATATATATATATATATATATATATATATATATATATATATATATATATATATATATATATATATATATATATATATATATATATATATATATATATATATATATATATATATATATATATATATATATATATATATATATATATATATATATATATATATATATATATATATATATATATATATATATATATATATATATATATATATATATATATATATATATATATATATATATATATATATATATATATATATATATATATATATATATATATATATATATATATATATATATATATATATATATATATATATATATATATATATATATATATATATATATATATATATATATATATATATATATATATATATATATATATATATATATATATATATATATATATATATATATATATATATATATATATATATATATATATATATATATATATATATATATATATATATATATATATATATATATATATATATATATATATATATATATATATATATATATATATATATATATATATATATATATATATATATATATATATATATATATATATATATATATATATATATATATATATATATATATATATATATATATATATATATATATATATATATATATATATATATATATATATATATATATATATATATATATATATATATATATATATATATATATATATATATATATATATATATATATATGTTGTATATGTGTATATATATAAATATTGTAAATGCTAATTTCCTGCCTGCGGCTCCGAGTGCCTTTTGCTAAATGCCACATAAAATTGCTGCTGCGTAGTCCTTTGATGTCTCCTGGTTAATTTTTTATTGTTTTTTTGTGATTAAAATAAATTATTAAATAAAAAAAATTAATTAATTTTTTATATGTATGTCGCTGTGACCTGCTATCGGGATTGTCTCAATAAAAATCTCATGTGTCTCTCAGAGAGCTTTCAATTTTCTCTGTGAATAGCTCAGAGTCTCTACTGATACTCGACTGACACATGTGCCTGTGTTGAGTTTTGTGACTGAGTAAGAATAGAGATGTAAAGTGCATGATGGTTCTGGTCTAGGTTTACGTCTCATGAGATTAACTGCAAAGAATCCTATTCTTCAAATGATTCTTTGCAGTTAATCTCATTTGAGTCAATTTGAAAACAACAAGGAAGATTTTACTTTGTTTTTCATTTTAAAATTAATTTTTCTTCCCAATCTAAGATACGTAATAATTTAACACAAACGTAATAGTTTTCAAAATCCAAAATTACAAAATTAATTATTCATTAACCCGAAATGTCTGAGACACTTAAATAAAGTTTTCAGATTTATTAAATAAAGTTTTCAGATTTATTTTTATAAAAATAAATATTTAAATATAAAAGCACTCGCAGTGTAATACCAAAGAGAAAATGTAAGTATAAAAATTAAACTTGATTAACTGCACAACTACCGAATGTGACTACAGATTATTTATTTAAATTTATCGTATTCCCGCTTCTTTTGTTATCGTTCTCAAATTAATATCACTTTGCTATGCACCCGTGTTGTATGCACCTCTAATTGAAATAATTTTTGCCTACTACCCTAAATGTGTGTAATTATATAAAAATAATGGGCATTTCAAATGTCCTTAGCGAAAAACAATTAAAACAATATACTCGTACACATGCTAGAAACACTGGCATTTATTGTGGTGTATCCTCAACATGTATCCTCATGTTGGCCGGATTCAATTGGCTGCGCCTGAGGGTCCTTTCTGAGGACTCGTGGTTTCTATGCGTCTTTTGGTGCCGGAGATAGGCGCTGGCGTAAACGAACAAACTTATGTGTAGTAAACAATGCGATCGAAAAAGTGACTCACGACGATGGCTCAAGTTTCTTGTATTGATCTTTAACGAAAGTAAAAACATAAATATAAAAATAGATTTTTTCAACTACCTCAAATTAAATGGAGTAATAGGGTCAAAATATGTGCTAGTTCCTTCGAAATAACATAATTAAATTGAACTGAACAAACTCAAACGGGAAAATAAGACGAGTAACAACAATTAGTGTCTCTTAATAACAACATCAATAAACATACACCAAATTAACTGTTTTTGGTTGTGCTCCAGTAGTCAATTACTTTCTCTTTGTGATTGTTGTGTATTTATTGTTTACATCGATTCTGGTGTTGCTATTTTTGTGTTTCATGCTCTCTGTTTTATGCCATCGTCATTAACTGTCTTTCTTTGAGCCTATATGTGTATTGAGCAGCGCGGCAACATCAAGAGTGACAATATGCCGAAATTGGCAAGCGGTGGTGTGAATGCTTTTAGTACTCAACTGATGGCAGTGGAGGAAAGATTGAAGGCGCATGCTAGGGCTGAGATCAAGCAGCTTGAGGATCGTCTTCGGCACCATACTGACAGCCTGTTCAGTCGGCTCTCGGCCGAATTGTCTTGTGTGGTGAGCAGGCTGGATAGTGAGTTGGGATCAATTGGAGAGAGATTAAAAAAGTGTGATTAGAAGATACACTGTCTGGAGGAGCACGTCAGTGCTCTAGCTGCTCGCCTGTGATAAACTCACTCAACAGCTAAGCGAAGGCAACAATTGTAGTGGCAGTGCCCATGGATGCTGCTCTTTTTGGATTGCCTTTTTCTAATAAGGAGAATCTAAAAATCTCTTTCAATTTAATTTGTCGCTCTATTGATTTTTTGTCCCCTACGATTAAGGATATTCTTCGCATTAAGCCGAAACCTAACAACCCAAACTCTGTGGTGATTTTGAAATTTTATACACCTTACGATCGCATCCTAAGATGGATTGTGTTAAACACTCCTTTGAGAACTAATCTGTTGATGTAATTTGTATATCTGAAGCCTGGTTTCATAAAGGTTTTTCGAAATGATCGATTAGTTAAAAAAGGGGGGGGGGGTGTGGCAATATATTGTAAAAGTAATTTAAGAGTGAATTTGTTAAATATGTCTGGAGGCTCAGATGGTGAATTTCTAAATGTTGAAATTTATGACAATAGCACTAAAGTTTTCCTGTCATGTGTATATAATCCTTATCGTTACTGCTGTTTGGATCCATTTTCTTTTATCGTTTATATCCAACAACGATCAAATTTTTTGTTCATTGACTATAAATCTAAACCCATTCGTTGAGAAAAATCTTTTTCTTTTCAAGACTATAACTCAATTAATCTTGACTCTTTGTTTAATGACCTGTCTCTTATTAATTGGTCTGAATGTTGGCTGTTTAGATCTATGACTAAAAAGCTGGATTCTTTAATGTATAGAATTGTTGCATTGATTGACTTGTATGTTCCACTTGTTACTCGCTCTGGCACTAACAGTAGTTTTCCCTGGTTTACGAATAATACCAATTTGCTCTTAAAAATCGGCATAGAACATACAATCAGTGGAAAAGAAATCCAACTGCATCTAGATGGGAAGAGCACAAAAGAGCCAAAAAATGTGCAAACTCTACTATTAAATTGTCTGAACGCAGATATTTCATGTCCAAACTATGTTTAGGACGACCTTCCAAGTAGCTATGGAATAATTTAAAACAAGTTGGGGTATGCAATGAACAATTTGATGACTGTCGGATTGATCCCGGTATTTTGTATGACTATTTTAGTAGAAGTTCACCGTCTGCTGTTAATATATCTGCTATAGTTGCAAGGGACTATGTTTTTGAATGCCCATTTGTGTTTGAGTTTTTTTCTGTGGGTAAAGGTGATGTTGCTCTCTGTATCAACAAGATAAAGTACTCTGCGTTAGATTAAGTGTACTTGAGGCTTGTATACTGCAATGTTTCCTGGAAACTGCTTGTTGGCTTCCGTCTCGGCAGCGTTCTCCCGACATCTATGCCTTCGCTCCCAAGCTCTCAGGTTCTGAGTGGAATCCTGAATTTCCCGTATGAGACAGTCGTACGACTTTTGTTTTAAGTATGTACTATCTAAAAGCGCATATAAATCTGCAACGTTATGATGCTTCCTGTGTTTCTGTTAGCCTTTGAGAAAGTTCCTTAACATATTCTCAAGGTACTCTTCGTGTGGTCTCAAACCTTCCGTTTCTTTATGAAATTGGAACAACTTCTCCTCTGCTCTGTTCTGAATTGCTGTCCAGGCTTGATCCGCTATATCTAATTGCGACACAGCTCCTCCGGCGTTTGCCTGCTTCCACAATTCCTGAGCTTCTTCCCTGCTCGTACTCGCTTCGAAGTGATAAGTAGTTTTCCAGTAAACAGTTCTACCTCTGACTGTACCGATTTTAATGTATTCCTTACTTCCTCGTCAGATGAAACTGAACTCATAGTTTGCTGTCCTAGTCCCTCTAATCTAGAATTAAATATGGCTGCCCATTTGTTGACCATATGCCAGGCTATTGCTGAACTCTGCGAAATTTTTCTACTTTCGTAATTTGCTTTGCTGTACTTGACCACCTGAGGTAATAACAACCCATGGCTCCTGTTGAAATCTTTTCCCAGATATTGCAACTCTGTTATCCGCTTTGGTCGTGCTCTTCCCAGACAATGTTAAGAAGCTTTCATTAAGCAAGTGATAAATTGGTATTCTTTGAAGGGTTTCACGGAAGTTGGAAGCCAACTTCCCTAACTTAAAGCAACTTGCTGAGAGAATGTTTTTGATATCGTCACGAGCATGAATCGCAGAGGCAATTGAGTGAGCACATGATAGGACAACTTCTAAGTACATTTTTTCCGCAAAATCTGAGTTTCCATTGGAAAACGGTGGCATTCACCAATCGCCAATTGGTGGAGAGTTACTGTCCTGAATTCGAAGTCCTGTAACTCCTGACTTGGAGTTTTTCGAAAGATTAAGCGCTGAGAAACTGTCTGATTAACTAAAGTTAGCCGATACATCTCTCTTTTTTCTAATTGCCACTTGAGAATAAGAATGGTTAAATCCTGTTGTAGCGCCAGACCGACATGAAGAATATCATTTACGCTGCGATTGCTCTATGATGGTGAAGACCCATTAAATACTACACGCAGCTTCGTGGTAAAAAAAAAAAATTAAATAAAAAAAGTTTCTGGGTGGAGCTGTCAGGGTTGATGATCGCATTATGGGGCGGTTAATAATGTTGTGGAGGAATGTCGCCCGGAAGTTGCATTACTGGCATCCTAAATCTAAAAATTCTGTTAGAACTTGATCGTATTCTAGCTTTAACTTTTTGCGCCGTATCAATGTTCGTTCATTGCGTCGAAACAGCCAACACGCGATTAACCGAGATTGTCCTCGAAATTCATATGTGCCTAACTTCTTGAATGTAAGATCAAAAACGTGACGACAGAAACAGATCGCCGAGTCGTTTTTGTGTAAATTTCGCATTCAAAGTCTGCCTGCGGTACGTGCATAGTCGCACAAACTTTCGTCCACTTCTTCAGCTGTACGTTTAGAGAAACTTCTGTAAAATGGGCAGAAACAGAAACTGGGACTGATGTGTTGCGTGCTGCAGCCAAAGGTCCGAGTAAGTATCTATCCAAACGACGTGCGTTGTTCCACAAGTGAATTGAGAATATGAATTTTTAGTCCTTCACGTATAATAAGAGGATACAAGTCGCCACCCAGGAGAAGATCGACTGGGGTGCCTTGCGAGAACGTTGGGTCCACATAATCCAGACGTACCAATAAATTAAGTTGTTCAGGATCAAGCCCACACAAGGAGAGGGTGCTAGTGATTTTGAGAAACACAAAATCTGAGACCTACTGTTGAAACTTGCTATCCTGCAACGAACCTATCGAAAAAGAAGATAATTGACTGGAGTTAGTGCTGACGATATCATTAAGACCGAATATAGTAGCATCGCATCATTTGCATATCAAAACCACAACAAATGTTTTAGCCTTTCTGAGACGAATGATGCTTCCGAAGAGGGGTCAACTAAAACACAAACAATATTATTGACACAAGGGCTGTGCCTTTTGATGTGGTGAATGAGTGAACTATTTTACTGACTTTTCTTCTATAGTGGAGTGCATTTGATTGTCTTAAACTGCGAGATCATTCGTCAACGTGTTTGACCTGTGTTTGGGCGACGGTATCGCGGTGCAGGATAGAATGGTGATGTTGTCGGTATTTCCAGCAAGTTTACTTGGACAAGCTTTAATACATGATGTTCTGACAAACAGTTGAAACAGCGCAATATGATCCTCTACTGATAGTCGCACAATCTATCGACAGGCGTAAAGCAGATGCTTCCGCACACTACACATTGAACAACTTGAGCGTCCAACCAGTGTGTGATGCGATGATTGATTCGACGTTGTAAAGGCAGGATTTTTTCCTGTACGAGATATAGACAGCGCGTTAGGAGAGCTCAAATCGGCCACGGCTTCAATCATTTGGAACCGTTTCGCCAAGATATCGCCCCGATTTAATTGCGGGGTATCAGTCTTGTTTTTTAATGTCTGCTCCCAGAGAGACATATAGACTTTTGGTAAGAGAACCGAACACAAGAAAACAAAGATGACATCCGAATTAGAGGTGTCGATTTTGAGTGATTTTACTGCAGCGATACAAATACTAATACGTTGCAGCTCCTTTAGAGCATGGCCAAAATCTGACTTACAATATGGGTGGTTAAAAAACGTCTTAAGTTGGTTGTTTATTAAGATACGCTGGTTGTCATACCTGGCTATAAGATTTTACCTCGCCGTCGTAAACACATCATTGGTAAGCGGAGCTAACTGTATAATGTCTCGCACATCGCCAGCTGTCTTCTGTGGTAAATGAAAGAGTTTCTCTACATTAGATAGCCGGGAATTATTTAATATATGGCGGTGAACAGATCATGCAATGAGGACCATTGTCAATAATCCCTTCGGAAAATGTCGGTGTCGCATGATGAAAGGCTGGCATTTGATGACCGAGTGAGAGGTTCCAATAAAGCAAGTGTAGAGCTGGCGGCAGGAGATGATGGCAGTTTACTGCTCTCCAGCATAGTCATACAATGTGTGTAGCGGCTGTAGTCTGCAGAGTACGTATTTTCTATCACGCACTTATCTTCTTTGAGAGCTTCTGCTTCTTTAAGTACGACAAATAAGTCAAAACAATACACTGCATCACTCTGGCAAGAGTGTCTTGATGCAGCTTTCATGGGTATTCGACTATATATTTTTGACTATATATTTTTGCTCAATATTTTTTGAGAGCATATGGCAATAGTTGCTTTCAACTTGTCCATAACGGTACAAAAAAAAACTTATTTAGAGAGTTGACTTGCTGGTTGTAGCGTATTTTCAATTTGCACAAATAACTGTGCACAAAAATCCAAAGGCAACGGCGAGAACGAAAAACTGACGGCAATGTATAAAAGCAATCCATCGGCGGCTGCGTAAAGCAAAGAGAAATGCGCTCGAATGCAATGAATGTGACGCTAACGGCATCCATATGCGTTTGTATCAAGCGTATATTTTCCGTTCAGGCGAACTTCACTCTCCGTTATATTTGTATAAGTAAAAAAGAAACACACTAGCCTTTCCTTTCCCAGTTTCCCGGCGTTGATATGCAGGAAATGGTACTAGCCGGACTAAGATCCGTCTTGAAGGACCAAAACTTTTCACGCACAGCAAAATTTAGTATATTAAATTAAAACTAATTCTAATCTAGTAAATTACAATAAAAATACAAACATAATTGATTATCAACTAAGGAATAATTAGTTTTGTCAAATTATGTCTAGTCCCACGATGTGTTCATCCTCACAGTCAAAAAGGCAAGAAGAAGTACGTTCCAAACAATATACAAACATCTGTATAATATCACTATTTTAGTTTACACTTAAAATCTTATATTACACTGCGACCTCTGCTCCCTGCTGATCCGGTTGACGGGCTGTCGTTGTCGGAGTGAAGTCCCTCGATGAACTCCGCATACCCCTCCCTTCTTTCTGGACCGGGACGTACAAAGATGATGCAAGCTTGTGCGACTAGATGCGCTTCTGACGAAGTCAAAATAAATATTCGATATTCGCTGAATCAGTGACAGTGGATATTTTCTCATTGGAAAAATCGTTACGAAGTTAGGCTATAAAGCTGGGCTATGTTATGCTCGATCTTTTCGTGGTTAAAACGATTTTTTGCACCAGGAGATTATTCTACGAAGCTAATTGAACGATGGTAGTTGTGGCTGTTATTGTTGTTGTAGCCGTTTCTCGCTAAAATTACGGAGTAACTTTGGGTTTTGGCTAAAATTATCTCTTCTTCTTTCTAGACAATAATGCAATATACATACTGACATATGCAATAATGGCTGACACGTTGGATTTTCTATACGGACAACGTACACGTTAGTGTTTTCATTCTATTTTGTCAGTTATGCAATAAAACTCAAGTATTATTAGACCTTTACTTGTCAGATAGAGACTATTGTATTCAGCCGATACCATCTCCATTTTTTCACAAGCTTATATCGTAGTCATCTCGCACATGGGAAGTTGGAAGCTCTTCCACTCTTTCATATAAAAATGAATTCTCACTAATTTCGTTTTCATTTTCTTCCAACCAAAAATTATCTCTAGACATCATCGTTGCCAATCTCGTCTTTATTCCTTTGTGGCTTACTGATTACCCTTCTTCCACGTCTTCTCACTTCTTCTTATTCAGTTAGATTTTTTTTCGCTGCTCTTGCATTTCATCTACTAGTCTCCTGGATGTTGGTTAACATCTTACTCAGTCTTTGACGCTGGAGGAAGTCCCTTCCCGGTTCATGCTGCACAAAATTGAACCATCCAGATGTCCTTGTCTGTTCACCAACGCCTGAATACCTAAAAACCATACTTTTATACATGTATCGAACTTGCCGAGTTTTCATTATTCTTACTGGCTATTACATTTATTTCATTTTTAATATTCTTGCTAACGAAAATAGTAAATTTTATGTGTTATTTAAATTTATATATCGTACATCTAATACGTCTTAATAACCAAACTATAAATAAGTAATAAAAACAGTTTTCTTTACAAATATTATTAATTAACTATGATAAAATTTTCTTTAAATTGTTAGCGGCATTCAAAATTTAAATTCTTCTCAATGAATATACATTTTATAATAGTTTGATTCATACATACCAATTATTTACTATATTAAATTACAAGCCGCCCAAAAAAAAAATTTTTTTTTTATCAATTCTTGGCAAAAGTAGTTGCCCATCTTACATAAGCGAGTATATAAAAGATAAATTTATTATTTATTTTTCTTTCGTTTAGACATTCATAATTCCTTTCATATCATTTTTCTTTTTATATATCTTTTTTAAATTTTTCAATTCTGAGCAAATTCTTTTGCCCTCTGACATAAACCAGAATATTTAAGATAAACCCGTTTATGTGAAAACATTGTCCATTGCATGACTCAATTTTTCATTGCATCTAATTATTCTATATATTTAAATTTTACTACTAGCCCGGTATGTATATATCCATTAACAAGTGTAGTTCCCTACAACATGTAGCCTGCTTTTATATGAATACATACATACATTCAAGGCACTTTCAATTGTTTTAAAATTAATTGCTACAGTTATTACCTAAAGTGTAATGGTAAGCTAAATATATTGTTCTAATTCAATATATGTATACGAGTATATATACATTACTATTCCCCACACGCTAATTTCCTAAGCGATAAACCGAAACAATCTATGTATATTTACATGTCGCTGGCTACAGTATGTAAATATCTGCAAAAATATACATACGTACATACCCATTCCTCTTAACTAGAATACTTACTTCTTTAAATATACGTTCGTACATTCACTCTGTATATTATACACATATATACATATACAAGTATATACTTACTTCACCAGCGGTTCCGTTGCCTGGCGTTAACGCTTATGCGTCGAATTTCAGTGCATACACTGCCGTATGTACATGTATGTACATATTTGAAGTTAAGTTTTTTAAATTTTGTCCAATGAACCCGTTTCTTATTATTTAACATATTTTCCTCTACTGTGCTTCGTTCGGCCATAGTGCATAATAAGCAAATTTTTCTTACGTCAATTATACTCGCTCGATTTTAAGTGGCACACTTCTACTGGCCTTGACTTTGAAAATCGGAGCTGTGTGTGTTATTTGATACACACACGTACATGTTTACGTTGTTATTCTTGTGTTTACAATTGTAAAACACTGTTAACACATGTCTTTAGTTGTGTGGTCTAATGTGGAACAATTTCAATAAATTATTATGTAGCTTTTTATTCTTACCCCTAATTGTTACGACTGTTGTAACTGGGCTACGGATCTCTGCTACTACATACGGACCTATCCAAACAGGTGAGAATTTGTTTCTTCTAGCCTGATTCTTCATGAGTATCTGGTCACCCACATGAAAGATTACTGGGTTTAGTACCTTGTTATAGGCTTCCCTGGCTATCCGTTTAGCACATTCCTGATTTTCTCTAACCAATTCGTGCGCTCGCTGTAGCTGGTACTTTTGCACTTTATTGGGGTCACCAGCATTGTACACTGGCGCCCGCTTGCGCTTCAAATTCGCTGGCATGTTGAAATCAAACCCGTAGAGTATTCTAAACGGAGTTTGCTTCGTTGATACATGCACAGTATTGTTGTGTACATGCATTGCAGTGATCAACCATTGATCCCAATTCGAGCCGTCTTCTTTGGCAAAACTGCGCAAGTACTCGGCCAGAGGTCGATGACTACGCTCCAATGAGCCATTCGCCTGTGGATGATATGGTGTTATATGCAATTTCTTGATTCCCAGTATTTTACACGTTTCTGAGAATAGTTTTGACACAAAATTTGAACCATTGTCGGTTATCAAGACCTTAGGTATGTTGTACCGTGCTATAATTTCGTCTAAGAATGCCTTGGCCACCGTACTTGCTTCAGCATCGGATATAGCCACGCACGCCATATACTTTGAGAAATCGTCTTGGAACGTCAATATGTATTTATTTCCCGAAACTGTCTCAGGTAAAATATCAAATGGCTGTTTTGGTGTGTCAGTTAACACCATTGGTATCTGTTGCGCAGAAACCTTTATTTATTTTGTGGCCCAAACTAGCGCTCTGAAAAATTAAACTTTTCGTACGCGTCTCTTTTTTTTCAACTGATTTTTATTATACAAAATAATTTGTCACCAGACCACCAAATGCAAAACAAAAACTGAAAGCATTTACTTTAAGCAGCGACTGCAAAAGGGAATAACAATAACAAAGCAGTGGCAGAATGAGCTATTGTATTTAATAATTGCAATTGTGCTGTTGTTGTTGTTGTCATTCTTCCTCTCATCGAAGATGAGACCAAGAGCAACAACAACACACATACATACTGGTCAAACGAAAGAACTAATAACCGTATGTATATACGTATGTTGTTATTTCTTAAACAAAATATACAAACACTATTAGGGTGGCCCGGAATAAAGGAAATACAAATTAACATTAAATAATTTAAAATTTATAATAATAAAAAATTTATAATAAGTATGGAGCGATCTTATCCAACATGAAGCTCTTGGTTCAACCATCATTTGAAGAGGGTAAGAGAGCCACCTTTTGTATTGGACGACGAAATGAGCCAGATTTTAATTTTAACTCAACCACTCGAACTCGTCCATCAGAGCCGGCGATAGTTTTGGTTACTCGAGCCAATAACCATTGTTGCGGGGGAGTGTTGTCCTCATGAATTACGACTAGTTGCCCTTCCGTGATGTTAGGTTGTATGTAGTACCATTTTGAGCGTTGTTGCAGCGATGAAATGTAATCACGGGACCACAAATGCCAAAACTGTTGCTTTAAAAAAGAAATACGTTGCCAACGGTTGAGCGACGTTTGATTGGTAGCATCAAAGGTTTGATCTGGTAAAGCGACTAGTGATGAGCCAATGAGCAAATGGCCTGGTGTGAGCGCTTTGCCATCATTAGGGTCATCTGACAGAGGGCAAATTGGGCGTGAATTCAAAATTGCTTCGACTTCGATGATAAGGGTCTGCAATTCTTCAAAAGTGAGGTAGGTTTGGGCAACATTTTTTACGAGGAGCGTTTTTACAGATTTCACGGCAGCCTCCCATAGGCCACCGAAGTGTGGAGCACGAGGGGGTATAAAACAAAATTCAAATCCGGTTTGTGATGAATATGTTCGTATTTCGTGAGCTATGGTTTCACTAAAAAACAACTGCTTCAACTCGTGTAGCTTATTGTGAGCTCCAACAAAATTAGTTGCGTTATCGCAATAAAGCTTCTGTGGTATTCCTCTGCGACCAACGAAACGTTTGAGGCACAAAATGAAGTTGTTGGTGGACAAGTCTGACACCAGTTCCAGATGCGTTGCCTTTGAACTAAAACAAACAAAAACGGCAATATAAGTTTTGTATGGAACTTTACCTCGAATACGATAAGACGTTAGAAAAGGGCCACAAAAATCCACGCCGGTAATTATGAACGGACGTTGAGCTCTGAAATGGTCAGCTGGCAAATTACCCATGATTTGCTCCAGCAATTTCGGTTTATAACGAAAGCAGTGAACGCAGTCACGAACAACTTTTCTAACCACGTCTCTAGCGTTGATTATCCAGACTTTCTGACGCAAGATGCCCAGTAAAACCTTTGGACCTGCATGCAAATGACTTCGATGCAACTGTTCAATATATAATTTCACGAACCGATGGTTTTTGGGCAACAAAACTAGAAACCGTGCGTCGTACGGAATTGGAGCATTTGATAATCGTCCACCAACTCGAATTAAATTGACGAAGCCGCTGCCAACATTGGTTTCATGGAGAAATGGGGATAATTTCTGCAGCGATGGATGAACAATTCTTCCTTTAGCCATTGCATTCAAGTCATCTGCAAAGGAATATCGCTGAATGTGAGCAACGATTCGAAAAAAAGTGTGGTCTAGTTCGATAGGTTGAAGATGATCAAGATCCTGGGCCTTTAATGAACGGTTTACTGGGCATCTGTTGAATAAACGGAAAATATAAGCAATAATTCGAATAATTTTAATATATGATGAATGCTTATCGATAACGCCTTCTATGATGCTTGATGTGACGTCAGAGTATTTAAAAACAGCTGCCTTTCTGCGTTCTAATGGGCTAATGGATGTGTCTTCTTCAGTAGGTGGCCAATTTGAATTGTGTTCCTGAAGAAAAGTTGGACCTCTGAACCAAATTGTATGGGGCAAATCCTGGGCACTGCAACCCCGGGAAACGATATCCGCTCGGTTGCTTTTCGAAGGAACATGTCTCCAAAAAATACCTCTAGTGTTTTCTTGTAGTTCTGAGACTCGATTAGCGACGAAACATTGCAAAGTTGATGAATGTAGTTTGAGCCATTGTAGGACTATTTTCGAGTCTGTCCAAAAATAGATTGATGAAACGAATTTTTCAATTTTTGGTTTGATTTTATGCCATGTATGGCTTAACAAAACAGCGGCACATAATTCGAGGCGAGTAAGTGATTGGGCCTTGATAGGAGCAACCTTGAATTTGGCGATCAAAAGAGAAGTTTTGTAAACACCATCAAAGCAAACGCGATAGTAAATACAACAACCGTATGCTCGTTGAGAGGCGTCTGCGAAACCATGAATTTCTCCTCGGTGTGCTAGGGTAGTAAGCACATATCGAGGTACCTCAATTTTGTCCATATTTTCGAGGTCTTCTTGAATTTGTAGCCAAAGTGATTTAAGGGGATTACTGATGATATCATCCCAGTTACAATTTTGGATCCACATTTCCTGGAGTAGAATTTTGGCCCGAACAACAACTGGACTCAAAAGTCCAAGTAAGTCTTAAATTTTTGCAACGACTGACAAAATGGATCTCTACGTGGGGGCGACAACCTTGGGCAACTGGAATCGAAAACAAAACATATCAATTTTTGGTTTCCAAGACGTCATGTTTTGGTGACGTCATCCTCAACCATTTTAAATTGAATTTCGTCATCTTGCGTGTTGCTGATGTTGACATAGTTGCTGTTCCATTTTGCTAACTCCAGACTATGTAGTTCCAGTATTTTCACAAGTTCTTGTTTATTTATTAGCAACGTTTCCACGTCGTTCGATCCAGTAAGAACGTCATCGACATAGAGGTCATCACGAAGAACTTGCGAGCCAAGCGGATAAGAGCTACCATATTTTTCTGCAATGAAAATTAAACTACGGATTGCTAGAAATGGAGCCGACGATAAGCCATAGGTGACAGTGTTCAGCTGAAACACTTTTAATTCTTCTTCTTTGTTGCTTCTCCACAATATGAGCTGATACTTAACATCACGCTCATCGACGCGAAATTGGCGATATATTTTGGCTATGTCAGCGGTGAGAGCAAATTTATTTAAGCGAAACGAAAAGAGCGTTGTGATAAGGTCCTGCTGAATCGTAGGGCCTACCATGAGTATATCATTCAACGAATGATTCGACGAAGTTTGAGCCGACGCATCAAAGACGACTCTTATTTTTGTTGTAGTACTTTGTGGCCGAAGAACACAATGATGTGGAATGAAATAATTCGGGCCACTCAACGACTTAGTGTAGGGCGACATGTGTCCAAGCGATAAATATTCGTCCATAAACTCGACGTACATTGATTTTAGAGTTGCATCACGTTCCCATCGTCTTTCGAGCGACAGAAAACGTCTACGAGCCATTTCAA
The DNA here is from genome assembly GCA_920105625.2 of Clusia tigrina. Classification (NCBI taxonomy): domain Eukaryota; kingdom Metazoa; phylum Arthropoda; class Insecta; order Diptera; family Clusiidae; genus Clusia; species Clusia tigrina. The sequence goes on from OV050030.1 coordinate 316,392,574, forward strand.
ATGAGTCTCCTAATATTTCGGGCGACTTCTTGAACGGCAAACGAACTTCAATTCTGTTGTTTTGATCTATGCGCACGTTTTCCATAAAGTGACGTTCGCATTCTTCTTCTTCCTGTTAATATTTTGCTGGAGAATTAGCGTACTCCTCAACTTCCCAAAACTTGGCCACAATGGAGTCAATGTTTGAAGAACTAGTAGCGAGATTGCAGGTGGGCAATAAAGATCTTGCTCCCGCGTTAAAAGTTCCACCAACTATCCAGCCAAAAACTGTATTGGTGAGACACGGCATACCTTCTCCCAAGGAAATTCGGTTATCGAGCAACAAATCGAAAAATATTTCGGTACTGATTAACAGATCAATATGTTGTGGTTTGTAAAACAAAGGATCTGCTAGTTCTAGAGTTTGTGGTATTTTCAAATGATATGTTTGAATGGACTCACCAGGCTGTCGGGCTGATATTGATTTAGTAACTGCAAAAGTAGAGGACCACTGGAATGAACTCACACGAGACTTTACTGTAGCGCGAACCGATGATTTAATGTTTGTGCGTACTTCGCCAATTCCAGAAACTTCTTGATAATACGGCTGAGACTTCAATCGGAATCTTTTTGCAGTTTCCTCCGACATGAAATTAATTTCGCAACACGAATCAAGCAGAGCCCTTACCGGATGAAAGGTGCCACTGGAATCCTTTAAAAGAACAACAGCAGTGGGGATGAGCGCCCGTTTAAATGCGCGGACTACGAATGAGACTGGGTTGGTTTGATTTCCAAAAGACGTTTGAGGTTGAACTTGTGATGTTGAATTATCAGCTTGCGCAGAACCAGAATATTTGTGCAACAGAGTATGATGCAAAGAGTGGCATACACGACAACGGGATTTCGATAAGCAATTCGACACCATATGACCTTTACGGAGACAATTGATGCAGCAATTATTACCTTTTATAAAATTAAATCTTTCGGAAACAGCAATCGATGAAAACGATGAACATGTTGATATATTGTGGTCCGAAGAGCTACAGTATGCGCAATTCGAGTTTGAGTTTACAAAGGTATGAGACGTCTTGGAGGTGTTTGACTTTGGGGTTGCACCTTTGGATTTGTCACGTACTTCAACCCTTTTTCCATGACTTTCCAAAAACTGACAGCGATGGCTTAAAACATCATAGCAGGTATCCCCCGAAGGCAACGATTTGAACTCTTGTTTTTCATCATAGCTCATTTTAGAATCAGCGTCCAATTTTGATAAAACAATATGAGTCAAAAGTCCATTAAGAACATCCATCTCTGACCCGAGCGATAGAAGCGACCCCCGAATTGCTGCAACAGTATCAATGATGTTTCGTAATGAATTACTGTCACCCTTGGACATCGGAGTAATATTGAACAACATAGAAATATGCTCTAGAAATATGAGCACCTTGTTATCGTATCGGCTCTCCAGCCTCTCTCGCTCCTTTGGGTAATTCTCCTCGGTTACCTGGAATGGTTCCACAACCGCTAAAGCTGGACCCGACAAACAATTTAATAAGTAATTAAATTTGTCGACGTCAGTTATCGAAGAATTTTCATGTACCATGTTGTTAAATGTGGTGATAAAACGTTTGTAATCACCATATTTTCCATCGAACTTGGGCAACTTAAGCGAAGGCAAACGAGTATGATGTGGGGTACAAGGAACTGAAGTGTTGAGTAATGTTTGATCCAATTGTATAGAGCCACGTCGGTTGTTCAGTAAACCCATTATTTTTGCCTTAGCAACAATAAAAAGTTCTTCCAAATCACTCCTTGAAGCATCGGTAGGGCTAAGTTTTTCGATTTGCCCTTGAATGTGACATAACTGTTTAAAATACGACTCCAAAATTTGAAGCCGATATTCCAAAATGGTGGAGTCAGCCTTGTCGCCATCTTTATCTACCTTTTTTTGAATATTGGTGATGTTTCTCTTCATGTTCCTGCGTTGTTGTTTTAGCATTGCCAACTCTGAGTTGGGAGCAGCAGCCTCTATTACACCATCAGAGTTGTTGGTGGCCATTGTCCGTCACAAATGGAGCGACAGTATATAATCAGTTATATGAAAACTAACGGACAACGATTGTATATGACGCTTTAAAGTTATGTACAACTTTCGACCAAAATTGAGAAATTTTTAAAGTATTATGAACCACTAACGACGATAAAAGTTTCCGCTTAAAAAATTAACAATTGTAATTTTCTTTTACGAATATTCGGTTGGCTGTAATAAGTTCTAGCCCAAAATCTCCGTGATAACAGCAATTGATAAGCGCATTAAAAGAGCAACAAATTTGAACTTACGACGCACCACACTTGGCTCCAATAAAATTTGTCACTATACTCGACAAATTTGTAATAATTAATGTGCAGCACCGACGACAACCCAATAAAATTTGTCCTCCTTATCGTAGCTCGATGAAGAAAACAAAAAACCAAAAAAATAATCACTGCTTGCGGGTCACGGATTAACTGGTAATCTCTGTATCAATTCTTATTACAGACCGTCCTGCCACGATCGCCAAAATGTTGCGCAGAAACCTTTATTTATTTTGTGGCCCAAACTAGCGCTCTAAAAAATTAAACTTTTCGTTCGCGTCTCTTATTTTCAACTGATTTTTATTATACAAAGTAATTTGTCACCAGACCACCAAATGCAAAACAAAAACGGAAAGCATTTACTTTAAGCAGCGACTGCAAAAGGGAATAACAATAAAAAAGCAGTGGCTGAATGAGCTATTGGAAGTAAATTCTTGCAATTGTGCTGCTGTTGTTGTTGTCATTCTTCCTCTCATCGAAGATGAGACCAAGAGCAACAACAACACACATACATACTGGTCAAACGAAAGAACTAATAACCGTATATACATATGTTGTTATTTCTTAAACAAAATATACAAACACTATTAGGGTGGCCCGGAATAAAGGAAATACAAATTAGCATTAAATAATTTAAAATTTAATAAATATATATGGAGCGATCTTATCCAACAGTATCTCTGTTAGCCTCGAACTCTTGTTGGCCTGACATTTTGGGCAACTCTTTACAGATTTTTTTATGTCTCGGGGCATACATTTCCATCCTTATACTCGCCTAATTCTGTCATGAGTTTTCCAGAATTCCTGGTGTCAACCTAGAGGTGAATCATGGAAACCCTTTAACACTGCCTGGATATCCTTTATATCCTCCAGCCATTCCACACTACTGGCTCTTTTTTCATTGGCATCGAAACCCGCATTGCTAACATCTCTTGTAGCATCAATTTTATATCCTTGCATTCTCTCGGCCTTCTCCTTATCTGACCGTGCTTTGGCCCTCGTTTGCACTACTGATACCTTCTGTGCCTGCAGTACTCTGCTGAGTGCGTCCTCATTCAGATTCTTTTTCCCAGGTTTGTATATGATTTCTAAATCATACTCAGACAATTTGTGTATGAACCTGGCTAGCCTAGATGTTTGGTCTTTCAAATTGGCTATGCCTCTCAACGGCTGGTGATCAGTATATACTTTAAATGGGCGACCTAGCAGATATGCCCTAAAATTCTTCGTAGCCCATACTATAGCTAGGAATTCCTTCTCTATTGTAAAGTATATTTTCTCCGTATCGCTGAGCGACCTGCTTGCGAATGCTATTGATCGGTCATTACCGACTTCCCCTTATGACAACACTGCCCCTAATGCTTCATTGCTGGCATCAGTGGTCAACAAAAAAGTTTGCTCAAAGTCGGGGTACGCCAGAATCGGTGGCGAGCTAATTATTTCTTTTAGCCTCTCGAATGCTAGCTGACAGCTCTCTCTCCATTCGAACTTTGCTTTTCTTTTCGTAGCAACTTATTCACTGGCAACGCAATTCTGGCTAGTCCTTCTACGAACTTTCTATAATAGTTCACTAGTCCTAGGAATGCTTGCACTTCCTTTCTATTCCTCGGAATTGCTAAATTTTTGACGGATTCCACCTTCTGCGGGTCAGGCAGTGCGCCTGCCTCTAGGCAACGATGGCCTAAATAAACCACCTCTCTTCGCAAAAATTGATACTTCTCTGTGTTCAATTTCAAATTGTGTTCTCGTAATTTCTGGAGCACCTTGCACAAGCGTTGCGAATGCTGCTCCAAGTTCTTCCCATAAATTACAAAATCATCCAGATACACAAAACAATCTAACCCTTGTAAGCCTGTTAGCACATGGTTCATTAGGCGTTGGAAGGTAGCCGGTGCTCCTGTTAATCCAAGCGGCATTCTATTACACTCATAATGCCCTAAACCGGTGCTGAACGCGGTTTTCTGCTTATCTTGGGTATCCACCAGAACCTGGTGTATACGTTCACTGGTCTCCTTGCAGATAAAATATGTCATGGAATGACGTATAAATGGCTTCTATTGATGCCTTCTCTTCTAAATTTACGCTTGGGTCTAACTTCAGTGATTCTAGCACTATCTCCATTCTTTTCCTTATATCTACCTGCTTAATCTGATTTACCGATCTAAAATTCGGTTCCTTAAAATTATCATAGCTAGTGAACTTAGGCCTAAAATCCTCATCCATCAAGTAGTCCTTTTCTGAGGCGTTGAGTACGCAACCGTACATCTTACCCTTGTCAACGTGCGTTATGGTCTCTCCCATATATACACCCTCCGCTAGCTGCTGCTTGTGCAAAAGAACATTCCTAAGTTTCGTGTTTACACGCATAGTAACTACTCTGGTTGACCTTGAATTCACTACCTCGATACAATTCTTAAAACTATTCACGGTTCCTTCCTGCCATGACTTCAATGGTAGAGAGAGGATTCTATTCTTATTATAATCATAAAACGATAACTGCTTTTCTAACGCATCCAGTATGGTGTGGCCCCAAAGATTATCGCGGCCAATTATCCAATCGGCCGGGATACCTTCCCTATCCAATTCCACTGCGTGCACCCTAAAACTCATGCCCTTAACTTCACTATGCCCTAATCTGAGCGGCCCAAGTGTCCCGATGCATTATCCAAACGCTCCATTAAGTGTTCTTACATATTTTGGGTTAACAACTAGTCCTTTCCGTAAAACACTAGATTTTACGAGGCTGGTGTCAGCCCCTGAGTCTACCAAAAGCACTAGCTTTCCACTAGCTGCCTTCTTAAAGGGTGTCTCGATAAAAGCATCACATATCCTGCTCACACCGAAACAACGCCATTTTGATTCCAAAATGGACGCGTATCTACTTCCTAACTGCACCAGAGTTATCCCTTACAATCCTATACTCCCTCAAAATTACCGTGAATATCTTAACTATACATCCTCGTACCACGTACGCGGTGATTGGCCTATACTCTCTAACCTTATTAAAACTTAATCTAAGTACTAGAATCATCACCGATACCCAAATCAACACGCAATCAAAAGTTTTTTCCAGGAGAGACTCTTGCTCCTTCGTATCTTGAACCATTGTTCTTACATTACTCGGTACGTGGTATTGGAGAGCCTCTTGCCCCTCCTTCTCCTGGACTGTAATTCCTACATTACCAGTCACACGTACCTCCGGCCTAACTGTTACTTCCTTTCTTTTGTCTTTCCAGCCTACTGGCCTAAACTTGGCCGCTGGAAGTTTCCCTGGTTTCTTTGTTGGACTTGTCTATCCCTACATTCCGCTGCCCGATGTCCCATTTGTCCACATGAGAAGCATTTCAGCCCCTGTTGGGTGTTGCCTATCCTTGGTTCATTTCTAGAACTCCAATTTGGTCGCTGCTGACCACTCCCAGTGTTAAAAGGATTTCTTCCGTGGTTATTTCCTTCCGCTGTGTTAACTCGGGGACTACTACTCCTGCCGTCCCTCTAGGGTGGATCCGGGCGCCTTGTACGTGGCTGCGTTTTACTTTGATCCCATTTAGTGTCCCCTTGGCACTGTATACTTGCCTCATGACCATATGTTTGGCACTCCATACAGTAGGGCGTGTTTTTGCGTGTAATGCACTGATCCCTTGTATGCCCCCACTTATTGCAGATTGAACATACCGGTATTGCCTGACGAAACTCTGTCTGTCACGTACGCTTCTCCGCCTCTTGCTACAGCCACAGGAACGTGCTGCCTGTTAAATACGGCATTTACTTCACTGACACTAGGTTGACTTCTTTCCACCAGAAACTGCGCCCTGATGGCTTCCTCTACCAACTTTTCCAGAGTCCCGGTCCGAATACCCAGCATGTGCACCCTTAATGCAGGCTCCCTCAGTCCCACTACAAATGCTGTCAATACCGACTTGTCAACTTCATATAGCAGCGCCTTGTCATCCACACCGTTGTACTTGCCACGAACGATTTCAGTCACACACCCCTGCAATGTGCTCAATCGCCTAGCAAAGGCTCGTAGCTCTTCGCCTGCCAACTACCGAGCCACCCTGATTTCCTGAGTGACTTCTTCCAACGTTCTCGTTTTCAAGTACGTTTTCTTTATTAACGTATACAATTCTTCCATGCTACTAAAGCTTTTTGGCAAAACCAGATTGTACGCATCTCCAAACAACCTCTGATTCACACAATCGAAAAAGTCTTGCAATTCGTCAGGACGAATACTCCTCTTTGCTAGTTCACACCCCTTGATATATCGATGAACCTTCGATCTTAAAACCACCGACTCAGCACCAGTAAACACAGGTACTAGCCTGGACACGGTCTTGGAGATATCCTCGATACCAATTTTACTTATTCTTGTTTTACATATGGCTGGTAAAACTTGAGCGTTGTCTTTTTGGGTGGCTTCCAAAGGCACTTCTCCCGGATCTGAGATGTACTTAACCAGTGACTGACTCAAACTTATTAATCTTCAAACCGTTTGCTCGTACAGGCGAAATACTGTCCACTGTATCGAGACGTTGCTGCACTGTTACTGCTTCTGGGTCGTTTGGCAGATATACCTGATTTTTATTATTTATCGGACTTTCCGGAGAAAATGGTTCGACACCGATTTCAGATGCGCCAAACAAAAATTCCGCTTGCCTTTCTTCACTAAAAACTAATCTTGGCTTTACCATGCGGCTTATCATTTCTAGTGTTAAATATTCCGGCCAGCGTGCTTCCGGAGGCAATGTCAATACCGTCTGTGTAAAGCCAGCCGATGATGACTTTGATCTCTCCTTTTTCGGTGATGTTCTATTGGTAGCCCGTCCTCTTTTTAATTCTGCACACTCCTTTTCCAACAGCGCTGCTGCTTGCTCTATTTCCGTCAATCTTTGAGAAAGTTCCTTTACCTTATTCTCAAGATATTCCTTTTCTGCTTTCAAATCCTCTGTTTTCTTATGAAAATTGAACAACTTTTCTTCTGCCCTTTTTTGGATTTCTGTTAAGGCTTGATCTGCTACTTCTAATGGTGACACAGCTCCTCTAGCGTTCGCCTGTTTCCACAATTCCTGAGCTTCTTCCCTGCTCGTACTTGCTTCGAACTGCTCGAATACCCTCTCGGTGAAAAGATCCACTTCCGTTCTTACTGTTCTTAAGTCGTCCTGTGCGTCCTCCTTTCTCTTTAACGGAGACCCACTCGGTGCCTCAATCGTTGCCAATTCCGACTCGAATACTTTAAGCCATGCTGACACTAAATTCTCCACATATCCATGAAAACCCGTCGCAAAGTACTCGTCGTCCCTACAGACCTCCTTGTTCGGCAGCAATTTTGCGTGGTTGCTGTTAAATTTTTCCACCAAGCCTCGCAACTCTGTGATGCGTCTGTGATAGTACTTCACGTTTTTGATATCCTTCCGGTCCTTCCTGAAGTTTGAAACCAACCTCTGGACCTCTTTAGCCACCACTTCCTGGGATTTCAGCAACTCCTTCACTTCTTTCGAGAGTCCCATGGACTATGCCTAGTTCAATAAATATCCCGTTGAATAACCCAATCTCAAGAAAAAATCTCCATCCATCTGTTCATCCCAAATGCCAGAACAGATGGCGTATCCCAATTACAAATAAAACCCAATAATTGTTAAAACTAGCTATTAACTTATCCCAATATTTTATTCCATCTTACTTATTGATAAATACAAATTTATTTTAAAAACACATTCCACCATAAATTGTATGTTTATATTCTTTCTTTACTTATCCTCCATCTCAAGTTTCAAATCCGCTGTCTACCGGCGTCCATTAAGTCCTTCCATCAATGCAAATTGGTCCTTGACTTGCTCAAAGATACCCCTTGATTTCCTCTCACCATATTTAATACTCCCAAAAATTCATAGAAAAGGCCATATGTTTGTAAAAACCGAACCAAACACAAACCCTTACAAAAAAAATCCTCACAGCTAAGACGACATACATAGACCGTCCGATCATACTGACGGTTTATGGTTGCCCATACAAAGCTGCGTGCAACAGCGCAAACGCGCCTATAGGTTGCGACTTCTTTGACCAGCGCTACGGCGCCTTCAGGGTCGCAGAAGTATCTACTTAAATTACGCTACTATACACTCTACTCAACATTATCTTGTCTGATGACATCTTTTTCCTTAGAGTCCTTCGAATTCGTTGCAGGATGTTTCCCTGCTTCAGGATTCCTTGCCGTGGGATTCCTACTGTAGGTCCTTAAGACCGGCTGCGCCAAAATGTTGGGGTCCTTATCTGTTTGTCCTCGAGAACATCCTCTGGAATGTCCTCTCGCGGCTTGTCCTGCGCGGGAACCTGTAAACCTACATCACTTTCTTAAATAAGTACTGCACTATTTTGGGTTTAAAACAACAAGACTCTTTATTCTTAAAATACTAGTTCTTATATACTATTCACAAGAAACAGTTACGCAATTATTATTTGGTGTCAGTTGCTCAAGCCAACTGACCTACTAAATGTAAAAGTGTTGTCGGTGCATTCTAAATGGCCCTTGCACAAGCGTGCATTCTAAATGGCCCTCGTCAGCTTGACTGCGGAACTGTGACACCCTAAAAGTTTACATCATAATTAATGCATAAATACTACTATTTACAATATTTGCACCCTAAAAATATGTGCTCTCTTAATGAATTTAATAGGAGCCGGTGCTGTGAGTCAACTACGCGTAGGTAGCTTGATTCTAACTCACAGCATGGTGCTGACCGAGTCCCGTATATCACCGTATTTAGTTGGTAATATTGCATTGTTTCGGTGGGATCTTTCCTCCAAACTATTAACTGGTACTTTCGATCATCCGGATGAACCAAGATTTGTCTGTACTTTTTTTGTATGTCAGACATGAAGACAAATCGTGGATATCGGAATCGCATTAAATCGTAAAGAGTTCTCTTGGAAACTTTGGGCAAGTTGTTGAGAGCCTCTTTATTTCGTGTTGGTCTAAGTTGACATAAGCCGAGACGTCCGTTAGCAGATCAAACCCGATTGTCGCGTCAAAGGTGTTTAGAGTGAGGAAACATGTAAAAGGTAGATGTCCTTATCAGCACATTCATTCATAGTGCTGTGAGTCAACTACGCGTCGGTAGCTTGATTCTAACTCACAGCATGGTGCTGACCGAGTCCCGTATGTCACCGTATTTAGTTGGTAATATTGCATTGTTTCGGTGGGATCTTTCCTCCAAACTATTAACTGGTACTTTCGATCATCCGGATGAACCAAGATTTGTCTGTACTTTTTTTGTATGTCAGACATGAAGACAAATCGTGGATATCGGAATCGCATTAAATCGTACAGAGTTCTCTTGGAAACTTTGGGCAAGTTGTTGAGAGCCTCTTTATTTCGTGTTGGTCTAAGTTGACAAAAGCCGAGACGTCCGTTAGCAGATCAAACCCGATTGTCCCGTCAAAGGTGTTTAGAGTGGAGAAACATGTAAAAGGTATATCCTTATCAGCACATTCATTCGTAGTGACATGCACGCTCCCCACCACAGTTTTGACCCTAAATGTTTTGAAAACCGGCTTTATTCCCCGCAGGGCACGGATATCCCAAACATAATTCTTGGCACATGCAGTCGGATGATACAGGTGAAATCGGGCGAGAGTTAAGTATGGCTTCAATCTGAACCATTGTCGGTGTCAGCTCTTCAAAGGGGACTTGATGAAGCCGCCGAAATGTGGTGCCCTTGGAGGTATGAAATGAAAGTTTGATAAATTCATTAGTACAAAAGTTTTTTATAAAAGTTTGATTTTAATTGAGCATCAAAAAGGAATTTATTGAGAAGCCCTAATTTATTACTAGCAGCAGAGAAATTGGTAGCATTATCGCAGAATATGTCAGTAGATATACCTCTTTTCTCGATCATACGCTTTAATGCTGCTATCTGTTGCCAGGTGTGAGACAACTTCAATGTGAACTGATTTGGACTAGAGAGATACAAAAATCGGAATATATGTATTTTATAGCACTTTGCCAGGAATTCGATAATATGTATTTATTGGGCCACAAAAGTTAACAGCACAGCGAGAAAGTGGTCTTGATGGATTAAGTCGTTCGACGGAGAGTTTTGCATAATTTGCTGGAGCAATCGAGGTTTATAACGGATGCAATCCGTGCATGAGTCAAATTCCTAGCGTTGATTATCCAGAAACGATTACGGATTAGTGCCATGAGTGCCTTTGGGCCGGCGTGGTAATTGTCATGTACATGTTACACATACATGTTGACACAAACATGTAAACATATTTACATTCTTCTATTCACTTCAGGACAGTAATTAGTGATGTGCAAGTGACTAACATACCCTTTGACAAATTCATTATTAGTTGGCAAGAGTATAGGGTGTTTTTGTCCGGTCGGAAATGTTTGCCAGTTCAAGACGACCACCGACTTTTAGCAGACTATAGCCTCCAGTGTTGCATAAAAATGTATTCAAGAACTTCATTGATTTGCAAATCTATACTTTTCTTTAGCCATCGAATGACTTCTTTGAAGTGTTGTTGTTGTAAATTCCAAACAATGCAAAGGAGAGCATTTTCTAGTTCCTGTGGGGAGAAGGAATTATAGTCGAGATTGGTAACAGATGAATTATTAATTTTGGGGTCGAATTGAAAATTTCCTGCTATGAAGCTTAATATTCTCAAGTATAAGCTGTACTTTTTTAAATCTTGGAGAATATAGTACGGTTTGGATACAATATGGAATGTTGATTTTCTTTTCTCCTTATCAACTTCGCTGGCATCTACCTTGTCGTATTTATTTTCTGGCCAACGGTTTTTGTCAAGTTTCAGAAAAGAAGGTGTAACATATTGAATCAACGAGTTCTTTAACAGAAGAGCCTCTTGAACCAATGTCCGCATAATTGAAACTATTTGGGACATGCCTACAATGACATACCGAGTTAGATTTTGAATCTCAAATTTCCTATTACCAACAAAGGCAGATAGTGTGCAACTTGAGTCAACGAAGAAGAATTTGAGAGTCAGCCCACAAATATAACTGTGATTCATAGTAACTTAGAGATTATTTATTTTAGAGTAAAGCTGTTTTAATTTTGGCAAAGATTTTTTGTTTGTGGGGGCGACCCTGAACTTTGCGGTTAGGAGTTTTCTTTTTTCACACGAAGATAAAGGCATCAGCCATATGCACGAATTGATGAGTCACAAAAGCCATGCAGTTGTCTTGTTATAGCATTTGGCGACAAGCAATGCCGAGGTATTTTAAGTGAGGGGAGCAGCGCCAAACCTTTAAGAAAATCTTTCCACGCAGTCTGTAAATTTTGAGGCGCAGATTTATACCAATTTATTTTGAGAAGCCAAAGTTCTTGTATCGTGATTTTTTCAACGATAATAAAGGGTGATAAAAAGCCAAGAGGGTCAAATAGTGACGAAGCAACGACAAAATTTGTTCGTTTTGTAATCTTATTATCAAATTGAGTTGAAGCATCAAATGCTACCCTTAATTTTGTTGATGTGCTTATTGGCTATAAAACACAGTGGTGAGGTATATAGTAATGTGGTTTGTCGAGTTGCGGGTTTTTGATTAAGCTCATATGCCACAAATCAATGTATTCTCTCATAAAAGCATCATATTGGATTTTTGTATTAGCATCTCGAACCAAACGACGCTCCAGTGACGTAAATCTCCTCAGTGCAGTGAAGTGCTCACAGACGCAGGGTTATCTTTAAATGGAAATCGTACAACAATTCTTCCCTCTGGATAATCAACGCTAGGAAGTTGACTCATGCACGGATTGCATCCGTTATAAACCTCGATTGCTCCAGCAAATTATGCAAAACTCTCCGTCGAACGACTTAATCCATCAAGACCACTTTCTCGCTGTGCTGTTAACTTTTGTTGCCCAATAAATATATATTATCGAATTCCTGGCAAAGTGCTATAAAAGACATGTATTGCGATTTTTGTATCTCTCTAGTCCAAATCAGTTCACATTGAAGTTGTCTCACACCTGGCAACAGATAGCAGCATTAAAGCGTATGATCGAGAAAAGAGGTATATCTACTGACATATTCTGCGATAATGCTACCAATTTCTCTGCTGCTAGTAATAAATTAGGGCTTCTCAATAAATTCCTTTTTGATGCTCAATTAAAATCAAACTTTTATAAAAAAACTTTTGTACTAATGAATTTATCAAGCTTTCATTTCATACCTCCAAGGGCACCACATTTCGGCGGCTTCATCAAGTCCCCTTTGAAGAGCTGACACCGACAATGGTTGAGATTGAAGCCATACTTAACTCTCGCCTGATTTCACCTGTATCATCCGACTGCATGTGCCAAGAATTATGTTTGGGATATCCGTGCCCTGCGGGGAATAAAGCCGGTTTTCAAAACATTGAGGGTCAAAACTGTGGTGGGGAGCGTGCATGTCACTACGAATGAATGTGCTGATAAGAACATCTATCTTTCACATGTTTCCCACTCTAAACATCTTTGACGCGATAATCGGGTTTGATCTCCTAACGGACGTCTCGGCTTGTGTCAACTTAGACCAACACGAAATAAAGAGGCTCTCAACAACTTAATGCATACATGCCCAAAGTTTCCAAGAAAACTCTGTACGATTTAATGCGATTCCGATATCCACGATTTGTCTTCATGTCTGACATACAAAAAATGTACAGACAAATCTTGGTTCATCCGGACGATCGAAAGTACCAGCTAATCGTTTGGAGGAAAGATCCCACCGAAACCCTGCAATATTACCAGCTAAACACGGTGACATACGGGACTCGGTCAGCACCATAACTGGCAATCAAGTGCCTTCAATAATTAGGAAATGAGCACAGTTCTCAAGATCCACTTGGGGCTGAAGTTCTCCGAAGCAACTTCTACATGGATGACTGTGTCTAACTGGGTCCGATAGATTAATCACGGCAATTGAAACGCAACAACAGCACACGAATATTGTGAGCACAAGTAAAAGAAAAACAGTATTTTCAGCATTAATCCACCTAGCCAGGACCCAGAAGTGTCAAGAAGCTAAAATCTGCAATTTGTTGATAATTTATTTCAGATCTGTACAAATGTTAGCTTTACAACTTTTTTACACTTGCGTTTTTTATCCACAGAGATATACTGGCTCACCAGCGACTTAATTATTGTATTTATTAAAATGCAACCACAAAGAACTCAGTACAAAAATTCAATTCAGTTTAAATTCAATTTAATCAAGCAAATTCAAATATTCAGTAAATTTTAGGTCTGCATGTTGGCAAATATATTTTTTTAAAGAAAGAAAATAAGTGTATTAAGAGATAGCGATTACAGCGAAAAGGAGTACAAAGAATAAGGCGAAACCCTTTGGTGAAGGCAGTTAAGCGACGGCGCTGCATATTAACGGTGTAATAGCCCCCCTCCGTAAACTTCTTGCATACAATGAACGGGGTTTATTTCCTTACATCAATTTTTGCCAGCTTTACCAATGGTCTCTTGATTAATCTGTCAGCTCTTCGGCCAACGGCGCTGCACACTACTCCATCATTTGCACAATTAACATCAATGACAGTTCCTTTCCGCCAGGTGCTTCGCGTTGCGTTAACATCTACGATAATTACAAAGTCATTTATTTCAATTCGATTGGGAGAGTTTTGAATCCAAAGGCAGGGTGCATATTCCCGGATGCAACGCTTCCAGAATTGATCAACAATCTGGCTAACAATTAGAAAGTTTCTAGTCAATGTACCACCGTCCCTAGTTTTTGTCTCATGTTCGCGTATTCCGCTCGAGCTGCCTAGGAGAAGGTGATTAGGTGTCAAAGCTTCCTATTCCAGCAAATCGAGCGAAGCATATGTTAGAGGACGTGATTTAAGGATTTGCTCCACATTAGCCATAGCTGCTCTTAGCATTTCTTCCAGTAAACCAGAAGTTGGTATGATGTCCATTAGCACAGATTTCACAGTAAGAACCATTCTTTCCCAGGAGCCCCCCTTGTGTGGGGGGTATAAAATACCATTCGACTTCACAGTAGCGATGCTTATCGTACGCTTGAACGTGAGAATCTTCTAGTAACAGAATAATCCTATGAGAACTGCTACAAACTGGTGAAATTTTCATGCGTCCTACCTTACTCAATATAGTACATTTTTTTAGTCTGACCAATCCAACTGAACAGATAATTCACGGGTTACCAATTTTGCTAAACGTAGACCTTATATGGCAGCCATTAATTCCAATTGTTGGATGGATATAGGCTTAAGCGGAGCAACTCGTGTTTTTGAGGCAACTAAACTGCAAGCAACTTTTATGAGTTATATGGCGCCAAATATACTGCAGCGGCGAAAGCATCTTCACTTGCATCTACAAAAATATGTAATTCAATTCGCTCGGCTGAACTTATCGAGTTATACCAACGCGAAAATCGTATTTCCTGAAGAGAATGCAAACAACGTATCTATCGCCACCACTTTTCCAGTCCTTCTTTTTGAATGGGCTCATCCCATATTACGCCAGAACGCCATATTTTCAGTATTTTTTTTTGGCGGAAAGATGAAGAAATCTAAGGGACCCAAGGGATCATATATTGTCATTACGACCTCAAAATTTGTCGTTTCGTAGGTAGAACATTCTGGTCGAAAACCACCTTTGAAAAGTTTACAAAATATCGTAATACTTCAGGCCTCGGTGACCACCACATTCCCAATACCATTTCATGATACTTGTCCAACTGCTCAATGTACTTATCTGCTTGTTCACATTTGCCAGTCAACGCGAACAAAACGCTTTTGGAGTTTGAACCCAGTTCCGCATCTCAAATCTGCTTTTAGCATAGAGTATTCGTACAGTAGCAGGAAGTTCAATCGTATCATTTTCTCGCTTGTCACTTTCATCCACAAACGTATTTTCTACAGTAGCCCTAACAGGGTGCTCTGGTTGAAAACGAATAGCATATTAATTTTTTTGCAAAATTCTCAAGAGGGGGCGAACATGTTGCACCCCGGAAGCCTTTGAGCTATCGCCATTTCGCCACAGGAACTGTTTGCAACTTGGTCTTCTTTTCTAATGCGAACTTGTTGAAACATTTCACGTATGTCGCCTGACATAAATATGGGCTGCTCGCGAAAACGTATTACCACATCTACTAAGGATCCAAACAAATCAGGTCCTTTCAAAAGAGCAGAATTAAGGGCAATATTATTTACTGCCGGAGCTGCATCCCACATCAATCGTTTTCTGTTTTTATTAGGATTGGGAACAGTACAAATCGGTATATACCAGGCTTTGCCATCCACGGAAATTTCAGTTTCCTTCAATTTTCTTATATACCCGTTCTACTTTTCTTGTATGGTGCTAATCATAAATTTATTTAAATCCGAATTGCAACACATTTTATCCTCAAGGCATTGTAAGCGCCAGCGTGCCATTGGAGGGGAATCAGGTAGTACTACTTGGTCATGCTTCCACAGAAGTCCAGTTTCCTGTCGTTGCTCCAGAGGAAGGTATTTTGTTGTAGCCGCGATTATGAGCAGCGAGAGCTCGTCTTCCTTTGAAACGAGTGGTCCAGATTCGCGAATATCAACAGACTCTAATGAAAAGTGTGATTTTACCAATTTTTCCAAGCGCCTATCACCACTACAAGCACAGATGTGCATTATTCGTTGGGGTGGTTCTTTATTTCCATCCCCACGTCCGTAAACAGACTTTGCATCGAGCTGCAACAAGTTCATCGCACTCGCTTTGTCGAGTATCTTGGGGAATAAAAAGCCTTAAATTGTCCAAGCCGATAAGAATCCGTGCTCGTTCCGCAGTATATGGAGCAATTGGTAGATTTTTTAAATGTTCTCGAGCAGATACGGTACCCATGTCTAATGATTGTACAGGAAGCTTAAGTTCGCATCTTTTTCATATAAAATTTCTTGAAGTATCTGTGCAGCGGAACAGATTGAGAATTTATTTCATTTTGTTTAATATCACCTGTCCATTGTCCACAGGTCCTCCGTTGGACCAGCCATACCTAGCTCTGTTGCCAAATGTTGCTCCATAAGTGTACAAGCCGAACGTCCATCAATAAAGTCCCTTGTGTTAACAGATTTTCCGTTGGCGTGAAGAGGTACGCCAATATAGCGAAATAAAGCATGCTTATTTTGTCTAGAATGGAATTTAATAAGTTTTTGTACGGCTTCAACATTACAATCTTTTGCTGTAAAGGTAACAGAACGCTCATAATGTGGGGTGTGTAAAAGTGGATAGTGTGGTCGCGGCTGGCGTCAACACCACATTGCTTTTTAGAACTATACCGATGAATAACGTGATTCTTGAAACAGCGTATGCATAATTTTCCATCTCTAATAAATTTCCAACGCATGTCTATTTTCAGTGCGGAAATTCTTCACATTCAGTTAAACATTTCGGGCAACTATTTTTCTCCCGCTTGTTAACACTGACGTCATATACCATTATTCTCTCATGCTGCTTTTTCGGCCGCTCTTCGTCCCTTCGCTTATATTGGCTGGTGTAGCTGCATAACTCAGTGACGTGACTTGACTCCGCAAGTAGCTAAATTGAAAAACAACTCATCAAAAAAAGTGATGTCAACACGAGGATGAGTTATACTATAGCGACCCAAATCTGGTCTTAAGTCATTGGGAAATCATTTAAATAGTCTCCTAAATCAATCGCCTGCATAGTAGCACGATAATTTGGAACCGCCAATGAGAACATTTTTCAAAATTTCCAATTTCTCCACTTTTACATTTGGCTGCTGTTTCAACTTGCGCTGAAGAGTTTGATGGATGACCTCGGGCCGACCATAAGGCATTCGTAGAGTCTCAGATGCATACGACGCCGAGGTATCATAATGTTTCCCCGCACTGCTTCCAAAGCAGCACTCTTAAGAAATTTTTGCTGTCGTCTAAATTTGTCTCGATCGGTAAATTCGTATATTTCATTAGATTGTATATAATTTTTTAAGAAAATTGGCGAATCTTCGGGATTTCCAGAAAAAATTGGCAAATTTGTACTCATCACCTGACGCATAGCAATATTAGATCGAAAATAACACTTTTTCTTTCAAACCGCGAGTAGTTCTCTTTGTATATCTTTGTATATCTGTTTAATACCCTTCCTAAGTCGCTATCAGGCCTTTGAGGCTAAGTGTAACTGTTAGGTTAGTTAGGTGGATTTAGTGAGTAAAAATCTCACACTCTTGGGAGGTGCGTACCCCTCGTGACTTTTTGAAGATTTCCCCTCCCTTCGGAAAAAAATTGTAATATCCGCCATCGAATTTTGTGTATACGGAAAATTAGTGGATTGTAAATTATGTGCGAGATTTGCATTATGCGAAGATGCCTTGTAGACTAGAGGAAACGTCATAATATTTGGTACGTTAGTTGCACTGGGTATACTACAAGAGAAAACTCCATTAGGATGAGACGCAGCATGGCGAAAACTACGAAGTGCCTTGTACGGTAGCTAAGGTGTGCATTCCACTAGAGAAAATTCCGCTAGCATGAAGTCCACTTGCGGAGAAAATTTTCATATGTGCTACATATTCACTAGCAGAAGCATAAGTTGCTCCAAAATAATTATGCATGTTTTGTTGTGGTCGCGTAGGCGTAATATTGTTTTGCAGTCGAAGACTACCAAATCCAGCATTGACACTACCTGAAATATTCATAGTACGAGCACTATTTTCACTATGTGCCAATAAATCATTCACTGAAGAAGTTTTAGTAGGACGTATTGTAACATGTGGTCCATTCGTCCGCCTCATGAATGGCAAAGACATCGCGTGGCACGCGTACGCGCTTTCGCCACCTATCTATACGCAGATTTTCAGATCGTGTACGTGGAAGTGAAATATCGTTTGTTAATGAATTACTTTCCTCATTAAGAGAAATGGGCTGCCCGGTGGCCCGGCTTGGAGTAAATGCTACAGTGGGTGCATGTACTGCCGTCGAACATGTGCCTGCCAAAGCGTATGTACCGGTTAGTGCAGCCATGGCGGTGGTACTAGCCCAAGGAAATAATCGTGGTGCAACAGGAGCACATGCAGCAGTTGACTGCGCTCATGTTGCACCAGAAATTGAACCTTGCTCACCGTGAGTCTCCATGCCAGGTTGCAAAGTACTGCGTAATCCAATTTCAAAATAATGTTTGGTCCGATAACTTATTCGTCAAAAAATTACAAGAATTTTAGAATTGTGAACACAATTTAAAAAAAATAGTATTTTCAGCTTTAATACACATAGCCACGAGCCAGAAATGGCAAGAAGCCTAAATCTGCAATTTATTGATAATTTATTTCAGATTTGTATAAATGTTCACTTTACAATTCTCTTACACTTGCCTTTTTTATCCACAAAAATATACTTCCTCATAAGCGTCTTAATTATAGTGTTTATTGAAGTGCAGCAATAAAGAACTAAGTGCAAAAATTCAATTAAGTTTAAATTCATTTTAATCTAGCAAATTCAAATTTTCAGTAAATTTTAGGTCTGCATATTGTCAATGTTATTTTTTAAAGAAAGAAAATAAGTGTATTAAGAGATAGCGATTACAGCGAAAAGGAGTACAAAGAATAAGGCGAAACCCTTTGGTGAAGGCAGTTAAACGACGGCGCTGCATATTAACGGCGTAATAGCCCCCCTCCGTAAACTTCTTGCATACAATGAACGGGGTTTATTTCCTTACATCAATTTTTGGCAGCTTTACCAATGGTCTCTTGATTAATCTGTCAGCTTTTCGGCCAACGGCGCTGCACACTACTCCATCATTTGCACAATTAACATCAATTACAGTTCTTTTCCGCCAGGTGCTTCGCGTTGCGTTAACATCTACGATAATTACAAAGTCATTTATTTCAATTCGATTGGGAGAGTTTTGAATCCAAAGGCAGGGTGCATATTCCCGGATGCAACGCTTCCAGAATTGATCAACAATCTGGCTAGCAACTAGAAAGTTTCTGGTCAATGTACCACCGTCCCTAGTGTTTGTCTTATGTTCGCGTATTCCGCTCGAGCTGCCTAGGAGAAGGTGATTAGGTGTCAAAGCTTCCTATTCCAGCAAATCGAGCGGAGCATATGTTAGAGGACGTGATTTAAGGATTTGGTCCACATTAGCCATAGCTGCTCTTAGCACTTCTTCCAGTAAACCAGAAGTTGGTATGATGTCCATTAGCACAGATTTCACAGTAAGGACCATTCTTTCCCAGGAGCCCCCCTTGTGTGTGGGGGGGGGGGGGGGTATAAAATACCATTCGACTTCACAGTAGCGATGCTTATCGTACGCTTGAACGTGAGAATCTTCAAGTAACAGAATAATCCTATGAGAACTGCTACAAACTGGTGAAATTTTCATGCGTCCGACCTTACTCAATATAGTACATTTTTTTAGTCTGACCAATCCAACTGAACAGATAATTCACGGGTTACCAATTTTGCTAAACGTAGACCTTATATGGCAGCCATTAATTCCAATTGTTGGATGGATATAGGCTTAAGCGGAGCAACTAGTGTTTTTGAGGCAACTAAACTGCAAGCAACTTTAATGAGTTATATGGCGCGCAAATATACTGCAGCGGCGTAAGCATCTTCACTTGCATCTACAAAAATATGTAATTCAATTCGCTCGGCTGAACTTATCGAGTTATAACAACGCGAAAATCGTATTTCCTGAAGAGAATGCAAACAACGTATCCATCGCCACCACTTTTCCAGTCCTTCTTTTTGAATGGGCTCATCCCATATTACGCCAGAACGCCATATTTATTGCATCTGTATTTTTGCGGAAAAGATGAAGAAATCTAAGGGACGCAAGGGATCATATATTGTCATTACGACCTCAAAATTTGTCGTTTCGTAGGTAGAACATTCTGGTCGAAAACCACCTTTGAAAAGTTTACAAAATATCGTAATACTTCAGGCCTCGGTGACCACCATATTCCCAATACCATTTCATGATACTTGTCCAACTGCTCAATGTACTTATCTGCTTGTTCACATTTGCCAGTCAACGCGAACAAAACGCTTTTGCAGTTTGAACCCAGTTCCGCATCTCAAATCTGCTTTTAGCATAGAGTATTCGTACAGTAGCAGGAAGTTCAATCGTATCATTTTCTCGCTTGTCACTTTCATCCACAAACTTATTTTCTACAGTAGCCCTAACAACTACAGGGTCCTCTGGTTGAAAACGAATAGGATATTAATTTTTTGCAAAATTCGCAAGAGGGGCCGAACACGTTGCACCAAATGCCATCACCTGTATTACGTACACCCCGGAAGCCTTTGAGCTATCGCCATTTCGCCACAGGAATTGTTTGCAACTTGGTCTTCTTTTCTAATGCGAACTTGTTGAAACATTTCACGTATGTCGCCTGACATAACTATGGGCTGCTCGCGAAAACGTATTAGCACATCTACTAAGGATCCAAACAAATCAGGTCCTTTCAAAAGAGCAGAATTAAGGGCAACATTATTTACTGCCGGAGCTGCATCCCACATTAATCGTTTTTTGTTTTTATTAGGATTGGGAACAGTACAAATCGATATATACCAGGCTTTGCCATCCACGGAAATTTCAGTTTCCTTCAATTTTCTTATATACCCGTTCTACTTTTCTTGTATGGTGCTAATCATAAAATTATTTAAATCCGAATTGCAACACATTTTAGCCTCAAAGCATTGTAAGCGCCAGCGTGCCATTGGAGGGGAATCAGGTAGTACTACTTGGTCATGGTTCCACAGAAGTCCAGTTTCCTGTCGTTGCTCCAGAGGAAGGTATTTTGTTGTAGCCGCGATTATGAGCAGCGAGAGCTCGTCTTCCTTTGAAACGAGTGGTCCAGATTCGCGAATATCAACAGACTCTAATGAAAAGTGTGATTTTACCAATTTTTCCAAGCGCCTATCACCACTACAAGCCCAGATGTGCATTATTCGTTGGCGTGGTTCTTTATTTCCATCCCCACGTCCGTAAACAGACTTTGCATCGAGCTGCAACAAGTTCATCGCACTCGCTTTGTCGAGTATCTTGGGGAATAAAAAGCCTTAAATTGTCCAAGCCGATAAGAATCCGTGCTCGTTCCGCAGTATATGGAGCAATTGGTAGATTTTTTAAATGTTCTCGAGCAGATACGGTACCCATGCCTAATGATTGTACAGGAAGCTTAAGTTCGCATCTTTTTCATATAAAATTTCTTGAAGTATCTGTGCAGCGGAACAGATTGAGAATTTATTTCATTTTGTTTAATATCACCTGTCCATTGTCCACAGGTCCTCCGTTGGACCAGCCATACCTAGCTCTGTTGCCAAATGTTGCTCCATAAGTGTACAAGCCGAACGTCCATCAATAAAGTCCCTTGTGTTAACAGATTTTCCGTTGGCGTGAAGAGGTACGCCAATATAGCGAAATAAAGCATGCTTATTTTGTCTAGAATGGAATTTAATAAGTTTTTGTACGGCTTCAACATTACAATCTTTTGCTGTAAAGGTAACAGAACGCTCATAATGTGGGGTGTGTAAAAGTGGATAGTGTGGTCGCGGCTGGCGTCAACACCACATTGCTTTTTAGAACTATACCGATGAATAACGTGATTCTTGAAACAGCGTATGCATAATTTTCCATCTCTAATAAATTTCCAACGCATGTCTATTTTCAGTGCGGAAATTCTTCACATTCAGTTAAACATTTCGGGCAACTATTTTTCTCCCGCTTGTTAACACTGACGTCATATACCATTATTCTCTCATGCTGCTTTTTCGGCCGCTCTTCGTCCCTTCGCTTATATTGGCTGGTGTAGCTGCATAACTCAGTGACGTGACTTGACTCCGCA
Organism: Clusia tigrina; assembly: GCA_920105625.2. Classification (NCBI taxonomy): domain Eukaryota; kingdom Metazoa; phylum Arthropoda; class Insecta; order Diptera; family Clusiidae; genus Clusia; species Clusia tigrina. The sequence continues at coordinate 316,414,723 of OV050030.1, forward strand.
AGTAGCTAAATTGAAAAACAACTCATCAAAAAAAGTGATGTCAACACGAGGATGAGTTATACTATAGCGACCCAAATCTGGTCTTAAGTCATTGGGAAATCATTTAAATAGTCTCCTAAATCAATCGCCTGCATAGTAGCACGATAATTTGGAACCGCCAATGAGAACATTTTTCAAAATTTCCAATTTCTCCACTTTTACATTTGGCTGCTGTTTCAACTTGCGCTGAAGAGTTTGATGGATGACCTCGGGCCGACCATAAGGCATTCGTAGAGTCTCAGATGCATACGACGCCGAGGTATCATAATGTTTCCCCGCACTGCTTCCAAAGCAGCACTCTTAAGAAATTTTTGCTGTCGTCTAAATTTGTCTCGATCGGTAAATTCGTATATTTCATTAGATTGTACATAATTTTTTAAGAAAATTGGCGAATCTTCGGGATTTCCAGAAAAAATTGGCAAATTTGTACTCATCACCTGACGCATAGCAATATTAGATCGAAAATAACACTTTTTCTTTCAAACCGCGAGTAGTTCTCTTTGTATATCTTTGTATATCTGTTTAATACCCTTCCTAAGTCGCTATCAGGCCTTTGAGGCTAAGTGTAACTGTTAGGTTAGTTAGGTGGATTTAGTGAGTAAAAATCTCACACTCTTGGGAGGTGCGTACCCCTCGTGACTTTTTGAAGATTTCCCCTCCCTTCGGAAAAAAATTGTAATATCCGCCATCGAATTTTGTGTATACGGAAAATTAGTGGATTGTAAATTATGTGCGAGATTTGCATTATGCGAAGATGCCTTGTAGACTAGAGGAAACGTCATAATATTTGGTACGTTAGTTGCACTGGGTATACTACAAGAGAAAACTCCATTAGGATGAGACGCAGCATGGCGAAAACTACGAAGTGCCTTGTACGGTAGCTAAGGTGTGCATTCCACTAGAGAAAATTCCGCTAGCATGAAGTCCACTTGCGGAGAAAATTTTCATATGTGCTACATATTCACTAGCAGAAGCATAAGTTGCTCCAAAATAATTATGCATGTTTTGTTCTGGTCGCGTAGGCGTAATATTGTTTTGCAGTCGAAGACTACCAAATCCAGCATTGACACTACCTGAAATATTCATAGTACGAGCACTATTTTCACTATGTGCCAATAAATCATTCACTGAAGAAGTTTTAGTAGGACGTATTGTAACATGTGGTCCATTCTTCCGCCTCATCAATGGCAAAGATATCGCGTGGCACACGTACGCGCTTTCGCCACCTATCTATACGCAGATTTTCAGATCGTGTACGTGGAAGTGAAATATCGTTTGTTAATGAATTACTTTCCTCATTAAGAGAAATGGGCTGCCCGGTGGCCCGGCTTGGAGTAAATGCTACAGTGGGTGCATGTACTGCCGTCGAACATGTGCCTGCCAAAGCGTATGTACCGGTTAGTGCAGCCATGGCGGTGGTACTAGCCCAAGGAAATAATCGTGGTGCAACAGGAGCACATGCAGCAGTTGACTGCGCTCATGTTGCACCAGAAATTGAACCTTGCTCACCGCGAGTCTCCATGCCAGGTTGCAAAGTACTGCGTAATCCAATTTCAAAATAATGTTTGGTCCGATAACTTATTCGTCAAAAAATTACAAGAATTTTAGAATTGTGAACACAATTTAAAAAAAATAGTATTTTCAGCTTTAATACACATAGCCACGAGCCAGAAATGGCAAGAAGCCTAAATCTGCAATTTATTGATAATTTATTTCAGATTTGTATAAATGTTCACTTTACAATTCTCTTACACTTGCCTTTTTTATCCACAAAAATATACTTCCTCATAAGCGTCTTAATTATAGTGTTTATTGAAGTGCAGCAATAAAGAACTAAGTGCAAAAATTCAATTAAGTTTAAATTCAATTTAATCTAGCAAATTCAAATTTTCAGTAAATTTTAGGTCTGCATATTGTCAATGTTATTTTTTAAAGAAAGAAAATAAGTGTATTAAGAGATAGCGATTACAGCGAAAAGGAGTACAAAGAATAAGGCGAAACCCTTTGGTGAAGGCAGTTAAGCGACGGCGCTGCATATTAACGGCGTAATAGCCCCCCCTCCGTAAACTTCTTGCATACAATGAACGGGGTTTATTTCCTTACATCAATTTTTGGCAGCTTTACCAATGGTCTCTTGATTAATCTGTCAGCTTTTCGGCCAACGGCGCTGCACACTACTCCATCATTTGCACAATTAACATCAATTACAGTTCTTTTCCGCCAGGTGCTTCGCGTTGCGTTAACATCTACGATAATTACAAAGTCATTTATTTCAATTCGATTGGGAGAGTTTTGAATCCAAAGGCAGGGTGCATATTCCCGGATGCAACGCTTCCAGAATTGATCAACAATCTGGCTAGCAACTAGAAAGTTTCTGGTCAATGTACCACCGTCCCTAGTATTTGTCTTATGTTCGCGTATTCCGCTCGAGCTGCCTAGGAGAAGGTGAGTAGGTGTCAAAGCTTCCTATTCCAGCAAATCGAGCGGAGCATATGTTAGAGGACGTGATTTAAGGATTTGGTCCACATTAGCCATAGCTGCTCTTAGCACTTCTTCCAGTAAACCAGAAGTTGGTATGATGTCCATTAGCACAGATTTCACAGTAAGGACCATTCTTTCCCAGGAGCCCCCCTTGTGTGGGGGGGGGGGTATAAAATACCATTCGACTTCACAGTAGCGATGCTTATCGTACGCTTGAACGTGAGAATCTTCAAGTAACAGAATAATCCTATGAGAACTGCTACAAACTGGTGAAATTTTCATGCGTCCGACCTTACTCAATATAGTACATTTTTTTAGTCTGACCAATCCAACTGAACAGATAATTCACGGGTTACCAATTTTGCTAAACGTAGACCTTATATGGCAGCCATTAATTCCAATTGTTGGATGGATATAGGCTTAAGCGGAGCAACTAGTGTTTTTGAGGCAACTAAACTGCAAGCAACTTTAATGAGTTATATGGCGCGCAAATATACTGCAGCGGCGTAAGCATCTTCACTTGCATCTACAAAAATATGTAATTCAATTCGCTCGGCTGAACTTATCGAGTTATAACAACGCGAAAATCGTATTTCCTGAAGAGAATGCAAACAACGTATCCATCGCCACCACTTTTCCAGTCCTTCTTTTTGAATGGGCTCATCCCATATTACGCCAGAACGCCATATTTATTGCTTCTGTATTTTTGCGGAAAAGATGAAGAAATCTAAGGGACGCAAGGGATCATATATTGTCATTACGACCTCAAAATTTGTCGTTTCGTAGGTAGAACATTCTGGTCGAAAACCACCTTTGAAAACTTTACAAAATATCGTAATACTTCAGGCCTCGGTGACCACCACATTCCCAATACCATTTCATGATACTTGTCCAACTGCTCAATGTACTTATCTGGTTGTTCACATTTGCCAGTCAACGCGAACAAAACGCTTTTGCAGTTTGAACCCAGTTCCGCATCTCAAATCTGCTTTTAGCATAGAGTATTCGTACAGTAGCAGGAAGTTCAATCGTATCATTTTCTCGCTTGTCACTTTCATCCACAAACTTATTTTCTACAGTAGCCCTAACAACTACAGGGTCCTCTGGTTGAAAACGAATAGGATATTAATTTTTTGCAAAATTCGCAAGAGGGGCCGAACACGTTGCACCAAATGCCATCACCTGTATTACGTACACCCCGGAAGCCTTTGAGCTATCGCCATTTCGCCACAGGAATTGTTTGCAACTTGGTCTTCTTTTCTAATGCGAACTTGTTGAAACATTTCACGTATGTCGCCTGACATAACTATGGGCTGCTCGCGAAAACGTATTAGCACATCTACTAAGGATCCAAACAAATCAGGTCCTTTCAAAAGAGCAGAATTAAGGGCAACATTATTTACTGCCGGAGCTGCATCCCACATTAATCGTTTTTTGTTTTTATTAGGATTGGGAACAGTACAAATCGATATATACCAGGCTTTGCCATCCACGGAAATTTCAGTTTCCTTCAATTTTCTTATATACCCGTTCTACTTTTCTTGTATGGTGCTAATCATAAAATTATTTAAATCCGAATTGCAACACATTTTAGCCTCAAAGCATTGTAAGCGCCAGCGTGCCATTGGAGGGGAATCAGGTAGTACTACTTGGTCATGGTTCCACAGAAGTCCAGTTTCCTGTCGTTGCTCCAGAGGAAGGTATTTTGTTGTAGCCGCGATTATGAGCAGCGAGAGCTCGTCTTCCTTTGAAACGAGTGGTCCAGATTCGCGAATATCAACAGACTCTAATGAAAAGTGTGATTTTACCAATTTTTCCAAGCGCCTATCACCACTACAAGCCCAGATGTGCATTATTCGTTGGCGTGGTTCTTTATTTCCATCCCCACGTCCGTAAACAGACTTTGCATCGAGCTGCAACAAGTTCATCGCACTCGCTTTGTCGAGTATCTTGGGGAATAAAAAGCCTTAAATTGTCCAAGCCGATAAGAATCCGTGCTCGTTCCGCAGTATATGGAGCAATTGGTAGATTTTTTAAATGTTCTCGAGCAGATACGGTACCCATGTCTAATGATTGTACAGGAAGCTTAAGTTCGCATCTTTTTCATATAAAATTTCTTGAAGTATCTGTGCAGCGGAACAGATTGAGAATTTATTTCATTTTGTTTAATATCACCTGTCCATTGTCCACAGGTCCTCCGTTGGACCAGCCATACCTAGCTCTGTTGCCAAATGTTGCTCCATAAGTGTAAAAGCCGAACGTCCATCAATAAAGTCCCTTGTGTTAACAGATTTTCCGTTGGCGTGAAGAGTTACACCAATATAGCGCAATACAGCGTGCTTATTTTGTTTAGAATTAAATTTAATAAGTTTTTGTACGGCTTCAACATTACATTCTTTTTCTGTAAAGGTAACAGAACGCTTATAATGTGGGGTGTGTAAAAGTGGATAGTGTGGTCGCGGCTGGCGTCAACACCACATTGCTTTTTAGAACTATACCGATGAATAACGTGATTCTTGAAACAGCGTATGCATAATTTTCCATCTCTAATAAATTTCCAACGCATGTCTATTTTCAGTGCGGAAACTCTTCACATTCAGTTAAACATTTCGGGCAACTATTTTTCTCCCGCTTGTTAACACTGACGTCATATACCATTATTCTCTCATGCTGCTTTTTCGGCCGCTCTTCGTCCCTTCGCTTATATTGGCTGGTGTAGCTGCATAACTCAGTGACGTGAATTGACTCGCGCAAGTAGCTAAATTGAAAAAGAACTCATCAAAAAAAGTAATGTCAACACGAGGATGAGTTATACTATAGCGACCCAAATCTGGACTTAAGTCATTGGGAAATCATTTAAATAGTCTCCTAAATTAATCGCCTGCATAGTAGCACGATAATTTGGAACCGCCAATGAGAACATTTTTCAAAATTTCCAATTTCTCCACTTTTATATTTGGCTGCTGTTTCAACTTGCGCTGAAGAGTTTGATGGATGACCTCGGGCCGACCATAAGGCATTCGCAGAGTCTCAGATGCATACGACGCCGAGGTATCATAATGTTTCCCCGTACTGCTTCCAAAGCAGCACTCTTAAGAAATTTTTGCTGTCGTCTAAAATTTTCTCGATCGGTAAATTCGTATATTTCATTAGACTGTACATAATTTTTTATAAAAATTGGCCAATCTTCGGGATTTCCAGAAAAAATTGGCAAATTTGTACTCATCACCTGACGCATAGCAATATCAGGTCGAAAATAACACTTTTTCTTTCAAACCGCGAGTAGTTCTCTTTGTATATCTTTGTATATCTGTTTAATACCCTTCCTAAGTCGCTATCAGGCCTTTGAGGCTAAGTGTAACTGTTAGGTTAGTTAGATGGATTTAGTGAGTAAAAATCTCACACTCTTGGGAGGTGCGTACCCCTCGTGACTTTTTGAAGATTTCCCCTCCCTTCGGAAAAAAATTGTAATATCCGCCATCGAATTTTGTGTATACGGAAAATTAGTGGATTGTAAATTATGTGCAAGATTTGCATTATGCGAAGATACTGGCGCTTCAGAATTGAAAGTGTAGATGCCTTGTAGACTTGGAGCAAAATATATGAATTTGAATACATATGCATGCTGCCTTTGTTGCATACTAGTAATAGGCGCAATTGTTGGTGCTGCAGCACGAGGAAACGTCGTAATATTTGGTACGTTAGTTGCACTGGGTATACTACAAGAGAAAACTCCATTAGAATGAGACGCAGCATGGTGAAAACTACGAAGTACCTTGTACGGTAGCTAAGGTGTGTATTCCACTAGAGAAAATAACGCTAGCATGAAGTGCACTTGCGGAGAAAATTTTCATATGTGCTACATATTCACTAGCAGAAGTATAAGTTGCTCCAAAATAATTATGCATGTTTTGTTGTGGTCGCGTAGGCGTAATATTGTTTTGCAGTCGAAGACTACCAAATCCAGCAATGAAACTACCTGAAATATTCATATTACCAGCACTAATTTCACTATGTGCCAATAAAACATTCACTGAAGAAGTTTTAGTAGGACGTATTGTAACCTGTGGTCCATTCGTCCGCCTCATCAATGGCAAAGACATCGCGTGGCACACGTACGCGCTTTCGCCACCTATCTATACCCAGATTTTCAGATCGTGTACGTGGAAGTGAAATATCGTTTGTTAATGAATTACTTTCCTCATTAAGAGAAATGGGCTGCCCGGTGGCCCGGCTTGGAGTAAATGCTACAGTGGGTGCATGTACTGCCGTCGAACATGTGCCTGCCAAAGCGTATGTACCGGTTAGCGCAGCCATGGCGGTGGTACTAGCCCAAGGAAATAATCGTGGTGCAACAGGAGCACATGCAGCAGTTGGCTGCGCTCATGTTGCACCAGAAATTGAACCTTGCTCACCGTGAGTCTCCATGCCAGGTTGCAAAGTACTGCGTAATCCAATTTCAAAATAATGTTTGGTCCGATAACTTATTCGTCAAAAAATTACAAGAATTTTAGAATTGTGAACACAATTTAAAAAAACCAGTATTTTCAGCTTTAATACACATAGCCACGAGCCAGAAATGGCAAGAAGCCTAAATCTGCAATTTATTGATAATTTATTTCAAATTTGTATAAATGTTCACTTTACAATTCTCTTACACTTGCCTTTTTTTATCCACAAAAATATACTTCCTCATAAGCGTCTTAATTATAGTGTTTATTGAAGTGCAGCAATAAAGAACTAAGTGCAAAAATTCAATTAAGTTTAAATTCAATTTGATCTAGCAAATTCAAATTTTCAGTAAATTTTAGGTCTGCATATTGTCAATGTTATTTTTTAAAGAAAGAAAATAAGTGTATTAAGAGATAGCGATTACAGCGAAAAGGAGTACAAAGAATAAGGCGAAACCCTTTGGTGAAGGCAGTTAAGCGACGGCGCTGCATATTAACGGCGTAATAGCCCCCCTCCGTAAACTTCTTGCATACAATGAACGGGGTTTATTTCCTTACATCAATTTTTGGCAGCTTTACCAATGGTCTCTTGATTAATCTGTCAGCTTTTCGGCCAACGGCGCTGCACACTACTCCATCATTTGCACAATTAACATCAATTACAGTTCTTTTCCGCCAGGTGCTTCGCGTTGCGTTAACATCTACGATAATTACAAAGTCATTTATTTCAATTCGATTGGGAGAGTTTTGAATCCAAAGGCAGGGTGCATATTCCCGGATGCAACGCTTCCAGAATTGATCAACAATCTGGCTAGCAACTAGAAAGTTTCTGGTCAATGTACCACCGTCCCTAGTATTTGTCTTATGTTCGCGTATTCCGCTCGAGCTGCCTAGGAGAAGGTGATTAGGTGTCAAAGCTTCCTATTCCAGCAAATCGAGCGGAGCATATGTTAGAGGACGTGATTTAAGGATTTGGTCCACATTAGCCATAGCTGCTCTTAGCACTTCTTCCAGTAAACCAGAAGTTGGTATGATGTCCATTAGCACAGATTTCACAGTAAGGACCATTCTTTCCCAGGAGCCCCCCTTGTGTGGGGGGGGGGGTATAAAATACCATTCGACTTCACAGTAGCGATGCTTATCGTACGCTTGAACGTGAGAATCTTCAAGTAACAGAATAATCCTATGAGAACTGCTACAAACTGGTGAAATTTTCATGCGTCCGACCTTACTCAATATAGTACATTTTTTTAGTCTGACCAATCCAACTGAACAGATAATTCACGGGTTACCAATTTTGCTAAACGTAGACCTTATATGGCAGCCATTAATTCCAATTGTTGGATGGATATAGGCTTAAGCGGAGCAACTAGTGTTTTTGAGGCAACTAAACTGCAAGCAACTTTAATGAGTTATATGGCGCGCAAATATACTGCAGCGGCGTAAGCATCTTCACTTGCATCTACAAAAATATGTAATTCAATTCGCTCGGCTGAACTTATCGAGTTATAACAACGCGAAAATCGTATTTCCTGAAGAGAATGCAAACAACGTATCCATCGCCACCACTTTTCCAGTCCTTCTTTTTGAATGGGCTCATCCCATATTACGCCAGAACGCCATATTTATTGCTTCTGTATTTTTGCGGAAAAGATGAAGAAATCTAAGGGACGCAAGGGATCATATATTGTCATTACGACCTCAAAATTTGTCGTTTCGTAGGTAGAACATTCTGGTCGAAAACCACCTTTGAAAACTTTACAAAATATCGTAATACTTCAGGCCTCGGTGACCACCACATTCCCAATACCATTTCATGATACTTGTCCAACTGCTCAATGTACTTATCTGGTTGTTCACATTTGCCAGTCAACGCGAACAAAACGCTTTTGCAGTTTGAACCCAGTTCCGCATCTCAAATCTGCTTTTAGCATAGAGTATTCGTACAGTAGCAGGAAGTTCAATCGTATCATTTTCTCGCTTGTCACTTTCATCCACAAACTTATTTTCTACAGTAGCCCTAACAACTACAGGGTCCTCTGGTTGAAAACGAATAGGATATTAATTTTTTGCAAAATTCGCAAGAGGGGCCGAACACGTTGCACCAAATGCCATCACCTGTATTACGTACACCCCGGAAGCCTTTGAGCTATCGCCATTTCGCCACAGGAATTGTTTGCAACTTGGTCTTCTTTTCTAATGCGAACTTGTTGAAACATTTCACGTATGTCGCCTGACATAACTATGGGCTGCTCGCGAAAACGTATTAGCACATCTACTAAGGATCCAAACAAATCAGGTCCTTTCAAAAGAGCAGAATTAAGGGCAACATTATTTACTGCCGGAGCTGCATCCCACATTAATCGTTTTTTGTTTTTATTAGGATTGGGAACAGTACAAATCGATATATACCAGGCTTTGCCATCCACGGAAATTTCAGTTTCCTTCAATTTTCTTATATACCCGTTCTACTTTTCTTGTATGGTGCTAATCATAAAATTATTTAAATCCGAATTGCAACACATTTTATCCTCAAGGCATTGTAAGCGCCAGCGTGCCATTGGAGGGGAATCAGGTAGTACTACTTGGTCATGCTTCCACAGAAGTCCAGTTTCCTGTCGTTGCTCCAGAGGAAGGTATTTTGTTGTAGCCGCGATTATGAGCAGCGAGAGCTCGTCTTCCTTTGAAACGAGTGGTCCAGATTCGCGAATATCAACAGACTCTAATGAAAAGTGTGATTTTACCAATTTTTCCAAGCGCCTATCACCACTACAAGCCCAGATGTGCATTATTCGTTGGCGTGGTTCTTTATTTCCATCCCCACGTCCGTAAACAGACTTTGCATCGAGCTGCAACAAGTTCATCGCACTCGCTTTGTCGAGTATCTTGGGGAATAAAAAGCCTTAAATTGTCCAAGCCGATAAGAATCCGTGCTCGTTCCGCAGTATATGGAGCAATTGGTAGATTTTTTAAATGTTCTCGAGCAGATACGGTACCCATGTCTAATGATTGTACAGGAAGCTTAAGTTCGCATCTTTTTCATATAAAATTTCTTGAAGTATCTGTGCAGCGGAACAGATTGAGAATTTATTTCATTTTGTTTAATATCACCTGTCCATTGTCCACAGGTCCTCCGTTGGACCAGCCATACCTAGCTCTGTTGCCAAATGTTGCTCCATAAGTGTACAAGCCGAACGTCCATCAATAAAGTCCCTTGTGTTAACAGATTTTTCGTTGGCGTGAAGAGGTACGCCAATATAGCGAAATAAAGCATGCTTATTTTGTCTAGAATGGAATTTAATAAGTTTTTGTACGGCTTCAACATTACAATCTTTTGCTGTAAAGGTAACAGAACGCTCATAATGTGGGGTGTGTAAAAGTGGATAGTGTGGTCGCGGCTGGCGTCAACACCACATTGCTTTTTAGAACTATACCGATGAATAACGTGATTCTTGAAACAGCGTATGCATAATTTTCCATCTCTAATAAATTTCCAACGCATGTCTATTTTCAGTGCGGAAATTCTTCACATTCAGTTAAACATTTCGGGCAACTATTTTTCTCCCGCTTGTTAACACTGACGTCATATACCATTATTCTCTCATGCTGCTTTTTCGGCCGCTCTTCGTCCCTTCGCTTATATTGGCTGGTGTAGCTGCATAACTCAGTGACGTGACTTGACTCCGCAAGTAGCTAAATTGAAAAACAACTCATCAAAAAAAGTGATGTCAACACGAGGATGAGTTATACTATAGCGACCCAAATCTGGTCTTAAGTCATTGGGAAATCATTTAAATAGTCTCCTAAATCAATCGCCTGCATAGTAGCACGATAATTTGGAACCGCCAATGAGAACATTTTTCAAAATTTCCAATTTCTCCACTTTTACATTTGGCTGCTGTTTCAACTTGCGCTGAAGAGTTTGATGGATGACCTCGGGCCGACCATAAGGCATTCGTAGAGTCTCAGATGCATACGACGCCGAGGTATCATAATGTTTCCCCGCACTGCTTCCAAAGCAGCACTCTTAAGAAATTTTTGCTGTCGTCTAAATTTGTCTCGATCGGTAAATTCGTATATTTCATTAGATTGTATATAATTTTTTAAGAAAATTGGCGAATCTTCGGGATTTCCAGAAAAAATTGGCAAATTTGTACTCATCACCTGACGCATAGCAATATTAGATCGAAAATAACACTTTTTCTTTCAAACCGCGAGTAGTTCTCTTTGTATATCTTTGTATATCTGTTTAATACCCTTCCTAAGTCGCTATCAGGCCTTTGAGGCTAAGTGTAACTGTTAGGTTAGTTAGGTGGATTTAGTGAGTAAAAATCTCACACTCTTGGGAGGTGCGTACCCCTCGTGACTTTTTGAAGATTTCCCCTCCCTTCGGAAAAAAATTGTAATATCCGCCATCGAATTTTGTGTATACGGAAAATTAGTGGATTGTAAATTATGTGCGAGATTTGCATTATGCGAAGATGCCTTGTAGACTAGAGGAAACGTCATAATATTTGGTACGTTAGTTGCACTGGGTATACTACAAGAGAAAACTCCATTAGGATGAGACGCAGCATGGCGAAAACTACGAAGTGCCTTGTACGGTAGCTAAGGTGTGCATTCCACTAGAGAAAATTCCGCTAGCATGAAGTCCACTTGCGGAGAAAATTTTCATATGTGCTACATATTCACTAGCAGAAGCATAAGTTGCTCCAAAATAATTATGCATGTTTTGTTGTGGTCGCGTAGGCGTAATATTGTTTTGCAGTCGAAGACTACCAAATCCAGCATTGACACTACCTGAAATATTCATAGTACGAGCACTATTTTCACTATGTGCCAATAAATCATTCACTGAAGAAGTTTTAGTAGGACGTATTGTAACATGTGGTCCATTCGTCCGCCTCATCAATGGCAAAGACATCGCGTGGCACACGTACGCGCTTTCGCCACCTATCTATACGCAGATTTTCAGATCGTGTACGTGGAAGTGAAATATCGTTTGTTAATGAATTACTTTCCTCATTAAGAGAAATGGGCTGTCCGGTGGCCCGGCTTGGAGTAGATGCTACAGTGGGTGCATGTACTGCCGTCGAACATGTGCCTGCCAAAGCGTATGTACCGGTTAGTGCAGCCATGGCGGTGGTACTAGCCCAAGGAAATAATCGTGGTGCAACAGGAGCACATGCAGCAGTTGACTGCGCTCATGTTGCACCAGAAATTGAACCTTGCTCACCGTGAGTCTCCATGCCAGGTTGCAAAGTACTGCGTAATCCAATTTCAAAATAATGTTTGGTCCGATAACTTATTCGTCAAAAAATTACAAGAATTTTAGAATTGTGAACACAATTTAAAAAAAATAGTATTTTCAGCTTTAATACACATAGCCACGAGCCAGAAATGGCAAGAAGCCTAAATCTGCAATTTATTGATAATTTATTTCAGATTTGTATAAATGTTCACTTTACAATTCTCTTACACTTGCCTTTTTTATCCACAAAAATATACTTCCTCATAAGCGTCTTAATTATAGTGTTTATTGAAGTGCAGCAATAAAGAACTAAGTGCAAAAATTCAATTAAGTTTAAATTCATTTTAATCTAGCAAATTCAAATTTTCAGTAAATTTTAGGTCTGCATATTGTCAATGTTATTTTTTAAAGAAAGAAAATAAGTGTATTAAGAGATAGCGATTACAGCGAAAAGGAGTACAAAGAATAAGGCGAAACCCTTTGGTGAAGGCAGTTAAACGACGGCGCTGCATATTAACGGCGTAATAGCCCCCCCTCCGTAAACTTCTTGCATACAATGAACGGGGTTTATTTCCTTACATCAATTTTTGGCAGCTTTACCAATGGTCTCGTGATTAATCTGTCAGCTTTTCGGCCAACGGCGCTGCACACTACTCCATCATTTGCACAATTAACATCAATTACAGTTCTTTTCCGCCAGGTGCTTCGCGTTGCGTTAACATCTACGATAATTACAAAGTCATTTATTTCAATTCGATTGGGAGAGTTTTGAATCCAAAGGCAGGGTGCATATTCCCGGATGCAACGCTTCCAGAATTGATCAACAATCTGGCTAGCAACTAGAAAGTTTCTGGTCAATGTACCACCGTCCCTAGTGTTTGTCTTATGTTCGCGTATTCCGCTCGAGCTGCCTAGGAGAAGGTGATTAGGTGTCAAAGCTTCCTATTCCAGCAAATCGAGCGGAGCATATGTTAGAGGACGTGATTTAAGGATTTGGTCCACATTAGCCATAGCTGCTCTTAGCACTTCTTCCAGTAAACCAGAAGTTGGTATGATGTCCATTAGCACAGATTTCACAGTAAGGACCATTCTTTCCCAGGAGCCCCCCTTGTGTGGGGGGGGGGGGTATAAAATACCATTCGACTTCACAGTAGCGATGCTTATCGTACGCTTGAACGTGAGAATCTTCAAGTAACAGAATAATCCTATGAGAACTGCTACAAACTGGTGAAATTTTCATGCGTCCGACCTTACTCAATATAGTACATTTTTTTAGTCTGACCAATCCAACTGAACAGATAATTCACGGGTTACCAATTTTGCTAAACGTAGACCTTATATGGCAGCCATTAATTCCAATTGTTGGATGGATATAGGCTTAAGCGGAGCAACTAGTGTTTTTGAGGCAACTAAACTGCAAGCAACTTTAATGAGTTATATGGCGCGCAAATATACTGCAGCGGCGTAAGCATCTTCACTTGCATCTACAAAAATATGTAATTCAATTCGCTCGGCTGAACTTATCGAGTTATAACAACGCGAAAATCGTATTTCCTGAAGAGAATGCAAACAACGTATCCATCGCCACCACTTTTCCAGTCCTTCTTTTTGAATGGGCTCATCCCATATTACGCCAGAACGCCATATTTATTGCTTCTGTATTTTTGCGGAAAAGATGAAGAAATCTAAGGGACGCAAGGGATCATATATTGTCATTACGACCTCAAAATTTGTCGTTTCGTAGGTAGAACATTCTGGTCGAAAACCACCTTTGAAAACTTTACAAAATATCGTAATACTTCAGGCCTCGGTGACCACCACATTCCCAATACCATTTCATGATACTTGTCCAACTGCTCAATGTACTTATCTGGTTGTTCACATTTGCCAGTCAACGCGAACAAAACGCTTTTGCAGTTTGAACCCAGTTCCGCATCTCAAATCTGCTTTTAGCATAGAGTATTCGTACAGTAGCAGGAAGTTCAATCGTATCATTTTCTCGCTTGTCACTTTCATCCACAAACTTATTTTCTACAGTAGCCCTAACAACTACAGGGTCCTCTGGTTGAAAACGAATAGGATATTAATTTTTTGCAAAATTCGCAAGAGGGGCCGAACACGTTGCACCAAATGCCATCACCTGTATTACGTACACCCCGGAAGCCTTTGAGCTATCGCCATTTCGCCACAGGAATTGTTTGCAACTTGGTCTTCTTTTCTAATGCGAACTTGTTGAAACATTTCACGTATGTCGCCTGACATAACTATGGGCTGCTCGCGAAAACGTATTAGCACATCTACTAAGGATCCAAACAAATCAGGTCCTTTCAAAAGAGCAGAATTAAGGGCAACATTATTTACTGCCGGAGCTGCATCCCACATTAATCGTTTTTTGTTTTTATTAGGATTGGGAACAGTACAAATCGATATATACCAGGCTTTGCCATCCACGGAAATTTCAGTTTCCTTCAATTTTCTTATATACCCGTTCTACTTTTCTTGTATGGTGCTAATCATAAAATTATTTAAATCCGAATTGCAACACATTTTAGCCTCAAAGCATTGTAAGCGCCAGCGTGCCATTGGAGGGGAATCAGGTAGTACTACTTGGTCATGGTTCCACAGAAGTCCAGTTTCCTGTCGTTGCTCCAGAGGAAGGTATTTTGTTGTAGCCGCGATTATGAGCAGCGAGAGCTCGTCTTCCTTTGAAACGAGTGGTCCAGATTCGCGAATATCAACAGACTCTAATGAAAAGTGTGATTTTACCAATTTTTCCAAGCGCCTATCACCACTACAAGCCCAGATGTGCATTATTCGTTGGCGTGGTTCTTTATTTCCATCCCCACGTCCGTAAACAGACTTTGCATCGAGCTGCAACAAGTTCATCGCACTCGCTTTGTCGAGTATCTTGGGGAATAAAAAGCCTTAAATTGTCCAAGCCGATAAGAATCCGTGCTCGTTCCGCAGTATATGGAGCAATTGGTAGATTTTTTAAATGTTCTCGAGCAGATACGGTACCCATGTCTAATGATTGTACAGGAAGCTTAAGTTCGCATCTTTTTCATATAAAATTTCTTGAAGTATCTGTGCAGCGGAACAGATTGAGAATTTATTTAATTTTGTTTAATATCACCTGTCCATTGTCCACAGGTCCTCCGTTGGACCAGCCATACCTAGCTCTGTTGCCAAATGTTGCTCCATAAGTGTAAAAGCCGAACGTCCATCAATAAAGTCCCTTGTGTTAACAGATTTTCCGTTGGCGTGAAGAGTTACACCAATATAGAGAATCTCATTACACACACTCGAATCATGAAAAAAACCATCCTCTCGGATATAGCCATAGGCTGTACTGGCGCCAATAGCAGTAACAGCAAAAATTCTCATACAGAAATGATGGTATATAAAGCTGTCTTGGAACGACGAATTTGCTGACTGGACTACATTTCGTAGTAGCCTGAACAAACTAAACAATACCCTATTGATGCCTCAGAGAAGGCATAAGTCGCTGCAATTTTCGCCCGATCATTTCGCCCTAACGGAACGATTGTCGTGCGGCTTCTATGATGAGCAAATTTCACGTAGCACCACTGAAAGCACACACAATACCATGGCTGGAACTCTGCTCATCAATGCTTAGTGCCCAGTTAGAAGCACGAGTAAAGGAGGACTTGGATTTAATCGATGTCCCAACGTAGCTGTGGACTGACTCACAAATTGTTCTCTCACATTCAACGTCATTCAAACCCTTTGTCGCTAACAGAATTGCAAGAATTTAAGAGCTGTCTATCGCCTATCAATAGTGATATGCCCGTTCTCAGGAAAACCCAGCAGAGTATTAATATCGTCAGAATTAAGCATCTGAAATATGTGGTTTTATTGACCTATCTTCCTTTACAGAAAAATGGACGTTTTTCCAAAACAATACTTAAGAGAACTGGCCATCTAGTCTACGATAGAAAGAAGAAGCGACGTAACAGCAACTATCACGGCTGGAAACGAATTTGGGGATATGATCTACAAAATTAACCACAAAAACTCGTTCAAAACACTAACAAGCACTGTAGCATATATATTGAGATATATAAATCATTCAAAGAAAACGAAAAAGGAACGAAAAAGTGACACTGCGGTCACTCCTTAAGAACAAAGCAAAGCTCTATCAGTCATCATCCATCCTGTGCAAGTATCTGGGTTTAAAGAAGACAACAAGGCCCTCGCCAAAAATACAAATCTGAGCAAAAATAGTCAGTTATCAAACCTCAAAGCATTTGTGGACGCCGAAGGGATGTGGGAGGACGCCGTCAAGCAGACACCATTTCATATGATGCCAAGCATACAATAACCATTCCATACAACGACCCCCTGTCAAAGCTTCTCGGAACAGAGTTTCACAAAGAACACTTGCACTGTGGGCCACAGACTCTATTAGCCCACCTTCGTCGGTGGTTCTGCCCCATAAAACGCATATACATGGTACGGTAAATTGTCCAGCATAGCGTTCGCTACTCGAAAGCGAAGCCCAATGTAATGTAATGTAATGATTGTAACGGTTAGGCTAAGGCCTTTATGCACTGCGACCAACTTGATCTATTGTGCGCCCCTTCGTCCTTAATTATTTAGTATACTTAGTATATCAAGGAATCGGACCAGCTCCTTTGGACAGAGCATTTGAAGGTCTTCATCTTCTAGTATATAGGAACCTAAGATCCTGTGTCTCCTGTGGCCTAATGCATCACAGTTGGTGATTAAGTGTCCCACAGACTCCTCTTCATCACAGCAGAATCTGCAAGTGCTCGTGCTAGATATACCTATTTTGTGTAGGTGTTTGTTGCAGGCGAAGTGGCCTGTTAATGCTCCAGAGAGTGATCTAAGGCATTTTTTGTTTAAGGTAAGAGCGATTTTTGCTCTATTAGCGTCAAAGCTCAGGAATTTTTTGGAGTGATCGAGGCCGTCAATGCCATTCCAATATTCGCTGATTTTATGTTGGATCCATTTTTTGGTCTCTTGTTTTATGTTGTTTTTATTAAAGCCAAAGAAGGGGGTGGGTCCAATAAATGATCCTTCAGCCCCTTTTTTGGCATAAAGGTCTGCCTTTTCGTTACCTTCGTGTCCTTCGTGTCCTGGCACCCAAACCAGAGAGACCTGATTGTGGATGGCCAGTTCGTTGAGTGCGTTGTTACACTCTATAAGGACTTTTGATGTAAATGTGTAGCTTTTAAGAGCTTTGAGGACTGATTGACTGTCTGAGAGTATTTTAATTTTTACTCCTTTAAGTCCTCTTTTAGATAAGATTTCCACTGTTTCCATTATAGCATAGAGCTCCGCATGGAAAATCGTGGTATCTGCACTTAGGGTTATTGATTTGTGTGCTCTAGGTCCCACTATTCCTGCTCCTACCCCCTTGAGCGTTTTGGATCCATCTGTATACCATTTTTGCGAATCATCGTGTAGCCATGTTGGGCTATCGTACCACTCCTCCCTTGATGGGAATATGACATTGTACCTCTTGGTGAAATTGAGTACTGAGTCTGTGTGGTCACTTACCTGGGTTATGTGCATAGCATCTTTGACCAAATTTAGAATTTCTAGGTGTCCAGTGAGATTTGCTGGTTTGAATTTTTCATTTGCATGGATTGAGAGTGCTTGCCTTGCAGCTTCCTCTTGTATTGCTAGGTGTAGCGGTGGTAAATTTAACAGCGCTTTCATGGCAGCAGTTGGGGTAGTTCTCATAGCCCCTGTGATGCTTAGGCATGCCAGCCTTTGTAATATGCACAGTTTTAATTTGGCTGTTGTTTGTTTTGTTTTTCCCACCATACCAATGCCCCATATAGTATGATGGGTTTAACCATTTGGGTGTATATCCAGAAGGTCATTTTGTGGCTCAGACCCCAGGATTTTCCCAGAAGTTGGTTTGTAGTCCAAAGGTTTTTCGTGGCTTTTTTATTACCGAGTTAAGGTGTGCCTCCCAGGTGAGTTTTTTATCCAGGATGATACCTAGATATTTTACCTCTTCATGTAAGGGTACCTCTATTCCATTTACTTTTAATGTTGGGATATCAAATTCCTTTTCCTGGTGAAGGGGACAATAGTGGTTTTGGTGGGGTTGATTGATAGCCCCTCTTTCCTGCACCACTCCCATGTTGTGTCTAAGGCATCTTGCATCAGGTCTCCAATAGTCCTTTCATGATTGCCTTGGATTATTATAGATATGTCATCTGCATATCCAATTGTTTTGTATCCTTTATTATTAAGGGTCTGTATTAGGTTATCAACTAGTATGGACCATAGCAGTGGTGATAGTACTCCCCCCTGCGGACATCCCTTTACCGCTGTAACACTCATGTTAACTTGCCCTAAAGAGGCTGTCATTATTCTTTGGTTTAGCATATTGCTTACCCATTTTACTATTGCTGGATCTGCTCCCCTGTTGGAGAGTGCCAGTTCTATTGCTTGAAAGTTCGCATTGTCGAAAGCACCCTCAATGTCCATGAATGCACAGAGGGCTACCTCCTTTAGGCCTAGTGCCTTTTCAATATCACGAACAATTGTGTGCAGTGCTGTGACTGTAGATTTCCCTTTTTGATAGGCAAATTGTAGCTTATGTAGTGGAGTATCAGAGATTACCTCCTCTCTTAGGTAGCAGTCCAATATCTTTTCCATGGTTTTTAATATGAAGGACGTTAGACTGATTGGCCTGTAAGATTTGGGAGATTCGGGGGGTTTATTTCCACCCTTTGGTAGGAATATAACCTTAACCTCCCGCCAAACCTTAGGAACATATCCCAATATTAAAGTAGATCTAAAGATTTGAACCAAAATTTGTATTAATCTCCTGGTCCCTTTTGAAAGTAGGGCTGGAAATATACCATCAGGTCCAGGTGATTTGTAGGGTTTAAACGAGTTGATTGCCCATTCAACCCTTTCAAATTTTACTATTCTGAAGATAGTAGAGTTTCTTGCCCTGTAGCGATTGTACGCTGACACCCCATGATCGTTGTCGCTGGTTGTGTTAGGCCGGCAATCAGGGAAATGAGTTTTAAGAAGAAGCTCTAGTGTATCCTTAAAAGTGTTTGTGAAAGTACCATCCGGTGCCTTTAGAGTGCCAATTGGATTAATTACCCCCTTGGACAGTGATTTTTGTATTCTGGCTGTCGTTGGGACATCTTTAAGTTCTTCACAGAAGTTTTTCCATGAGTTCCTTTTTGATTTCCTCAGTTCCTTGTTGTATAGTGTCAGGGATTTTTTATATTCGTCCCATGTTTTGTATTTCTTTGCGTCATTGAATTTAGACCTTGCTATTTTACGCAAATTAGCTAGTTCTTTGTTCCACCAAGGGACCCTCTTCGTTGAGGTTTTTGTCTTGAGTGGACAACATTCGTGATATGAGGATATAATGGAGTCAGTCAGAGCTTCAACTGATGCATCCAATTCCTCTGTCGATCTTATGTGAAGCATGCTTCTGGTTAGCTTAGTTTCTAAGCACTCTGAGTATTTATCCCAGTTTGTTGATTTAGGGCTTCAATAGAGCATTACGCTCTTATTTAACCCCATGATTTCAAAGAGAATATGTTTATGATCAGACATTGAGTCCTCATCAGAGACTCCCCAGTTCGTGATCATATCAAGTGAATTATTTGTTATGAGTGTTAAGTCAAGAACCTCTTGTCGTATGGCATTTTCAAAGGTGGGTTTATTGCCCCTGTTTGCAATAGCTATGTTAGTTTGTAGTAAAAATTCTAGGAGCGACTCACCTCTTGTGTTTGTATCTGTACTGCCCCAGATTGTATTGTGCGCATTTGCATCGCAACCAATGATTAACGTCTTGTTGTGTGTCTTGCAGTAGTTCACTAGACCTATGATATTCGGTGGTGGTGCTTCGTTGGTGTCTCCTGGAAAGTAAGCTGAGGCTACGACAGCCTCTATTTTCTTCCCATTTGCATCCACTTCGACGAGTGCTGCTGCTGTGTCGCCATTTATAAACTCTATAAATGGCAGATATTTAATGTTGGTATCAATGATAAGTGCAGCCCTTGGTTTGACTGCACCCACGTCATAGATTACCTGTGTGTTTGGTGTCTTGAGGCCTACTATCTTGCCTCTATGTATCCAGGGCTCCTGGATAAGTCTTATGTTGGTGCTTCCACAGGCAAACCTTCTGCTAAGTTCGGCTGTTGCAGCCTTAGCATGGTGAAGATTTGCCTGGATGCACTTCAAGTTGGTGCTACTGAGTTGGGATTGGATGGAGTACTTTCGTCCTCTTCTTCCAACTCCACAGCATTAATTTTATCCGCCAGCTCATCAGCATTGGGGGATGCAGCCTTTAGCCTGAGACTCACTTGGCCAAATCTAAAGTTGACCTTATCACCGGATTCCACAAGGCTGGCTGCTGATTTCTGGTCTACTGCTAGGACCAGAGTTACGTTAGAGCCTCTTTCAGCTCTTTGTAGTATACGCCACGACTCGACGTAGAGGCCTTTTTTCTGCCCCTGCAAAAAGTACAGGATCTCAGAGGTCTCCAGGGACTGGGAGTTGGGAAAGTACCCCACAGCGATCCGCGAAGGAGGTACCTTGGACTCCTCTGTGACCCACAGTGAAGCACCTTCCCAAGGCTACGCGTTGGTGATGGCCGCCTTCAGCCAGTCTGTTGACGCGCTATCTTTACAATGCAGAACCATGTATCCTGCTTTGTAGATAGCGCCCAGGAACGCTGGTTTTGTAGCCTGTTGTTTTCCGGCTATGATTTTATCCAGGATGAGTTTCTGGATGGAGTCCATTTGCTCCGTTGTTAGGGGCGTATTGGGATAGTCTCTTGCGAGTACTGCCATTTTGATGCCTGTCACCACATCCTTGTAGGAGGCAGTGGGCTGCCTCTTCTTGGATGTATTTTCGTCTGCTGCAGAGGTTGCTACTTGTGCTGTTTTAATAGCCGGTGCTGCTGCTGCTGCTACGGCCTTGGAGGTGGAGGGTTGATCATCCCTTAGCCGCTTTTTATATGTGGCCTCTGGAGGTGTTTGTTTGTCCGACCTCTGCCTTTTGGGGCCTGGTTTTCCGCCTTCGACCTTGTTTGTGGGCATAGGGAGCATAGCTTTGGCGTAAGCCTCTTCTCTGCTGAACCCTTTCTTGAGGAAGTAACTGAACCTCTTTTTGCCCGCGCCGCTGAGTTTTTTAGGCTTTTCAGCTGCTGCTTCCGTGCCTATCGCATTTTGGAGGTCGGCGTTTTGGCTCGCGCCAATCGAGGGCTGCTCTGCCTCTCTTTGCTGAGGTGCTGTGGCCTCTTTGTGTGAGCTATTGTGGCTGCTCTCGCCATTCGGTTTTTGTTTATCTGTGTTCATTTTGTTCCCACGAGTAAAGGGGAAATATCGGTCCACCACGCCAGTGCCCCGGTAGCGCGGTAAGGCATGGATTGAAATGGGGCCTTGCCTGGGCACCCCAAGTTCGCTATTAAGCTTGGCTCTACCCCGTCAAGCAAGCCCACAAGCATAGCTGTTCCACTGTGGGTTTAGGGGGTTTGTTTGGGTCAATAGGCCCGTCCGCGCTCCAGACTGGAGATCCAGAGCGCGGGCGAACCCTTGCCCCAGGGAGTTTTCCTTCTCCCCGCCCGGCTATCGGCGGCTCAACCTCAGCAGAGACATGACCGTACTGAAAATGAGCCATTGGTCTGAAAGATAGCCGCACTTCCCCGAAGGGCTGACCAATTAGCTAGCGCCAAGCGGGCAACCTAGCTAGCCCCTCAACGTCTGACCAGGAATCGTAGTTATCTACTTTCAGCCTGTACGTTGGTGGTAGTTCTTTGTTTATATGCTGGACCACATCCCAGTCTTCTATGTAACATGTTCCAGCACATATCAAACCCCTAAGCGAAGCCCAAACTTTTTCAACAAATTATGAGAGGTTACCTGCAGAACGAGTCCAGCCAGCACGATCATTCATCAATTCAGGAGTCTATTTTTGCGGCCCCTTCATTTCAAGGAGCGAGGGAAAAGGCCACACAAAGCTTATGCAGCAGTGTTTTACTGCTTTGACACCAAGGTGGCGCATCTTGAAGTAGTCGGCGATTTAACCACAGAAGATTTCATTGGATGCCTAAATATCTTCATTAGCCGACGAGGCAGCAAACTTCACAGGCACAAGAGGCTGTATACACGACATGCATCAACAAGGGTATCAAATTCAAGTTCATTCCACCAGGAGCATCACACTTTGGCGAATTATTGGAATCAGCAATAAAATCTGTTAAAACTCTTTTGTAAGAAGTGTGGGCAGTGCCTTATTAACGTATGAAGAATTGGAAACAGTGATGGTTGAAATAGAAGCCATTTCAAACTCTCGACCACCTGGTTTGCAATGTTGCATGTTGTTGGTTTGATGAATTGGGGAGAGAACTGGTGGTTGCACTAGGATATAGCGAATTGTGCATGTTCAAAACACATCGGGGTTATTTTATTCCTAAATTTGGTTCCAATACAGGCACTTTAACCTGTTGTTTCAAGTACTTGAATTTAAACTACTTGTTGATGGATGAAGACATGTCACTTGGTATAGGCTTGGTTATAATTCAAATTTTTATTTTAAAACTATGGCCTTAAATACAAATTAATTACAATAAAACACAACAAAATATTCAAAAATGCATAAGCAGCAAAATTTAAAGTGTTGGGTTATGGGTAATGATCTTACGTTGACTTAAAACCAACGCAGAATTATTTTTGCTGACTTGCCATCATACTGGTGTTTCACCAACCGCTATCAAAGGTAATTAACTTTCCGCGTTCTGTAAAAAACCGGATGACGAATTTGCTGTCCCTACGATAAGTAAATTTTCGTACAAATTTACTTATGTAAACAGTTTTTCAAAAGAAACGCTATAAAAGTAAATCGATAGTGACAGCAAACGACGCCATATTTTTTCCCGCTCTTTCGACATTTCTCTTCAGTAAGGTTTGCCATTTCATCATGCACAGATATACGAGCCAACAACGAGTCGAAATTATTAAAATTTACTACCGAAATTCGGAGTCAGTCGCCTCAACTTTAAGAGCGCTACGTCCAATTTATGATGAGGCTCATTTCTGGCTGAATGGCTTCGTCAATAAGCAAAATATGCGTTATTTGTTAGACAGCAATCCACACGTACTCCATGAGTCATCATTGCATCCCGAAAAATTTACGGTTTGGTGTGGTTTATGGGCCGGCGGCGTCATTGGGCCGTACTTCTTCCGTGATGATCAAGACCGGCACATTACTGTGAATGCGAATCGCTACCGTTCAATGATAACCGAATATTTTTGGCCCCAATTGGATAATATGGACTTGGAGGATATGTGGTTCCAACAGGACGGCGCCACAAGCCACACAACGAATGCCAGAATCAATTTACTGCAAACAAAGTTTGGTGAACGTGTTATCTCACGAAATGGCCCAGTCGATTGGCCGCCTCCGTCGTGCGATTTGACGCCGTTAGATTATTTCCTGTGGGGCTACGTCAAGTCTATGGTCTATGCCAACAAGCCAGCGACGATTGATGAACTTCGTACGAATATCGAACGTGAAATTGCAGCAGTATCGGCCGATTTATGCTTGAAAACCGTTGAAAATTGGGTTCAGCATCTGGACTTCTGCAAGCGTGCCCGTGGTGGCCATGCAAAAGAAATCGAGGTCCATACATAATGGCATCGAACGTACTTTCACAGGAATAAAGAATTTCATTGATATCTAAAACCGGTTTTGTTTTATTTTAAAAAAACTTTTGTAGCGCTCTTATTGAAAAACCCGATATATCACTTTAGAAACGCTGTTAAACTTTCATTTAATCGGACAATTCATTAAATAAGTCACACTCCCCGTAAAAAATCATATATAAAATTATTCGGCAGATTCATTTCTGTGTTTTAAAATTTCTTTAGGAAAAAATATATATATTAATAATAAATTATTTTAAATTGGGTTAATTGGAGGTGTATTTAGTTATTATTATTATTTTATTATTTCAATAATCTTTAATTTTACATTTACAATAGTAGAAATAAAAAAATATATATAAATATGTTGTGGTGAACGTATCGTGTGCAAGAGTAAATATATATATATATATATATATATATATATATATATATATATATATATATATATATATATATATTATATATATATATATATATATATATATATATATATATATATATATATATATAATATATATTATATATATATATATATATATATATATATATATATATATATATATATATATATATATATATATATATATATATATTACAGTGATGCTCGGCAATACGCCATTGAGCAAATACTATTGTGAGCCGAAGAAAGGCAATAGTTGGAGTTGCCAGTTGGAAACTGATTTCTTTAATTCCCGAGCAGGGATTTTATATTTTTTACTTAAGTTACATTTTTCGATAACAATTTCGATTATTCTAATTTGTTTACATATATCTAATCCCTTTCGCTTAAAATTAAAATCAAATTCCACTCAAATACAAGCAATTGATTCTATTCTATATACGAGTATATATATATATATATATATATATATATATATATATATATATATATATATATATATACATATATATATATATATATATATATATATATATATATATATATATATATATATATATATATATATATATATATATATATATATATATATATATATATATATATATATATATATATATATATATATATATACATATATATATATATATATATATATATATATATATATATATATATATATATATATATATATAAGTTATCACGCAGCGTTCCCACGAAGCACCTGACAATAATGAGAGGATCCACTTACAATCACTAAGTATGTGCCGACGTAGTGCACGCGCATCCGGCAGGGCTGCAGCGAGTGCACTGGCGACTTAGCCATTGTGGGAACCGTCATGTCAGCAGTTTTAGGGTAGCGGCTAAGTTAGGCTATGCTTATGTTTATTCTAGGCTATAAAGATGTGTACCGTTTTATTATTCGGCAGTCCGCATTTGGATAGACCGAATAGCTGCCAAAATAAATTACTTAAACAAAATATCAGTGCATTTCAATTGGAGCCAGTGGTCGGCTTCATAAAATTATTATTTTTTATGTGACGCGTCGCGATCCCGTTAACTTATATATATTGGTAAAGCTGGCAAAAATTTATGTAAGGAAATAAACCCTGTTCATTGTATGCAAGAAGTTTACGGAGGGGGCCTTTTACGCCGTTAATATGCAGCGCCGTCGCTTAACTGCCTTCACCAAAGGGTTTCGCCTTCTTCTTTGTGCTCCTTTTCGCTATAATCGCTATCTCTTAATACACTTATTTTCTTTCTTTAAAAAATAACTTTGACAACATGCAGACCTAAAATTTACTGAATATTTGAATTTGCGCTCGCCAAATGTGGCACATGTTGGACGGCAGTACATGCACCCACTGTAGCATCTACTCCAAGCCGGGCCACCGGGCAGCCCATTTCTCTTAATGAGGAAAGTAATTCATTAACAAACGATATTTCACTTCCACGTACACGATCCGAAAATCTGCGTATAGATAGGTGGCGAAAGCGCGTACGTGTGCCACGCGATGTCTTTGCCATTGATGAGGCGGACGAATGGACCACATGTTACAATACGTCCTACTAAAAATTCTTCAGTGAATGATTTATTGGCACATAGTGAAAATAGTGCTCGTACTATGAATATTTCAGGTAGTTTCAATGCTGGATTTGGTAGTCTTCGACTGCAAAACAATATTACGCCTACGCGACCACAACAAAACATGCATAATTATTTTGGAGCAACTTATGCTTCTGCTAGTGAATATGTAGCACATATGAAAATTTTCTCCGCAAGTGGACTTCATGCTAGCGGAATTTTCTCTAGTGGAATGCATTCCTTAGCTACCGTACAAGGCACTTCGTAGTTTTCGCCATGCTGCGTCTCATTCTAATGGAGTTTTCTCTTGTAGTATACCCAGTGCAACTAACGTACCAAATATTATGACGTTTCCTCTAGCCTACAAGGCATCTTCGCATAATGCAAATCTCGCACATAATTTACAATCCACTAATTTTCTGTATACACAAAATTCGATGGCGGATATTACAATTTTTTTCCGAAGGGAGGGGAAATCTTCAAAAAGTCACGAGGGGTACGCACCTCCCAAGAGTGTGAGATTTTTACTCACTAAATCCACCTAACTAACCTAACAGTTACACTTAGCCTCAAAGGCCTGATAGCGACTTAGGAAGGGTATTAAACAGATATACAAAGATATACAAAAAGAACTACTCGCGGTTTGAAAGAAAAAGTGTTATTTTCGATATAATATTGCTATGCGTCAGGTGATGAGTGCCAATTTGCCAATTTTTTCTGGAAATCCCGAAGATTTGCCAATTTTTATAAAAAATTATGTACAGTCTAATGAAATATACGAATTTACCGATCGAGAAAATGTTATACGACAGCAAAAAGTTCTTAAGAGTGCTGCTTTGGAAGCAGTGCGGGGAAACATTATGATACCTCGGCCTCGTATGCATCTGAGACTCTACGAATGCTTTATGGTCAGCCCGAGGTCATCCATCAAACTCTTCAGCGCAAGTTGAAACAGCAGCCAAATATAAAAGTGGAGAAATTAGAAATTTTGAAAAATGTTTTTCATTGGCTGTTCCAAATTATCTACTATGCAGGTGATTGATTTAGGAGACTATTTAAATGATTTCCCAATGACTTAAGACCAGATTTGGGTCGCTATAGTATAACTCATCCTCGTAGGTAGGTAGGTAGGTAGGAGTTGCCGCCCAGTTTGCACATAATGGCCCATTGTGATACCACGGTGTGGCGCCGTTCAAAAAAGCATTAAGTCTAATCGCTGTCAGCTTGGCTTGTTGCTTAACCAGGATCCCCGAGGGGAGCCAGTGCAAAATGGCAAAAACGGCTTTCGTAGGTGTGCTACGAAGAGCGCCAGTGATCAGTAGAGCAATGGATCTTCTGATTTATCAAGGGGTTTGATATTACAGGCTTTTTCGAGACCTTGCCACCAGAAGACCGGCCCGTATAACAGGTTTGGTTCAACGATGGCCGTGTAGAGCCAGAGCACGACTCGAGGACGAAGTCCCCATCGTGCACCAACTGCTCTTTTACAGCAGTATATAGCGCATGTTGCCTTACGTGCCCTCTCATCTAGATTGGCTTTCCAATTAAGCTTTGGGTCGAGAATCAGGCCTAAGTACTTAACGTGTGTGCTCAAAGAGAGCGGAGTGCCGCTTAGACTAGGCATTGTAAACTTTGGAATTTTGTACTTCCTAGTGAAAAGCATAGTCTCGGTTTTGGATGGGTTAACCCCAAGTTCGAATTCGCGACACCAGTTCGACACAATAGAGAGTGAATAGTTCAGTTTTTCGGAAAGTGTTTGGGGGAATTTTCCGGATGCCGCGATTGCTTTGTCGTCCGCATAGGCTATCACTTTGCATCCAGTAGATTCCAATATCACCAGTAGTGTGTTAACTGCCAGGTTCCAGAGGAGGGGTGATAAAACACCCCCTTGTGGCGTGCCCCTGTTAACCACCCTCCTGGACTGAGCACTGCCGATCGTGGAAGTGATGATCCTAGATTTTAGTAGAAGCTCTATAAATTTAAGAAGACCTGAATTCAGGTTAAGATTATAGAGTGCGGAGATGACAGCGTTGGGGCATACATTGTTGAATGCTCCCTCGATGTCCAGAAATATAGCAAGTGTGAATTCCTTGTACGCCAAGGATTTGTCAACTTGAGAAATGAGAGAATGAAGTGCTGTTTCAACCGATTTGCCTTTAGAGTAAGCGTGTTGAGATACAGAGAGAAGAGAAGGGTTGATCGATGTCCTGATATGTAGGTCAAGAGCTCTTTCTAGAACCTTAAGAAGAAAGGATGTTAGACTTATGGGTCTGTAATCCTTAGGTTTGGTGTGCGAGGCCTTCCCAACTTTTGGTATGAAGACGACCCGAGCCGTGCGCCAGCGTAAGGGAATGTATTGCAATCTGAGGCTTGCATTATATATTTGAAGCAGTCATGGAAGGATAATCTCTTCCCCATTTTGGATATCGGCAGGAATGATGCCGTCCGGTCCGGGGGACTTGTATGGCTTAAAGGTTTGAATGCACCACTCAAGGTGACTTTTTGTCACTTGGAATGTGGGGAGGCTACCATGGGAAACCTGCTCCACCTGGTAGAGTGCTTGATCCGCTGAGACTAAACTCCCTGGGAAGTGGGTGTCTAGTAGGATATCAACGGTTTCGGCGCTTGAGTGAGTGCAGCTGGCATCTGGTTTTTGGATACAGTCAAGGGCTTTGTGAGAGGAGTGGAGAATTTTTCGAAGACGGCTAGCCTCGGACTTAAGTGACTTATTGCGTTAACTATTTGAAGTTTGGTAAATTTCTTAATTGGTAACTCCATTTGGTGGGTTTGCTCCAGAGAAGTATTAATTGCTTTGTCTGTGGTTGAATCACCTTCAATATTATGTGGAATGAATACATCCTTCAAATGGCAAGATTTTTCAATGGGTAATTTTGCCCAGGAGTTGTCAGGTTTCGGATTGGAAGCTGATACAATATTGTGTTCTCAACTCTTTTATTTGCTTTCCAAAGAGAAGAATTAGAAACACGAGTTAAATATTCTGTAGAAAATTCTACAGTTCCCGCTCTTTTTAGCCTTGAAGAATTCCTTTTTACCTATTTTTTATCATATTAAGGAGACGTTTATCTTCAGAAAATCTAGTCCGATACCAATCTTTTCTTGCCAGTCGTTTTTCTTTTATTTTTTTTTTAGCGATATGCTCATTCTAATTCGTTCCTCTTCGGATGTTAGGTATATAAGTTGGGGTAGCCTGCCATGCTGCCTCCTGAATGGATTTGGATAGATATTCGGTTGCTTCAAATATCTCCTCCTCACTTTTTAGAGACAATATTTAAAATCGACGAAAAAATAATTTTAAATTGAGTCCAGTGCGTTTGTTTTTTGTAGAGCTGACATTTGCGAATATTATTTTGCAATAATTATGGTATGGTAATAATGACTGGCGAATGATCTGAAGTTAAGTCTAACCTGGTTTTGTAAAGAAAGTGCTGATTTTAAGGCCTCTAGCTACACAAAATTCTATAAGATCGGGCATTTTTTTGTTTTGGATCAGATAACCAATACGTAGGCTCTCCAGTAGACAAGGCTTTCAACTTCATACATCTCAATGCATCATACATTTCACGCCCCTTGTTTGTAGTTATACGAGATCCCCAAGTTGTGCTTTTAGCGTTGTATTCGCCTCCTACTATGAATCTGTTACCTACTTTTTTGAAGAATTCAATGTAGGCTTCCTTTTTAATTTTATATATCGGAGGACTATAGATAGCTGACAAACCAAATGATCCGAATAGATCTTTAACTACGACATTTGTGGCTTGGATCTAATTTGTGTTGTAGTTGGTGGATTCATAATGTTTAATAATCCGTGAGCTGTGCCATCAGAATGCATCGATTGATAAAAGCAATAATAATGTTTCTGAAACTAATAGAATATATATAGTATTTTTTTGGTAAAAACAGTTTTAATTCAGATGAATGGTGACACAGTCCATTTGGATTCCACAGAACGACGTTTATGGACATAGGGTTATTTTAGAAACGAGATTTACTAGTAAATTAGTCATGGCTGTTATTTGACTCATCATGTCCTTCAGCAATTTCATCATTTCGTGTATCTCGCTGATCAAGGGATCGCTTTGTTGACTTTTACTGCTAGAATCCACTTGGGAAGGTTGATATCTGATCTCTTGAGCGTAGGTTGGTTGTTGTTGTTGATGCAAGTACTATTTCGGTTGACGATCAGCTGTGGCATTGATATTTATTTGTAAAAGTAAATCTTTCTTCCTTAATGCCGGAAAAGTGGACAAGTTCAGCTTTTAATATATAATGCACCCTTTATAAATCGCAGGGTGATTTCCCGAACAAAGCCCATATTTGACCTCACTTGATTTGGTTTTCTTTTTGCAATCAGCTGAGGCGTGATTACTAGCACATTTTATGCATTAGGGTTGTCTTCGACATCCAGATTTTGTGTGACCATAATGTTGACATTTGGAACATTGAGGTAGTTCTCGTTTGGGGTGAGGTGGCTCGAATATAACATGTAGCATACTTTTAATATCGTAGATGTCTTGATTATTCGAATTTTCTTGCAATACTACAACGAACATTAGGAGCTCCCTTTTTGTTTGGCTGTATTTCATACTCAAAACAATAGTAGCGAAGTGAGCGTGTATTTCTGGACAAGACTTTATTTCATCTACCTTCATTGATAAATTAATGTTTTCTCAAGTTTATCTTTAAACTTCTTTAATTTTTTGGCTTGTATGTGTAGATACCGAATATGCTGTTTGATTATATTAGAAAATATTTCTGGACTGGAATTTTGGGTTGAATTTTATCTCGAATTGAAGAAATTACGCTGAGTTCATATTGATCAGCAGCGAATTCATTCAGCATGTGTAGCAGAGGCTGAATAAAATCTACTTCGTCCACAAATATAGGTGGACATTTAGGAGGTTTTTCTTTTTCTGCCGACTTTTGATGTTCAGTATCCTCGTATCCATAAACTGAAAGAGTTTAGAAACGATTTGGGGCACTCAGCCAATAGCTTCCAGCTTCTTTTGTTTAGTCGGTTTTCATTTTTTGAGGGCTATCTCTGAGCATTTTTGAGATTGTAACTTCCAGACATTGCATAGCGCTTGTCGGAGCAATCTTTGATTTCTCACAGATACCATTTTTTTTAGTTCGGTAACTAGGTCACCAGTTGAGTAAGAGCGTTGCCGCTGGGGTTCATTTGGTAAAACCAAAGAATGCTTTTTTATAAAAAAAATAAATAAATATATATATATATATATATATATATATATATATATATATATATATATATATATATATATATATATATATATATATATATATAAAATCATTTAGTTAAGATCAGCCGCCAAGATCTGCTAATCGATATTTCATGTTATATGTCAGGTGTGTATGTTAGTCTCCGTCCAGGAGAAATATGTTAGGGAATGACATACAAATAGCTTCTGTAGGTGCCTTCTCGTCCAAGTTTACGCTTGGGTCTAATTTCAGTGATTCTAGTATTGTCCCCATCCTTTCCTTACGTATAACTGCTTAATTTGATTAAGCGACACCGAGTTTGGATCCTTAAAACTACAATAATTCGAAAACTAAGGCTTAAAGTCCTTATCTATATAATATTCCTCATCTTATGCATTTATTACACAAGCATACACCTTTCCCTTGTCAACATGCGTTATGGTCTCTCCCATATATACATCTTCCGCCAGCTACTGCTTGGGAAAACAACAGTCCGAAGTTTCGTGTTTAAACGGAGAGTAATTACTCTCGTTGACTTTGCGCCTACCATTCACGGATTACTACTATTAACTCTATTCACGGTTCCTTCCCGCAGTGACTTACGGGAAGTGTCAGAATCCTATTCTTGCTCTTACCAAAAATCGATAACTCTTTAGCTTCTGCATTCAGAATGCTGTGGCCCCAAAAACCTTAGGGCCCAATTATATCATCAACCGGGACACCTTCCTTTTCTAGTTCCACTACGTTCATTCTGAAACTTGGTTGTCCTTGTTAGGTTGGTTGTCCTTGTTAGGATCTCTCGACCGGGATTCCTTGGTCCTTTTGTTGCGGAAAATGGCTCACAAATCTACCGACTTTTCATGTATTCCGTTGTTTTACCGCAGTTGCCAGCGCAAGCGTGGTATTCCAGCAGATTCCACCTGCTGTCGCTCGCTGTTGGATTGCTGCTTCAGCGGAAGAGACCGCTTCAACTAACTTTGCTATACTTCTGTGCGTTAGGTTAAGTGTGTAATTTCCAAAGTCCCTATTTATAAGGCCCGCCTTGAATTCAGAAATCATAGCTCGTCCCCAAGCTCTCAGTTCCTCACCTTTAGGTTAGCTGTGTCTACCGAATGCTGAGGCTAAACTCCCTGGGAAGTGGGTGTCTAGCAGGATATCAAGGGTTTCGGCGCTTGAGTGAGTCCAGCTGCCATCTGGTTTTTGGATACAGTCAAGGGCTTTGTTAGAGGAGTGGAGAATTTTACGAAGACGGCTAGCCTCGGACGTCGATTCAATGCTTTCGCAAAATTCCCTCCATGACGCTCGTTTCCCTCATCCTCGTGTTGTCATCACTTTTTTTGATGAGTTGCTTTTCAATTTAGCTACTTGCGCGAGTCAAGTCACGACAGTGAGTTATGCAGCTACACCAGCCAATAGAAGCGAAGGGACGAAGAGCGGCCGAAAAAGCAGCATGAGAGAATAATGGTATATGACGTCAGTGTTAACAAGCGGGAGAAAAATAGTTGCCCGAAATGTTTAAAAGAGCATTGCTTGACTGAATGTCAAAAATTTCCGCACTGAAAATAGACATGCGTTGGAAATTTATTAGAGATGGAAAATTGTGCATACGCTGTTTCAAGAATCACGTTATTCATCGGTATAGTTATAAAAAGCAATGTGGTGTTGACGCAAGCCGCGACCACACTATCCACTTTTACACACCCCACATTATGAGCATTCTGTTACCTTTACAACAAAAGAATGTAATGTTGAAGCCGTACAAAAACTTATTAAATTTCATTCTAAACAAAATAAGCACGCTGTATTGCGCTATATTGGTGTAACTCTTCACGCCAACGGAAAATCTGTTAACACAATGGACTTTATTGATGGACGTTCGGCTTGTACACTTATGGAGCAACATTTGGCAACAGAGCTAGGTATGGCTGGTCCAACGGAGGACCTGTGGACAATGGACAGGTGATATTAAACAAAATGAAATAAATTCTCAATCTGTTCCGCTGCACAGATACTTCAAGAAATTTTATATGAAAAAGATGCGAACTTAAGCTTCCTGTACAATCATTAGACATGGGTACCGTATCTGCTCGAGAACATTTAAAAAATCTACCAATTGCTCCATATACTGCGGAACGAGCACGGATTCTTATCGGCTTGGACAATTTAAGGCTTTTTATTCCCCAAGATACTCGACAAAGCGAGTGCGATGAACTTGTTGCAGCTCGATGCAAAGTCTCTTTACGGACGTGGGGATGGATATAAAGAGCCAGCCCAACGAATAATGCACATCTGCGCTTGTAGTGGTGATAGGCGCTTGGAAAAATTGGGTAAAATCACACTTTTCATTAGAGTCTGTTGATATTCGCGAATCTGCACCACTCATTTCAAAGGAAGACGAGCTCTCGCTGCTCATAATCGCGGCTACAACAAAATACCTTCCTCTGGAGCAACGACAGGAAACTGGACTTCTGTGGAAGCATGACCAAATAGCACTTCCTGAATCCCCTCCAATGGCACGCTGGCGCTTACAATGCCTTGAGGATAAAATGTGTTGCAATTCGGATTTAAATAATTTTATGATTAGCACCATACAAGAAAAGTAGAACGGGTATATAAGAAAATTGAAGGAAACTGAAATTTCCGTGGATGGCAAAGCCTGGTATATACCGATTTGTACTGTTCCCAATCCTAATAAAAACAAAAAACGATTGATGTGGGATGCAGCTCCGGCAGTAAATAATGTTGCCCTTAATTCTGCTCTTTTGAAAGGACCTGATTTGTTTGGATCCTTAGTAGATGTGCTAATACGTTTTCGCGAGCAGCCCATAGTTATGTCAGGCGACATACGTGAAATGTTTCAACAAGTTCGCATTAGA
Source organism: Clusia tigrina (assembly GCA_920105625.2). NCBI lineage: Eukaryota > Metazoa > Arthropoda > Insecta > Diptera > Clusiidae > Clusia > Clusia tigrina. Next base: position 316,448,725 of record OV050030.1, read on the forward strand.
AAAGAAGACCAAGTTGCAAACAGTTCCTGTGGCGAAATGGCGATAGCTCAAAGGCTTCCGGGGTGCAACATGTTCGCCCCCTCTTGAGAATTTTGCAAACAAATTAATATGCTATTCGTTTTCAACCAGAGCACCCTGTTAGGGCTACTGTAGAAAATACGTTTGTGGATGAAAGTGCCAAGCGAGAAAATGATACGATTGAACTTGGTGCTACTGTACGAAAACTCTATGCTAAAAGCAGATTTGAGATGCGGAACTGGGTTCAAACTCCAAAAGCGTTTTGTTCGCGTTGACTGGCAAATGTGAACAAGCAGATAAGTACATTGAGCAGTTGGACAAGTATCATGAAATGGTATTGGGAATGTGGTGGTCACCGAGACCTGAAGTATTACGATATTTTGTAAACTTTTCAAAGGTGGTTTTCGACCAGAATGTTCTACCTACGAAACGACAAATTTTGAGGTCGTAATGACAATATATGATCCCTTGCGTCCCTTAGATTTCTTCATCTTTTCCGCAAAAATACTGATGCAATAAATATGGCGTTCTGGCGTAATATGGGATGAGCCCATTCAAAAAGAAGGATTGGAAAAGTGGTGGCGATGGATACGTTGTTTGCATTCTCTCGATTTTCGCGTTGTTATAACTCGATAAGTTCAGCCGAGCGAATTGAATTACATATTTTTGTAGATGCAAGTGAAGATGCTTACGCCGCTGCAGTATATTTGCGCGCCATATAACTCATAAAAGTTGCTTGCAGTTTAGTTGCCTCAAAAACAAGAGTTGCTCCGCTTAAGCCTATATCCATCCAACAATTGGAATTAATGGCTGCCATATAAGGTCTACGTTTAGCAAAATTGGTAACCCGTGAATTATCTGTTCAGTTGGATTGGTCAGACTAAAAAAGTGTACTATATTGAGTAAGGTCGGACGCATGAAAATTTCACCAGTTTGTAGCAGTTCTCATAGGATTATTCTGTTACTTGAAGATTCTCACGTTCAAGCGTACGATAAGCATCGCTACTGTGAAGTCGAATGGTATTTTATACCCCCCCACACAAGGGGGGCTCCTGGGAAAGAATGGTTCTTACTGTGAAATCTGTGCTAATGGACATCATACCAATTTCTGGTTTACTGGAAGAAATGCTAAGAGCAGCTATGGCTAATGTGGACCAAATCCTTAAATCACGTCCTCTAACATATGCTTCGCTCGATTTGCTGGAATAGGAAGCTTTGACACCTAATCACCTTCTCCTAGGCAGCTCGAGCGGAATACGCGAACATGAGACAAAAACTAGGGACGGTGGTACATTGACCAGAAACTTTCTAATTGCTAGCCAGATTGTTGATCAATTCTGGAAGCGTTGCATCCGGGAATATGCACCCTGCCTTTGGATTCAAAACTCTCCCAATCGAATTGAAATAAATGATTTTGTAATTATCGTAGATGTTAACGCAACGCGAAGCACCTGGCGGAAAGGAACTGTCATTGATGTTAATTGTGCAAATGATGGAGTAGTGTGCAGCGCCGTTGGCCGAAGAGCTGACAGATTAATCAAGAGACCATTGGTAAAGCTGGCAAAAATTGATGTAAGGAAATAAACCCCGTTCATTGTATGCAAGAAGTTTACGGAGGGGGGCTATTACGCCGTTAATATGCAGCGCCGTCGCTTAACTGCCTTCACCAAAGGGTTTCGCCTTATTCTTTGTACTCCTTTTCGCTGTAATCGCTATCTCTTAATACACTTATTTTCTTTCTTTAAAAAAATAGCTTTGCCAACATGCAGACCTAAAATTTACTGAATATTTGAATTTGCTAGATTAAATTGAATTTAAACTGAATTGAATTTTTGTACTGAGTTCTTTGTGGCTGCATTTTAATAAATACAATAATTAAGTCGCTGGTGAGCAAGTATATCTTTGTGGATAAAAAACACAAGTGTAAAAAAGATGTAAAGCTAACATTTGTACAGATCTGAAATAAATTATCAACAAATTGCAGATTTTAGCTTCTTGACACTTCTGGGTCCTGGCTAGATGGATTAATGCTGAAAATACTGTTTTTCTTTTACTTGTGCTCACAATGTTCGTGTGCTGTTGTTGCGTTTCAATTGCCGTGATTAAACTATCGGACCCAATTAGACAGTCATCCATGTAGAAGTTGCTTCGGAGAGCTTCAGCCCCAAGTGGATCTTGAGAACTGTGCTCATTTCCTAATTGTTGAAGGCACTTGATTGCCAGTTATGGTGCTGACAGAGTCCCGTATGTCCCCGTGTTTAGTTGGTAATATTGCAGGGTTTCGGTGGGATCTTTCCTCCAAACGATTAGCTGGTACTTTCGATCGTCCGGATGAACCAAGATTTGTCTGTACATTTTTTGTATGTCAGACATGAAGACAAATCGTGGATATCGGAATCGCATTAAATCGTACAGAGTTTTCTTGGAAACTTTGGGCATGTATGCATTAAGTTGTTGAGAGCCGCTTTATTTCATGTTGGTCTAAGTTGACACAAGCCGAGACGTCCGTTAGCAGATCAAACCCGATTATCGCGTCAAAGATGTTTAGAGTGGGAAACATGTGAAAGGTAGATGTTCTTATCAGCACATTCATTCGTAGTGACATGCACGCTCCCCACCACAGTTTTGACCCTAAATGTTTTGAAAACCGGCTTTATTCCCCGCAGGGCACGGATATCCCAATCATAATTCTTGGCACATGCAGTCGGATGATACAGGTGAAATCGGGCGAGAGTTAAGTATGGCTCCAATCTCAACCATTGTCGGTGTCAGCTCTTCAAAGGGGACTTGATGAATCCGCCGAAATGTGGTGCCCTTGGAGGTATGAAATGAAAGTTTGATAAATTCATTAGTACAAAAGTTTTTTTATAAAAGTTTGATTTTAATTGAGCATCAAAAAGGAATTTATTGAGAAGCCCTAATTTATTACTAGCAGCAGAGAAATTGGTAGCATTATCGCAGAATATGTCAGTAGATATACCTCTTTTCTCGATCATACGCTTTAATGCTGCTATCTATTGCCGGGTCTGAGACAATTTCAATGTGAACTGATTTCAACTAGAGAGATACAAAAATCGCAATATATGTCTTTCTCTGGAATTCGATAATATGTCTTTATTGGGCAACAAAAGTTAACTGCATAGCGAGAAAGTGGTCTTGATGTATTAGGTCGTTCGACGGAGAGTTTTTGCATAATTTGCTGGAGCAATCGAGGTTTATAACGGATGCAATCCGTGCATGAGTCAAATTCCTAGCGTTGATTATCCAGAAACGATTACGGATTAGTGCCACGAGTGCCTTTGGGCCGGCGTGGTAATTGTCATGTACATGTTACACATACATGTTGACACAAACATGTAAACATATTTACATTCTTCTATTCACTTCAGGACAGTAATTAGTGATGTGCAAGTGACTAACATATCCTTTGACAAATTCATTATTAGTAAGCAAGAGTATAGGGTGTTTTTGTCCGGTCGGAAATGTTTGCCAGTTCAAGACGACCACCGACTTTTAGCAGACTATAGCCTCCAGTGTTGCATAAAAATGTATTCAAGAACTTCACTGATTTGCAAATCTATACTTTTCTTTAGCCATCGAATGACTTCTTTGAAGTGTTGTTGTTGTAAATTCCAAACAATGCAAAGGAGAGCATTTTCTAGTTCCTGTGGGGAGAAGGAATTATAGTCGAGATTGGTAACAGATGAATTATTAATTTTGGGGTCGAATTGAAAATTTCCTGCTATGAAGCTTAATATTCTCAAGTATAAGCTGTACTTTTTTAAATCTTGGAGTATATAGTACGGTTTGGATACAATATGGAATGTTGATTTTCTTTTCTCCTTATCAACTTCGCTGACATCTACCTTGTCGTATTTATTTTCTGGCCAACGGTTTTTGTCAAGTTTCAGAAAAGAAGGTGTAACATATTGAATCAACGAGTTCTTTAACAGAAGAGCCTCTTGAACCAATGTCCGCATAATTAAAACTATTTGGGACATGCCTACAATGACATACCGAGTTAGATTTTGAATCTAAGATATCCTATTACCAACAAAGGCAGAGTGTGCAACTTGAGTCAACGAAGAAGAATTTGAGAGTCAGCCCACAAATATAACTGTGATTCATAGTAACTTAGAGATTATTTATTTTAGCGTAAAGCTGTTCTAATTTTGGCAAAGAGTTTTTCTTTGTGGGGGCGACCCTGAACTTTGCGGATAGGAGTTTTTTTTTCAAACGAAGATAAAGGCATCAGCCATATGCACGAATTGATGAGTCACAAAATCCATGCAGTTGTCTTGTTATAGCATTTGGCGACAAGCAATGCCGAGGTATTTTAAGTGAGGGGAGCAGCGCCAAACCTTTAAGAAAATCTTTCCACGCAGTCTGTAAATTTTGAGGTGCAGATTTATACCAATTTATTTTGAGAAGCCTAAGTTCTTGTATCGTGTTTTTTTCAACGATAATAAAGGGGTGATAAAAAGCCAAGAGGGTCAAATAGTGACGAAGCAACGACAAAATTTGTTCGTTTTGTAATCTTATTATCAAATTGAGTTGAAGCATCAAATGCTACCCTTAATTTTGTTGATGTGCTTATTGGGTATAAAACACAGTGGTGAGGTATATAGTAATGTGGTTTGTCGAGTTGAGGGTTTTTGATTAAGCTCATATGCCACAAATCAATGTATTCTCTCATAAAAGCATCATATTGGATTTTTGTATTAGCATCTCGAACCAAACGACGCCCCAGTGACGTAAATCTCCTCAGTGCAGTGAAGTGCTCAGAGACGCAGGGTTATCTTTAAATGGAAATCGTACAACAATTCTTCCCTCTGAACTCCGAGATACGGCTTGTGAGTAAAATGTTTCTCAACTAGTTAGCTCATTGGTCCAACAGTTTGTTGGAGTCTCAACTGCATCCAATTTCCTTATTTGTTCCAATTGTTTGGCAATTGCATCTTCATAAGAAAGTAAGCAAGTTGGCAGCAAAGATGACACAGAAGGAAGTTGAGTTCTACAACGACCAGAAACGACCCAACCCAATAATGTTTTCTGAAGGGTGCAGACAGATAAAATATCGAAAAATGTTTCTGTTCCTAACAATAAATCTATGCGTTTAGTTTTGAAAAAGTGCTCATCAGCCAGTTGAGTATTTGTAGGCAAGTTCCACGACGAGACATAAATTCAGGCTGATACGAAATATCAGATGCTATACAAAATGAAAGAGATAATTCTAAGTTAGTGGAACGAGATTTTATAGACGTCGATGTTTTTTGTTTAATATGTGAATTTCCAATGCTTAGAATTTGGATAGAATGTTTTTCCCTCGGCAAGCGTAACTTTTTCACAAATTCTTTGGTTACAACGTCAACTTGAGAACAAGAGTCAAGTAATTCTCTGCCCATGAAATAACAACCAGATGTATCACGAATAACTACGACAGCAGTGGCGAGAAGAACTTGATCTAACGAACATTTTTCCATGTGTGTATGAACAGCAGCAGCGACATTGGCTTCAGTTTGTGCACCACGCGCAGACGGCTGTGACGACGATTATGGCTGTGAGCACGATGCAAAAGAGTGTGGTGTAATCGTGAGCAGATTCTACACTTGAGAGTGGATGACCAATTTGTCACTAGATGATTTTTAGCGAAACCATTTATACATAAACCAAGGCGTTCAATGTTGTCAAAACGTTCCGGAACTTCCATATTTTTAAACGAGAGCAGTTGTTAATTGTATGGTCAGACTTCAAACACAACAGGCACGAACGCTTTGTACAACAAAAAGAATATCCATGTCGATGTGATTTATTTGTATTTCTGTTCAAAGGTACTTTATTTTCAGAATGATGAACCAGGGTTGTATTTGTATTAGTCGATTCTAAAAATTGGCAACGCCACATTCATCCCAAGAGGACAGTTTCGTAAAATACAAGGAATCTTTCATTTTCTTTTGAGTGTCTTCATCGACCTTTTCCATAACCAAATGTAGCAACATTGTATTTGATATATACTTGTCACTACCCAAAAACGAAAGCGAACTATATAGTGCCGAAATATTATGAACAAAACTTCTATTTTGTTTAAGAACTGACGGAAGTTGAAATATAGTTTTAATGTTTTCCATAAATATTAATGTGATATTGTCAAAGCGGTTTTCGAGCCTTTCAAGCGCCTTTGGATAAATTTCATTTGATATTTGACAGTTTCTTAAGCTTGGCCTTGGAGACAATTACGCAAATTGTTTAATTTTTCAAGTATAGACAAACCATTCTCACGATCAATAATTGCTATGAAGTTTTTGTACACAGAGTATTTTCCATAAAAAATAGACAGGGAATGTAAAGGCTGTATCTGAAAATGTGTTGTTGTGCAATTTTTCCCCTATCTGTGATTGTATCGACAATTTTACTGATAAGTATAGATCCTCAGGATCACTACGACCATTATCCTCTGGACCTAATTTTTCAATATTGGTTTACTACGACAAAATTTGTTTAAAATATGATTCGTGTATTCCCAATTTCTACTCAGCAGATGAGAGCGCCTTCCCGTCACCATTCCATTTATTCAATAATATTTTTGATGCGAGTAATGTTTTTTGGAGTGATGTTTATAATCTCCCAGCGACAAATGTAAACTCCCTGTTGAGACAGCATGTAAATGGTTTCTGGAACAATGGTGACTGCGTTGGCCGAGACGCTGATGGCAGCATGAAGTTGATGATCACGTTGCCCGAGCCGAGAGTCACGAAACCGAACTTCTCACCAAAAATTATGAGTTTTTATGCCAATAAATTTTACTGCGATAGCTGTAGTGAGAAATCCCCTTTTATGCTTCTTTGTTTGAATACAATTATCATTTTTTGTCCTTGAACTTGTCCATGTACAAACACCTTAAATTTTTATTACATTAACAATCCTTTTATTTGCACTAGCTCCGTTTTAATCAATTGCTCGACCCCACGATGGGCGCCAAAATGTATAATAAGAAAAGTTTTCCTTATTCTCCCAGCAACTAAACTATTTTTTTACATTTTAATTTATTTTATTTTATCAAAATCCTACTGTTATAGGGGCGAGTACAAGCGCGGTGCAAATTAATTAAATAAGGACACTGGAATACACGGTTATGTACCTGAGCAACCAAAGTGAGTAGGGTAATTTTCGATGCTGAATCCGAATTCGGAATCAGTTTCGCCCTAGGTCGTCAGTATTTCCAGATAATTGAAATGCGATTTTTTGCAATTTTTGTCCATACATAGCCGTTTTATTCAATAATAAATCAAAGTTTAGAATTGAAGTGCGATGCAACATTTTCGTTTGTATTCTTATAGATCTGTTTCACGTCATAGACTCTAAAAATAATCGCTCATCATGCTCTCGTCGCAGAAACCTTGGTAATTTCTCTCAATTCTCTGCAAATCTTAATAAATCAGCTCGCCCTGCTCGTTTTGTGGAAGAAATGTAGGTCGGAATGCAGAAAATTCACTTTTAGTGTAATACGAGCACCGATTCTCTTGTAATTCAGTAACAGTTCCGTGACAATTTGCTTGTAGTTGTCACTTTTCCGGTTGCTAAGGAAATTATGGACAATGCTCCTGAAAGAGGCCCATGCTGCCTTTTCTGTGGGTGTTAAACATCACGTAAAGTTGTTGTCAGCCATCAGTTTTCTTATTCGCCAGGTCCAACGAAAATACCTTCTTTTATTTTGGCGTAAGTAATCTTCTGAAACAGACGAGTTAAGTACTGGAAAGTCTCGGTCAAGCGCAGTAACGAAATTCTTTTGAGGCCCAGTTTAATATGTAGTGGAGGAACAAGCAGATAAGTACATTGAGCAGTTGGACGAGTATCATGAAATGGTATTGGGAATGTGGTGGTCACCGAGGCCTGACGTATTACGATAATTTGTAAAGTTTTCACAGGTGGTTTTCGACGAGAGCGTTCTACCTACGAAACGACAAATTTTTTTGGTCGTAATGACAATATATGATCCCTTGGGTCCCTTAGATTTCTTCATCTTTTCCGCAAAAATACAGATGCAATAAATATGGCGTTCTGGCATAATATGGGATGAGCCCATTCAAAAAGAAGGACTGGAAAAATGGTGGCGATAGATACGTTGTTTGTATTCTCTTCAGGAAATACGATTTTCGCGTTGTTATAACTCGATAAGTTCAGCCGAGCGAATTGAATTACATATTTTTGTAGATGCAAGTGAAGATGCTTACGCCGCTGCAGTATATATTTGCGCGCCATATAACTCATAAAAGTTACTTGCAGTTTAGTTGCCTCAAAAACAAGAGTTGCTCCGCTTAAGCCTATATCCATCCAACAATTGGAATTAATGGCTGCCATATAAGGTATACGTTTAGCAAAATTGGTAACCCGTGAATTATCTGTTCAGTTGGATTGGTCAGACTAAAAAAGTGTACTATATTGAGTAAGGTCGGACGCATGAAAATTTCACCAGTTTGTAGCAGTTCTCATAGGATAATTCTGATACTTGAAGATTCTCACGTTCAAGCATACGATAAGCATCGCAACTGTGAAGTCGAATGGTATTTTATACCCCCCCCCCCCCACACACAAGGGGGGATCCTGGGAAAGAATGGTCCTTACTGTGAAATCTGTGCTAATGGACATCATACCAACTTCTGGTGTACTGGAAGAAGTGCTAAGAGCAGCTATGGCTAATGTGGAGCAAATCCTTAAATCACGTCCTCTAACATATGCTTCGCTCGATTTGCTGGAATAGGAAGCTTTGACACCTAATCACCTTCTCCTAGGCAGCTCGAGCGGAATACGCGAACATGAGACAAAAACTGGGGACGGTGGTACATTGACCAGAAACTTTCTAATTGCTAGCCAGATTGTTGATCAATTCTGAAAGCGTTGCATCCGGGAATATGCACCCTGCCTTTGGATTCAAAACTCTCCCAATCGAATTGAAATAAATGACTTTGTAATTATCGTAGATGTTAACGCAACGCGAAGCACCTGGCGGAAAGGAACTGTCATTGATGTTAATTGTGCAAATGATGGAGTAGTGTGCAGCGCCGTTGGCCGAAGAGCTGACAGATTAATCAAGAGACCATTGGTAAAGCTGGCAAAAATTGATGTAAGGAAATAAACCCCGTTCATTGTATGCAAGAAGTTTACGGAGGGGGGCTATTACGCCGTTAATATGCAGCGCCGTCGCTTAACTGCCTTCACCAAAGGGTTTCGCCTTATTCTTTGTACTCCTTTTCGCTGTAATCGCTATCTCTTAATACACTTATTTTCTTTCTTTAAAAAAATAGCTTTGCCAACATGCAGACCTAAAATTTACTGAATATTTGAATTTGCTAGATTAAATTGAATTTAAACTGAATTGAATTTTTGTACTGAGTTCTTTGTGGCTGCATTTTAATAAATACAATAATTAAGTCGCTGGTGAGCAAGTATATCTTAGTGGATAAAAAACGCAAGTGTAAAAAAGTTGTAAAGCTAACATTTGTACAGATCTGAAATAAATTATCAACAAATTGCAGATTTTAGCTTCTTGATACTTCTGGGTCCTGGCTAGGTGGATTAATGCTGAAAATACTGTTTTTCTTTTACTTGTGCTCACAATGTTCGTGTGCTGTTGTTGCGTTTCAATTGCCGTGATTAAACTATCGGACCCAGTTAGACAGTCATCCATGTAGAAGTTGCTTCGGAGAGCTTCAGCCACAAGTGGATCTTGAGAACTGTGCTCATTTCCTAATTGTTGAAGGCACTTGATTGCCAGTTATGGTGCTGACATAGTCCCGTATGTCCCCGTGTTTAGTTGGTAATATTGCAGGGTTTCGGTGGGATCTTTCCTCCAAACGATTAGCTGGTACTTTCGATCGTCCGGATGAACCAAGATTTGTCTGTACATTTTTTGTATGTCAGACATGAAGACAAATTGTGGATATCGGATCCGCATTAAATCGTACAGAGTTTTCTTGGAAACTTTGGGCATGTATGCATTAAGTTGTTGAGAGCCTCTTTATTTCGTGTTGGTCTAAGTTGACACAAGCCGAGACGTCCGTTAGCAGATCAAACCCGATTATCGCGTCAAAGATGTTTAGAGTGGGAAACATGTGAAAGATAGATGTTCTTATCAGCACATTCATTCGTAGTGACATGCACGCTCCACACCACAGTTTTGACCCTAAATGTTTTGAAAGCCGGCTTTATTCCCCGCAGGGCACGGATATCCCAAACATAATTCTTGGCACATGCAGTCGGATGATACAGGTGAAATCGGGCGAGAGTTAAGTATGGCTCCAATCTCAACCATTGTCGGTGTCAGCTCTTCAAAGGGGACTTGATGAATCCGCCGAAATGTGGTGCCCTTGGAGGTATGAAATGAAAGTTTGATAAATTCATTAGTACAAAAGTTTTTTTATAAAAGTTTGATTTTAATTGAGCATCAAAAAGGAATTTATTGAGAAGCCCTAATTTATTACTAGCAGCAGAGAAATTGGTAGCATTATCGCAGAATATGTCAGTAGATATACCTCTTTTCTCGATCATACGCTTTAATGCTGCTATCTGTTGCCGGGTCTGAGACAATTTCAATGTGAACTGATTGCAACTAGAGAGATACAAAAATCGCAATATATGTCTTTCTCTGGAATTCGATAATATGTCTTTATTGGGCAACAAAAGTTAACAGCACAGCGAGAAAGTGGTCTTGATGGATTTAGTCGTTCGACGGAGAGTTTTTGCATAATTTGCTGGAGCAATCGAGGTTTATAACGGATGCAATCCGTGCATGAGTCAAATTCCTAGCGTTGATTATCCAGAAACGATTACGGATTAGTGCCATGAGTGCCTTTGGGCCGGCGTGGTAATTGTCATGTACATGTTACACATACATGTTGACACAAACATGTAAACATATTTACATTCTTCTATTCACTTCAGGACAGTAATTAGTGATGTGCAAGTGACTAACATACCCTTTGACAAATTCATTATTAGTTGGCAAGAGTATAGGGTGTTTTTGTCCGGTCGGAAATGTTTGCCAGTTCAAGACGACCACCGACTTTTAGCAGACTATAGCCTCCAGTGTTGCATAAAAATGTATTCAAGAACTTCATTGATTTGCAAATCTATACTTTTCTTTAGCCATCGAATGACTTCTTTGAAGTGTTGTTGTTGTAAATTCCAAACAATGCAAAGGAGAGCATTTTCTAGTTCCTGTGGGGAGAAGGAATTATAGTCGAGATTGGTAACAGATGAATTATTAATTTTGGGGTCGAATTGAAAATTTCCTGCTATGAAGCTTAATATTCTCAAGTATAAGCTGTACTTTTTTAAATCTTGGAGTATATAGTACGGTTTGGATACAATATGGAATGTTGATTTTCTTTTCTCCTTATCAACTTCGCTGACATCTACCTTGTCGTATTTATTTTCTGGCCAACGGTTTTTGTCAAGTTTCAGAAAAGAAGGTGTAACATATTGAATCAACGAGTTCTTTAACAGAAGAGCCTCTTGAACCAATGTCCGCATAATTAAAACTATTTGGGACATGCCTACAATGACATACCGAGTTAGATTTTGAATCTAAGATATCCTATTACCAACAAAGGCAGAGTGTGCAACTTGAGTCAACGAAGAAGAATTTGAGAGTCAGCCCACAAATATAACTGTGATTCATAGTAACTTAGAGATTATTTATTTTAGCGTAAAGCTGTTCTAATTTTGGCAAAGAGTTTTTCTTTGTGGGGGCGACCCTGAACTTTGCGGATAGGAGTTTTTTTTCACACGAAGATAAAGGCATCAGCCATATGCACGAATTGATGAGTCACAAAATCCATGCAGTTGTCTTGTTATAGCATTTGGCGACAAGCAATGCCGAGGTATTTTAAATGAGGGGAGCAGCGCCAAACCTTTAAGAAAATCTTTCCACGCAGTCTGTAAGTTTTGAGGTGCAGATTTATACCAATTTATTTTGAGAAGCCTAAGTTCTTGTATCGTGATTTTTTCAACGATAATAAAGGGGTGATAAAAAGCCAAGAGGGTCAAATAGTGACGAAGCAACGACAAAATTTGTTCGTTTTGTAATCTTATTATCAAATTGAGTTGAAGCATCAAATGCTACCCTTAATTTTGTTGATGTGCTTATTGGGTATAAAACACAGTGGTGAGGTATATAGTAATGTGGTTTGTCGAGTTGAGGGTTTTTGATTAAGCTCATATGCCACAAATCAATGTATTCTCTCATAAAAGCATCATATTGGATTTTTGTATTAGCATCTCGAACCAAACGACGCCCCAGTGACGTAAATCTCCTCAGTGCAGTGAAGTGCTCAGAGACGCAGGGTTATCTTTAAATGGAAATCGTACAACAATTCTTCCCTCTGAACTCCGAGATACGGCTTGTGAGTAAAATGTTTCTCAACTAGTTAGCTCATTGGTCCAACAGTTTGTTGGAGTCTCAACTGCATCCAATTTCCTTATTTGTTCCAATTGTTTGGCAATTGCATCTTCATAAGAAAGTAAGCAAGTTGGCAGCAAAGGTGACACAGAAGGAAGTTGAGTTTTACAACGACCAGAAACGACCCAACCCAATAATGTTTTCTGAAGGGTGCAGACAGATAAAATATCGAAAAATGTTTCTGTTCCTAACAATAAATCTATGCGTTTAGTTTTGAAAAAGTGCTCATCAGCCAGTTGAGTATTTGTAGGCAAGTTCCACGACGAGACATAAATTCAGGCTGATACGAAATATCAGATGCTATACAAAATGAAACAGATAATTCCAAGTTAGTGGAACGAGCTTTTATAGACGTCGATGTTTTTTGTTTAATATGTGAATTTCCAATGCTTAGAATTTGGATAGAATGTTTTTCCCTCGGCAAGCGTAACTTTTTCACAAATTGTGTGGTTACAAAGTCAACTTGAGAACAAGAGTCAAGTAATTCTCTGCCCATGAAATAACAACCAGATGTATCACGAATAACTACGACAGCAGTGGCGAGAAGAACTTGATCTAACGAACATTTTTCCATGTGTGTATGAACAGCAGCAGCGACATTGGCTTCAGTTTGTGCACCACGCGCAGATGGCTGTGACGACGATTATGGCTGTGAGCACGATGCGAAAGAGTGTGGTGTAATCGTGAGCAGTTTCTACACTTGAAAGTGGATGACCAATTTGTCACTTGATGATTTTTAGCGAAACCATTTATACATAAACCAAGGCGTTTTATGTTGTCAAAACGTTCGGGAACTTCCATATTTTTAAACGAGAGCAGTTGTTAATTGTGTGGTCAGACCTGAAACACAACAGGCACTAACGCTTTGTACAACAAAAAGAATATCCATGTCGATGTGATTTATTTGTATTTCTGTTCAAAGGTACTTTATTTTCAGAATGATGAACCAGGGTTGTATTTGTATTAGTCGATTCTAAAAATTGGCAACGCCACATTCATCCCAAGAGGGCAGTTTCGTAAAATACAAGGAATCTTTCATTTCCTTTTGAGTGTCCTCATCGACCTTCTCCATAACCAAATGTAGCAACATTGTATTTGATATATACTTGTCACTACCCAAAAACGAAAGCGAACAATATAGTGCCGAAACATTATGAACAAAACTTCTATTTTGTTTAAGAACTGACGGAAGTTGAAATATAGTTTTAATGTTTTCCATAAATATTAATGTGATATTGTCAAAGCGGTTTTCGAGCCTTTCAAGCGCCTTTGGATAAATTTCATTTGATATTTGACAGTTTCTTAAGCTTGGCCTTGGAGACAATTACGCAAATTGTTTAATTTTTCAAGTATAGACAAACCATTCTCACGATCAATAATTGCTATGAAGTTTTTGTACACAGAGTATTTTCCATAAAAAATAGACAGGGAATGTAAAGGCTGTATCTGAAAATGTGTTGTTGTGCAATTTTTCCCCTATCTGTGATTGTATCGACAATTTTACTGATAAGTATAGATCCTCAGGATCACTACGACCATTATCCTCTGGACCTAATTTTTCAATATTGGTTTACTACGACAAAATTTGTTTAAAATATGATTCGTGTATTCCCAATTTCTACTCGGCAGATGAGAGCGCCTTCCCGTCACCATTCCATTTATTCAATAATATTTTTGATGCGAGTAATGTTTTTTGGAGTGATGTTTATAATCTCCCAGCGACAAATGTAAACTCCCTGTTGAGACAGCATGTAAATGGTTTCTGGAACAATGGTGACTGCGTTGGCCGAGACGCTGATGGCAGCATGAAGTTGATGATCACGTTGCCCGAGCCGAGAGTCACGAAACCGAACTTCTCACCAAAAATTATGAGTTTTGATGTTAATAAATTTTGCTGCGATAGCTGTAGGGAGAAATCCCCTTTTATGCTTCTTTGTTTGAATACAATTATCATTTTTTGTCCTTGAACTTGTCCATGTACAAACACCTTAAATTTTTATTACATTAACAATCCTTTTATTTGCACTAGCTCCGTTTTAATCAATTGCTCGACCCCACGATGGGCGCCAAAATGTATAATAAGAAAAGTTTTCCTTATTCTCCCAGCAACTAAACTATTTTTTTACATTTTAATTTATTTTATTTTATCAAAATCCTACTGTTATAGGGGCGAGTACAAGCGCGGTGCAAATGAATTAAATAAGGACACTGGAATACACGGTTATGTACCTGAGCAACCAAAGTGAGTAGGGTAATTTTCGATGCTGAATCCGAATTCGGAATCAGTTTCGCCCTATGTCGTGAGTATTTCCAGATAATTGAAATGCGATTTTTTGAAATTTTTGTCCATACATAGCCATTTTATTCAATAATAAATCAAAGTTTAGAATTGAAGTGCGATGCAACATTTTCGTTTGTATTCTTATAGATCTGTTTCACGTCATAGACTCTAAAAATAATCGCTCATCATGCTCTCGTCGCAGAAACCTTGGTAATTTCTCTAAATTCTCTGCAAATCTTGATAAATCAGCTCGCCCTGCTCGTTACTCGTATCGCCTAAATTTTTTGTGGAAGAAATGTAGGTCGGAATGCAGAAAATTCATTTTTAGTGTAATACGAGCACCGATTCTCTTGTAATTCAGTAACAGTTCCGTGACAATTTGCTTGTAGTTGTCACTTTTCCGGTTGCTAAGGAAATTATGGATAATGCTCCTGAAAGTGGCCCATGCTGCCTTTTCTGTGGGTGTTAAACATCACGTAAAGTTGTTGTCAGCCATCAGTTTTCTTATTCGCCAGGTCCAACGAAAATACCTTCTTTTATTTTGGCGTAAGTAATCTTCGGAAACAGACGAGTTAAGTACTGGAAAGTCTCGGTCAAGCGCTGTAACGAAATTCTTTTGAGGCCCAGTTTAATATGTACTGGAGGCACAAGCAGATAAGTACATTGAGCAGTTGGACGAGTATCATGAAATGGTATTGGGAATGTGGTGGTCACCGAGGCCTGACGTATTACGATAATTTGTAAAGTTTTCACAGGTGGTTTTCGACGAGAGCGTTCTACCTACGAAACGACAAATTTTTTTGGTCGTAATGACAATATATGATCCCTTGGGTCCCTTAGATTTCTTCATCTTTTCCGCAAAAATACAGATGCAATAAATATGGCGTTCTGGCATAATATGGGATGAGCCCATTCAAAAAGAAGGACTGGAAAAATGGTGGCGATGGATACGTTGTTTGCATTCTCTTAAGGAAATACGATTTTCGCGTTGTTATAACTCGATAAGTTCAGCCGAGCGAATTGAATTACATATTTTTGTAGATGCAAGTGAAGATGCTTACGCCGCTGCAGTATATTTGCGCGCCATATAACTCATAAAAGTTGCTTGCAGTTTAGTTGCCTCAAAAACAAGAGTTGCTCCGCTTAAGCCTATATCCATCCAACAATTGGAATTAATGGCTGCCATATAAGGTCTACGTTTAGCAAAATTGGTAACCCGTGAATTATCTGTTCAGTTGGATTGGTCAGACTAAAAAAGTGTACTATATTGAGTAAGGTCGGACGCATGAAAATTTCACCAGTTTGTAGCAGTTCTCATAGGATAATTCTGATACTTGAAGATTCTCACGTTCAAGCATACGATAAGCATCGCAACTGTGAAGTCGAATGGTATTTTATACCCCCCCCCCCCCCCCCCCCCCCGACACAAGGGGGGCTCCTGGGAAAGAATGGTCCTTACTGTGAAATCTGTGCTAATGGACATCATACCAACTTCTGGTGTACTGGAAGAAGTGCTAAGAGCAGCTATGGCTAATGTGGAGCAAATCCTTAAATCACGTCCTCTAACATATGCTTCGCTCGATTTGCTGGAATAGGAAGCTTTGACACCTAATCACCTTCTCCTAGGCAGCTCGAGCGGAATACGCGAACATGAGACAAAAACTAGGGACGGTGGTACATTGACCAGAAACTTTCTAATTGCTAGCCAGATTGTTGATCAATTCTGGAAGCGTTGCATCCGGGAATATGCACCCTGCCTTTGGATTCAAAACTCTCCCAATCGAATTGAAATAAATGACTTTGTAATTATCGTAGATGCTAACGCAACGCGAAGCACCTGGCGGAAAGGAACTGTCATTGATGTTAATTGTGCAAATGATGGAGTAGTGTGCAGCGCCGTTGGCCGAAGAGCTGACAGATTAATCAAGAGGCCATTGGTAAAGCTGGCAAAAGTTGATGTAAGGAAATAAACCCCGTTCATTGTATGCAAGAAGTTTACAGAGGGGGGCTATTACGCCGTTAATATGCAGCGCCGTCGCTTAACTGCCTTCACCAAAGGGTTTCGCCTTATTCTTTGTACTCCTTTTCGCTGTAATCGCTATCTCTTAATACACTTATTTTCTTTCTTTAAAAAAATATCTTTGCCAACATGCAGACCTAAAATTTACTGAATATTTGAATTTGCTAGATTAAATTGAATTTAAACTGAATTGAATTTTTGTACTGAGTTCTTTGTGGCTGCATTTTAATAAATACAATAATTAAGTCGCTGGTGAGCAAGTATATCTTTGTGGATAAAAAACGCAAGTGTAAAAAAGTTGTAAAGCTAACATTTGTACAGATCTGAAATAAATTATCAACAAATTGCAGATTTTAGCTTCTTGATACTTCTGGGTCCTGGCTAGGTGGATTAATGCTGAAAATACTGTTTTTCTTTTACTTGTGCTCACAATGTTCGTGTGCTGTTGTTGCGTTTCAATTGCCGTGATTAAACTATCGGACCCAGTTAGACAGTCATCCATGTAGAAGTTGCTTCGGAGAGCTTCAGCCACAAGTGGATCTTGAGAACTGTGCTCATTTCCTAATTGTTGAAGGCACTTGATTGCCAGTTATGGTGCTGACATAGTCCCGTATGTCCCCGTGTTTAGTTGGTAATATTGCAGGGTTTCGGTGGGATCTTTCCTCCAAACGATTAGCTGGTACTTTCGATCGTCCGGATGAACCAAGATTTGTCTGTACATTTTTTGTATGTCAGACATGAAGACAAATTGTGGATATCGGATCCGCATTAAATCGTACAGAGTTTTCTTGGAAACTTTGGGCATGTATGCATTAAGTTGTTGAGAGCCTCTTTATTTCGTGTTGGTCTAAGTTGACACAAGCCGAGACGTCCGTTAGCAGATCAAACCCGATTATCGCGTCAAAGATGTTTAGAGTGGGAAACATGTGAAAGATAGATGTTCTTATCAGCACATTCATTCGTAGTGACATGCACGCTCCCCACCACAGTTTTGACCCTCAATGTTTTGAAAACCGGCTTTATTCCCCGCAGGGCACGGATATCCCAAACATAATTCTTGGCACATGCAGTCGGATGATACAGGTGAAATCAGGCGAGAGTTAAGTATGGCTTCAATCTCAACCATTGTCGGTGTCAGCTCTTCAAAGGGGACTTGATGAAGCCGCCGAAATGTGGTGCCCTTGGAGGTATGAAATGAAAGCTTGATAAATTCATTAGTACAAAAGTTTTTTTATAAAAGTTTGATTTTAATTGAGCATCAAAAAGGAATTTATTGAGAAGCCCTAATTTATTACTAGCAGCAGAGAAATTGGTAGCATTATCGCAGAATATGTCAGTAGATATACCTCTTTTCTCGATCATACGCTTTAATGCTGCTATCTGTTGCCGGGTCTGAGACAATTTCAATGTGAACTGATTTCAACTAGAGAGATACAAAAATCGCAATATATGTCTTTCTCTGGAATTCGATAATATGTCTTTATTGGGCAACAAAAGTTTTTGCATAATTTGCTGGAGCAATCGAGGTTTATAACGGATGCAATCCGTGCATGAGTCAAATTCCTAGCGTTGATTATCCAGAAACGATTACGGATTAGTGCCACGAGTGCCTTTGGGCCGGCGTGGTAATTGTCATGTACATGTGACACATACATGTTGACACAAACATGTAAACATATTTACATTCTTCTATTCACTTCAGGACAGTAATTAGTGATTTGCAAGTGACTAACATACCCTTTGACAAATTCATTATTAGTTGGCAAGAGTATAGGGTGTTTTTGTCCGGTCGGAAATGTTTGCCAGTTCAAGACGACCACCGACTTTTAGCAGACTATAGCCTCCAGTGTTGCATAAAAATGTATTCAAGAACTTCATTGATTTGCAAATCTATACTTTTCTTTAGCCATCGAATGACTTCTTTGAAGTGTTGTTGTTGTAAATTCCAAACAGTGCAAGGAGAGCATTTTCTAGTTCCTGTGGGGATAAGGAATTATAGTCGAGATTGGTAACAGATGAATTATTAATTTTGGGGTCGAATTGAAAATTCCCTGCTATGAAGCTTAATATTCTCAAGTATAAGCTGTACTTTTTTAAATCTTGGAGAATATTGTACGGTTTGGATACAATATGGAATGTTGATTTTCTTTTCTCCTTATCAACTTCGCTGGCATCTACCTTGTCGTATTTATTTTCTGGCCAACGGCTTTTGTCAAGTTTCAGAAAAGAAGGTGTAACAAATTGAATCAACGAGTTCTTTAACAGAAGAGCCTCTTGAACCAATGTCCGCATAATTAAAACTATTTGGGACATGCCTACAATGACATAACGAGATAGATTTTGAATCTCAGATATCCTATTACCAACAAAGGCAGATAGTGTGCAACTTGAGTCAACGAAGAAGAATTTGAGAGTCAGCCCACAAATATAACTGTGATTCATAGTAACTTAGAGATTATTTATTTTAGCGTAAAGCTGTTCTAATTTTGGCAAAGAGTTTTTCTTTGTGGGGGCGACCCTGAACTTTGCGGATAGGAGTTTTTTTTTCACACGAAGATAAAGGCATCAGCCATATGCACGAATTGATGAGTCACAAAATCCATGCAGTTGTCTTGTTATAGCATTTGGCGACAAGCAATGCCGAGGTATTTTAAGTGAGGGGAGCAGCGCCAAACCTTTAAGAAAATCTTTCCACGCAGTCTGTAAATTTTGAGGTGCAGATTTATACCAATTTATTTTGAGAAGCCTAAGTTCTTGTATCGTGTTTTTTTCAACGATAATAAAGGGGTGATAAAAAGCCAAGAGGGTCAAATAGTGACGAAGCAACGACAAAATTTGTTCGTTTTGTAATCTTATTATCAAATTGAGTTGAAGCATCAAATGCTACCCTTAATTTTGTTGATGTGCTTATTGGGTATAAAACACAGTGGTGAGGTATATAGTAATGTGGTTTGTCGAGTTGAGGGTTTTTGATTAAGCTCATATGCCACAAATCAATGTATTCTCTCATAAAAGCATCATATTGGATTTTTGTCTTAGCATCTCGAACCAAACGACGCCCCAGTGACGTAAATCTCCTCAGTGCAGTGAAGTGCTCAGAGACGCAGGGTTATCTTTAAATGGAAATCGTACAACAATGCTTCCCTCTGAACTCCGAGATACGGCTTGTGAGTAAAATGTTTCTCAACTAGTTAGCTCATTGGTCCAACAGTTTGTTGGAGTCTCAACTGCATCCAATTTCCTTATTTGTTCCAATTGTTTGGCAATTGCATCTTCATAAGAAAGTAAGCAAGTTGGCAGCAAAGGTGACACAGAAGGAAGTTGAGTTTTACAACGACCAGAAACGACCCAACCCAATAATGTTTTCTGAAGGGTGCAGACAGATAAAATATCGAAAAATGTTTCTGTTCCTAACAATAAATCTATGCGTTTAGTTTTGAAAAAGTGCTCATCAGCCAGTTGAGTATTTGTAGGCAAGTTCCACGACGAGACATAAATTCAGGCTGATACGAAATATCAGATGCTATACAAAATGAAACAGATAATTCCAAGTTAGTGGAACGAGCTTTTATAGACGTCGATGTTTTTTGTTTAATATGTGAATTTCCAATGCTTAGAATTTGGATAGAATGTTTTTCCCTCGGCAAGCGTAACTTTTTCACAAATTCTGTGGTTACAAAGTCAACTTGAGAACAAGAGTCAAGTAATTCTCTGCCCATGAAATAACAACCAGATGTATCACGAATAACTACGACAGCAGTGGCGAGAAGAACTTGATCTAACGAACATTTTTCCATGTGTGTATGAACAGCAGCAGCGACATTGGCTTCAGTTTGTGCACCACGCGCAGATGGCTGTGACGACGATTATGGCTGTGAGCACGATGCAAAAGAGTGTGGTGTAATCGTGAGCAGTTTCTACACTTGAAAGTGGATGACCAATTTGTCACTTGATGATTTTTAGCGAAACCATTTATACATAAACCAAGGCGTTTTATGTTGTCAAAACGTTCGGGAACTTCCATATTTTTAAACGAGAGCAGTTGTTAATTGTGTGGTCAGACCTGAAACACAACAGGCACTAACGCTTTGTACAACAAAAAGAATATCCATGTCGATGTGATTTATTTGTATTTCTGTTCAAAGGTACTTTATTTTCAGAATGATGAACCAGGGTTGTATTTGTATTAGTCGATTCTAAAAATTGGCAACGCCACATTCATCCCAAGAGGGCAGTTTCGTAAAATATAAGGAATCTTTCATTTCCTTTTGAGTGTCCTCATCGACCTTTTCCATAACCAAATGTAGCAACATTGTATTTGATATATACTTGTCACTACCCAAAAACGAAAGCGAACAATATAGTGCCGAAACATTATGAACAAAACTTCTATTTTGTTTAAGAACTGACGGAAGTTGAAATATAGTTTTAATGTTTTCCATTAATATTAATGTGATATTGTCAAAGCGGTTTTCGAGCCTTTCAAGCGCCTTTGGATAAATTTCATTTGATATTTGACAGTTTCTTAAGCTTGGCCTTGGAGACAATTACGCAAATTGTTTAATTTTTCAAGTATAGACAAACCATTCTCACGATCAATAATTGCTATGAAGTTTTTGTACACAGAGTATTTTCCATAAAAAATAGACAGGGAATGTAAAGGCTGTATCTGAAAATGAGTTGTTGTGCAATTTTTCCCCTATCTGTGATTGTATCGACAATTTTACTGATAAGTATAGATCCTCAGGACCATTATCCTCTGGATCTAATTTTTCAATATTGGTTTGCTACGACAAAATTTATTTAAAATATGATTCGAGTATTCCCAATTACAACTCAGCAGATGAGAGCGCCTTCCCGTCACCCTTTCCATTTATTCAATAATATTTTTGATGCGAGTAATGTTTTTTGGAGTGATGTTTATAATCTCCCAGCGACAAATGTAAACTCCCTGTTGAGACAGCATGTAAATGGTTTCTGGAACAATGGTGACTGCGTTGGCCGAGACGCTGATGGCAGCATGAAGTTGATGATCACGTTGCCCGAGCCGAGAGTCACGAAACCGAACTTCTCACCAAAAATTATGAGTTTTGATGTCAATAAATTTTACTGCGATAGCTGTAGGGAGAAATCCCCTTTTATGCTTCTTTGTTTGAATACAATTATCATTTTTTGTCCTTGAACTTGTCCATGTACAAACACCTTAAATTTTTATTACATTAACAATCCTTTTATTTGCACTAGCTCCGTTTTAATCAATTGCTCGACCCCACGATGGGCGCCAAAATGTATAATAAGAAAAGTTTTCCTTATTTTCCCAGCAACTAAACTATTTTTTTACATTTTAATTTATTTTATTTTATCAAAATCCTACTGTTATAGGGGCGAGTACAAGCGCGGTGCAAATGAATTAAATAAGGACACTGGAATACACGGTTATGTACCTGAGCAACCAAAGTGAGTAGGGTAATTTTCGATGCTGAATCCGAATTCGGAATCAGTTTCGCCCTATGTCGTGAGTATTTCCAGATAATTGAAATGCGATTTTTTGAAATTTTTGTCCATACATAGCCATTTTATTCAATAATAAATCAAAGTTTAGAATTGAAGTGCGATGCAACATTTTCGTTTGTATTCTTATAGATCTGTTTCACGTCATAGACTCTAAAAATAATCGCTCATCATGCTCTCGTCGCAGAAACCTTGGTAATTTCTCTAAATTCTCTGCAAATCTTGATAAATCAGCTCGCCCTGCTCGTTACTCGTATCGCCTAAATTTTTTGTGGAAGAAATGTAGGTCGGAATGCAGAAAATTCATTTTTAGTGTAATACGAGCACCGATTCTCTTGTAATTCAGTAACAGTTCCGTGACAATTTGCTTGTAGTTGTCACTTTTCCGGTTGCTAAGGAAATTATGGATAATGCTCCTGAAAGTGGCCCATGCTGCCTTTTCTGTGGGTGTTAAACATCACGTAAAGTTGTTGTCAGCCATCAGTTTTCTTATTCGCCAGGTCCAACGAAAATACCTTCTTTTATTTTGGCGTAAGTAATCTTCGGAAACAGACGAGTTAAGTACTGGAAAGTCTCGGTCAAGCGCTGTAACGAAATTCTTTTGAGGCCGAGTTTAATATGTAGTGGAGGAAGTAAATCGTTGTTTGGATCAATCAAAGAATTGTTTGAGATGTTTTGTCTTCCTGGTGAATAATGGCCTCGAGAAGGCTATTCTATTTATACATAATGATTTACTGTTGCTCGACTATCCCACAGAAAAAGAATGCCACAGTAATTCGTGAAGCCGCTCTGTATCCCAATGAACATGCAATAAACTGGAATATCTGCGTGATCAATTAGTTTAAATTAATATACTACTTCGAAAACATCAAATACCTTTATATGGCGCAAATTTTCTATTTCTCTTTGTTGCACTTTATCAATCTCAAAAATTTCTTTCATCGATTCGTAACTTTCCTTGATGTTAACGGCATAAGCAATTAGAATCGACAGACTTGTCATTTCCAATATTGAGGAGAGCGGCTGTATTTAGAACCGTCGATGAAAAGTCGGCATTCATTTTTCACGTATGGTCGATTCATTGTTCGAAATATACCATTGATGTATTTGCAGCAACAAATTTGATTTATCTTCTCTAAGAATGGCAATCGCACTTTATTCCTTTCTCTAAAATGAGTGACATTCGATTCGCCCGATAGAAATTTCCACTGTTGCAAACGTGATCCGAGTATTTCAGTATTTCCTTTGCATAAATACAAATCGCGGACCAAATCATTTAGTTCAGTTTGTGTTACTAAATGTTTTTCGTTGAACACCATTTCGCTGCCACTCCTCGTATTGGGATCACAAGTTTCCACATCTCTCACACTTAGACACTTTGGTAATGGATCAATGTGTAAACGTTCAACTGGCTTCGAAGCTGATGAAACGTCGGAATATTTTATGTTTACTACGGTTCTTGTACTAATACCAAAGACATTCGTGGAACAAATATAACAGTCATTGGTGTTATTTTTCTGTGTTCTCCAAAGCATTGGCATTTTGAACGGCAAATAAATTTCCTCGCCCTACCTACCATCTATATAACTTTGTTCTACACGCATTACAAATCAATTTAGTCGTCCACGGCTTCAATAAATCTCCCACAGTGAAACCAAAGTAGTGCAGATATGCAGCTTTCAGCGAATACATAACTTTCCCATTCTTTGCACCGATATAACAACCGCAAACGTAACTGTTATGTATTTAAAGAAAATCAACAATAACTGAATACCACATAAATATGTACACACATTTTGCATCTCATCCATTATTACATAGCATACACACATATTATATATTATACTCACCTCTATTACACACACACATATCACATACTTATATTCAATCCCATTTATCATAATAAAGTCAGTCGTGATTTATACCTCAAACAAATAAGTTGTCTGTCTTTCAATCGTAGAACACAACATATTGGCGACGAGAAAAGAGCCACGAAAGTGCAAGTGAAAAATAAGAAAAAAATGTCTACGGAATCTAAAGTTTTTGAAACGTTGTTGGCTCAACAGCAGCAATTTGCTAAGAACATGTTGGAGCAACAACAACAGTGGATGCAGTCCATCCTAGATCGAAACGGGTTAGGCGATGGTGGAGGAACAGACCTCACGGGTCAATCAACAGTCTGTCCACCATTTCCCAGTTTCAATAAGGATAACCAAAAGTGGGAATCATACCTACAGCAGTTATCGCAGCATTTTCAAGCATATTCCGTGGTCACGGCTGAAAAACAAAAAGCATACTTTCTATCGTGGATAGGCGCAGACATGTTTGAGTTGTTGAAGAATTTATTTGGCAGTCAAAATCTAGATGAGTTTACATACAAACAATTAGCGAATAAATTCACAGAACATTTCCAGAAAAAACGGCACACTGTCGCAGCTCGCTACGAATTCTTTAAAAGAGGAATGGGAAACTCGCAAACGCACAGACAATGGGTAGCCGATCTTCGTGGAATTGCGCGTGAGTGCCAGTTTGTATGAAGTGCTTCGGCATGCTCATTAGATTTCGTTGACGAAATGATTCGGGATAAAAATAATTGAGCACACACCATTTGACGCTGTTCGCGCAGCTGCTCTTCAAAAGTTACAACCTACCCTTGAAGATGTACTTTTAATAGCGGAATCATATGAAACTACAACAAAAACTGTAGCGGTCATAAAAGAAAACAATGAGAGACAAATTCCAGTGAATGCAATAAATACACACCGAAAAAAGCAACAAAAATGTAGTGGTGAAGAAAAAACTGGGAAAAACACACTCATATCTTGTTCTGGTTGCGGTCACACACACAGTAGAGACAAATGTAAGTTTCGCGACGCAATTTGTCATAAATGTGGAAAAAAAAGGTCACATTGCTGTTGTGTGTTTGTCAAAACAAACCAAACAAAAGGGTAATTACGGTAAAGACAACAAGAGCAAAGAATCCGTGCAAACTGTCTACAGTCTGACTGGCCTAATTACAACAAGAGCAAACAAAAACGTAATAGAGACAGAGGTTCTTGGAAAAAACGTTTGTTTTCAGATGTATTCTGGTGCAACTGTGTCGGTTATTAATGCTCCAACTTACAAAGAGCTAAACAGTCCAAAACTGGAAAAATGTCAACGAATTCTGCATGCATACGGGCAGAAATCAATTCCGATCTTGGGTGAGCTACGCACTGTCGCTAAGTGTGGTAACAAGGAAGCAAACGTAGTAATTATTGTTGCAAATGTCGAACAGTCAAATAATCTTTTCGGCTTGGACTTGTTTAAAATATTCGGTTTTGAGATACGACAAATCTGTAACGTTGATGAGCAGCATGAGCCTCTGGTAGCTCATATTTGTAGTAAATACAAAGAAGTTTTTCAACCAGCTATTGGAGTAATAAAAAATTTTGAAGCCAGTATTTATCTAAAACCAAACGCCACACCGAAGTTTTATAAAAGCCGTCAAATACCGTTTGCTTTAATGGACAAATTCAGAGAAGAAGCAGAACGACTCACACAAATAGGCATTTGGAAGCCAGTGAAATTCAGCAACTGGGCATCCCCTATTGTACTAGCAGCCAAGCCAGGAGGTGCAATAAGGATTTGCGGAGACTTCAAACAGGGCATTAATACGCAGATCGATATCGAGCAGTATCTGTTGCCAACTCGCGAAGCCCTACCCTACAAGATTCGACACGGAAGATATTTTAGCAAAATCGACCTAAAGGATGCTTATTTGCAAATGCAGCTTGACGAGACAGCAAAGAAAATTATGGTCGTCAACACGCCGTTGGGACTTTTTCAATATCAGCGGTTGCCATACGGTGTAGCTAGTGCTCCAGCTATTTTCCAACGTTATCTGGAACAACTTCTTAGCGGCATTGAAGGTTGCGGCAACTATTTAGACGATATCATAATAACAGCACCAACGACTGAACAACATCTTATGTGTCTTGAGCAAATTTTAAGCATTCTTCACGAAAATGGCATAAAATGCAAGCAAGAAAAGTGTTTCTTTCTTCGAGAAGAAATTGAATACTTAGGAAGGACAGTTAGTGCAAATGGTATTCTTCCCGATCAATCGGGATTACGAGCAGTAAAAGATTTGAAACAGCCCACTACTCTGCAACAATTAGAAGCGTTTATGGGGAAAGTGAACTACTATTGTAATTTCATTCCGAATTACTCACAGCTGGCGTCTCCTCTAAATCAACTTCGTAGGAAGAACATACCATTCAAGTGGGGCACCGAACAACAGCAAGCTTTCATAGAATTAAAGACACACATCCTTAATGCAACACAATTGGCTCATTTTAATGAAGAACTGCCCCTTGTTCTTGCCACTGATGCATCTTCTTTCGGCATTGGTGTAGTATTGTCACAAATTCAACCAAATGGAATGGAAAGACCTATAGCATTCGCATCAAAAACCCTGGACAAACATCAAGTCAGGTATAGCCAAGTTGAAAAAGAAGGACTGTCCATTATATTCGGAGTGAAAAATTTAATCAGTACCTGTATGGCAGAAAGTTTCTTCTCATAACTGATCACAAACCGTTGTTAACCATATTTAATCCGGGCAAACATCTTCCCACAATGACATCAACTTACAACTTTGATATTAAATATCGTTCAACAGGTGATCACGGGAACGCTGACGCACTTTCACGTCTACCAATCAGCACAGATGAGGATTTTGACAAAGAAGAAGCATGCTACAATATCGTCGAAATATCGCCTCCGATCAACATGGAAACCATTCTTAAGCATCTGAAAACCGATACCACTCTGAACAAGGTTCTCAGATTTGTGTCAAGTGGGTGGCCGGACAAACCAGCCGATCCTGAATTACTGCCATATTTCAATCGTAAATTTGCCCTTACGGTAAACAATCAACTACTTTGCCTGTACACGGACGCCAATTGCATCGTCGTTCCTCGAACACTTAGACAATACATCTTATCACTTCTCCATGATGGCCACTGGGGAACAGTGAGAATGAAGCAGTTGGCTAGACAAAATGTGTGGTGGCCAGGTATCGATGAGGACATTGCAACGTTAACGAAAGCGTGCAGCATATGCAAGAAAACTAATCCAGCTCCACCAAAGGAATTTCAAAGTTGGCCGAAGGCAACATCAGCTTGGGAGAGGATTCACATAGATTTTGCTGGTCCAATATTCGACTCTATTTGGCTCATATGCGTGGACGCATATTCACAGTTTCCATTTGTTACGCAAATAACTTCAACAACAACAACTAACACTTTTTCAGCATTGTCAGCCATTTTTGCAATTGAGGGTTATCCCAAAACCCTAGTCAGCGACAACGGTCGGCAACTCACAGCAGACGCTTTTAAACAGTTTTGCAAACAACATGGGATAAATCACATTACGACAGCACCATTTCACCCAGCATCAAATGGACTTGCGGAAAGGTTCGTACAATCGTTTAAAACGTCAGTGAATAAAAACATCAAAGATGGGTATCCAACCAACACTGCCGTTACAAAGTATCTTGCTTCGTATCGTTTTACGCCCAATGCACAAGGAAAAACACCAGCAGAATTGATTAATGGTCGTCCCGTACGCACAATCCTAAGTCAATTGTTTGAGCAGCCAAACAGTAATAAAAATCAGCAAGGAAACAAGTATGAGTTAAACGAAAAAGTATTTGCGCGAAAGTACGCAAGGGGAGAAAAATGGATAGAAGCGACCATCGATCGACCAATTGGGAAAATGTTATTTGTCGTTCGCACTGCTACGGGGTTTTATAAACGCCATATTAATCAACTTAAGCCCAGGTCAAATTCATATATTAAAGGCGGAAATTCCGACATTGATATCACACAGTTTTGGAGGGTCTCAAACACACAAAGTCCGCTCTCCAGTTCACCATCGACAAATCAACAGGAACATCATTCATCGGTACTGATACAAATATACATTCAATAGTACTGATACAAACAGAAATTCGAGAAGCAATCACCATGATGTTCCTCCAATGGCAAGTCAACACCAGTCGGGAAGACAAATACGCAGTAGTAACCGAATACGCAGAGAAGTTATCCGATATCACCCACCTGATTTTAGAAGTCGTAAAACTACTAAATAAATGAAATTTTAGGGAGATGTGTTATGTATTTAAAGAAAATCAACAATAACTGAATACCACATAAATATGCACACACATTTTGCATCTCATCCATTATTACATAGCATACACACATATTATATATTATACTCACCTCTATTACGCACACACATATCACATACTTAGATTCAATCCCATTTATCATAATAAAGTCAGTCGTGATTTATACCTCAAACAAGCAAGTTGTCTGTCTTTCAATCGTAGAACACAACAGTAACAAAAATAGTTCGGGTTGACTTTGCACGACATTTTTATATGTTATTTTTCTAATATAAATACTTTTTGCGTCAAATGGAAGTGAACAAGCCATCCACCAATCTAAAAATTCTGACGACCCAGCGAAATCCTGGCTACGGATTTGAATTCAGCGCGCAAAAATACGTTAATAAGTGCTCAAATACAGTTATTTTATAAACTTAACGAAAGTGCTTAGTTATAGAATTAGTCAGAAAGCTAAGTTAAGGTCTAGGTTAAGTTAGGTTATCGTGGTAGCCGGTCTACAGACCAACTCACTCAGACCACCATGCGTCCATTCTGATACCACCGCGTAACAACGCACCTCTGATTTACTCGTCAAAACATTTCGAAGCCCCAATAAAGTGCATGATTTGTTGGCCTTCGTGCTGGACACTTCTGTAAGAGAGTTAAAATCGTATTTCCGTACAGAAGAGATGTTCCACAGTCTTCTCCTCATCCCCACAGCTTTTGCAGAATTCATGAGAGAATACACTCAGCCTAAGAGCATGCCTGCCGAATAGCCCATGACCAGTTATACAAGCCACGATCTTAGAGATATCTTCTCTCGACAGGGCAAGCGAGTCTCTAGATTTTCTCACATTAAACTCCCGTCACATTAGCCTAGGTGTTAAGTAAGTGCCCTCGTGTGCCCAGGACCCATTCACGACTCTATCCTTCATCAGTTTATAAGTGGCAATTGGTATTACAACCACGAATCTGTCCGTGCATAAAGGAAGGTTGGTGCCTTTCTCTGGCTAGCTCATTAGCTCTACAGTTCCCCTCGACATCCCTATGCCCCGGAATCCATATTAGGCGTATCCGGAAAACGGTACATAAGTAGACAGCTACCTCCTTTATGGCTAGGACCTCTGCTTGATAAACACTGTAGTAGTCAGGGAGACGGAACGAAAGCTCCAGTCCCAGTTCTTTTGAGAAAACTCCAAAGCCAACTCTGTCGTCAAGTTTGGATCCATCGGTGTAGAAATTCAGTTCCCCCTTTTCCATGGCATGAGTGTTTCCCACTCTCTTCTAGACGGAATATGTGTCTGGAAGTGCCTATCATAGTTGAGATTAGATATAGAGTGGTCAATGTGTTGGATAAAACTACACCAGGTATGCATGATAGTCGAGTGGCCAATCTGCCGATCTTGCCATATCGCCGTACATTTCAGCTTTAGCGCTGATGCGGCGGCCACCTGTTTCCCTACCAAATCTAATGTAGGTAGGTTGAGAATTACTTCTAATGATTTAGTTGGGGTGGTACTTAAAGCACCAGAAATGCCCAAAAAATTCGCTCTTTGTACCTTGCTCAGAAGTTTCAAATAGCTTTGCTTCTGTGTGGCTGGCCGAATTACCCGTATTCCATGGAGCAATTTAGGTCTGACCACAAAAATGCACAGGCAGTGCATAATTCTCAATACAAAGCAATATTGGAATTCCTAACTCTTTCCTCAATATTATCAAGGTAAGCTTGCTATCTAGTATTAGTCCCAAATATTTGACTGTCTCCTTCATCGGAATTTCCACACCTTGGTATATTAGCCGGGGACCGTAGGAGATCTATTTTTCTCAGAGAAGAGCATTAATTCCATTTTTTCGGAACCCTAGTCTCGTTCTTTCAGTCCAACAAGTAAGCGTGGCCATGTTACAGCGCAAAATATCCTTAAGAATTTTTGGATATTTCCCTTTAATCACAATTATCAAATCATCAGCATAGGCGATGACGTGACAACTCCTCCCCCCCCCTCGACGGCTTTTCCCTATTGCAAGATCTAAATATCTCTTCAATTTTTGCTGTTTCAGCTGGCTTAACCGGAATCTAAACCCGTGCTCTGGGTCTGCTAGGGACTTCTTAAGTTAAGGCCTAAGTATAAAAAGTGTAGGCACCTTAATGAACTAATATTTAAGATATGAGCAACAATATTTTTAAACTTCATTATTTATCGATTAAGTTCTATAAAAATGATACATTGGCCGACCAGTGAGATGATGATTTTGTAAATTATATTCATATAATATAAACATAATAAACAGAATATTGTATCGACACGGAAAGGAAATAAAATATAAGAAAGGATAAAATAGTTGAATAAAACATAGACGGCATAAGCAGTACAAATGAAATTAGGTATTGCCATTCGATAAATAATAATATATGCAACAATTTTTACTTTACCCCGACCCCACACGTGCCAGCGCAAGTTCAAAAAACTCAATGCCTTCAAAGGGTTTCACCAATACTCGCAAACATATGCTACTGGCAGCGCTACTGGCAACGAAATTTCAAAGATAGTAAATTTTTGACATAGGCGGCAAGTAAATGTCAAATTCATACTAAATAATTGTCGTTAATTTTCGTAATGGAAAATAAATAGAACAAAAGTTATATTTTAAAAACCATTAATTTATGTCGTTTCAAATAGCGTCTTTGGAACATGAGCATTCTTCCCTTATAACTCTTATTAAAAGCGTTTATACAGTGCATTTTTCATCATTGCTTTTAACCCAAGTGCCATTATATTTACGAAGTGGTGACTTACGTTGTATTAGACCTTTGAACTTCCTAGTAGCATGCCACAATGAATACTCATTGTCGCCATAAGGACTCAAGCTTCCAAAATAGTATGCAACTGATTTTTGGTGTTTCTGCTTCAATATGTTTTTTAGTTTACGGGTGCAACACTCGAGTTCACTCTTCAATTTTGGTGACCGATGATTTTGCCATTCTCTTCTAACACGTCGCTATTCTTTAACCAGTTTTTCCATATGGCGAATTAAACTGAACGAAACTAAATCGGTCCATATAGACTTCACATACAATAGAGCCAGATATATTCCATTTTATATAAACGGCGTACAAATCCCGTGCCATAACATCGCTAAATACTTAGGTAGATATAATCTTGGATACTAAGCTTAGATGGAACGTCACTTCAAAAAGAAAAAAGAACCTGAATTAAAATTCACAAATATTTATTAACTCATGGACAAACGATCTGCGTTGTCCACATATAACAAAATTGTCTTATACAAACAAGTGCTTAAACCAGTATGGACCTATGGAGTTCAACTATGGGGTTGCTCAAGTTCCTGCAATATAGCGCAGATCCAAAAATTCCAAAATAAAGTACTAAGATGTGCGATGTGCGGCGAAGCAGAAGTCTCGATCGCGATCTTGGCATCGAGTCAGTTGCCGCTACAAAACAAAAATATGTTAAGTCCCAAATGTAAAGACTATCTAACCATGTGAACAGCGAAACTGTTTGGGGTACAATTACTTTAAACCATACCTGAATGGTAGGGAATTCAATCACATGAGAGATAGCCAACCTTCAGTGTGAATACATGCAAAAAACTGAGAAGGATCTAATTTCAAGGCTACAAAGTTGGCTTTTGAAATTGGGGGAATATAATTTCAGAATTAGCTACGTCAAAGGCTAAGAAAATAACGGGGCAGAGTTTCTTGGCAGGGTTGATGCAATACCGGGCACAATTAATACGATGACAGAAAGTATATCGCACAAAAAGAAAAAGCGGTTGCCAACTCATATAAGCCATTTCATGAAGAAGTAAGCTGCTATCTCTCAATCATCATGGAAAATTCTCATTGGTGTGAAACTGAAATAGAAAGCAAAATTTTGAAGCATAGCAGCTCCCATACATTCTTACCTAGAACAGAATAGCCAATTTTCAAAATAAGAAACAGCAGTTAACAGGTTCCAAACCCAAATTATTTTAACAAGCAGTAAAATTTATGATACATAGCATTGAGATGGGAAGTTTTAAAACTATATAAGCTATAAACTATATAAGCACATTGTTATGTGACAAAATATTTAAACGTATTTTGAAAGTGGGAATATTTACGGAATTTTCCGATTCTGAATACAACTTATTACAAGAAAAGCTGTTTGAAACTTTTCATTCCACAATCACTTTTTATGAATGCTCTTATCATTCCAAAGACATGTCAAATGAGAAAGACACTTTCAAGCAAATAAGCAAATACCATAAATTTTATGCGGAATATTAGTGGAATTTCGGGATATGGTGGAATTTCCGAAAATTACGAAGGTGTAAAAAAGAAAATATATTTAAAAAAGTTAGTACAAAAATATATAAATAATTGTGGCATCTACAACAATAACCAAATAATTCGTAATGACGTATACAACAACAGTAAAAACTATTTTATACCATTTTTGGACACAATCTCAAAATATGCAATGGCATTACATCTGGAAGATATAAATAATATCACATTAATTGCAAAAATAAGGAGCTATTTTTCTATAAGAGGTAAGTCAAGAAAAATCATTTTGGACAATGAATTTAATTATGTTAATATGAAGGACTTTTTAAAACAAAACCTAACAGTCATTCTGGGAACTGTGACATAGAAAGATTACATAGTACATTAGGGGAAAAGGTAAGCGTTCTGGAAGCCGAAAAATATATGTTATCAGTACAAGAATGATTATTCAATTGTACTCAATGGTATAATCACTATCACTTCATTCATTCTACACTAGAAGTTAAGCCGATAGATGTCCTGGAAGGTAGAGTGGACAAAATAAAAATTGCTGAATATATTAGAAATATTAAAGAAAAAGTCATAAATAAATTAAATGAGAAAAGTTTGGAAAAAAAGGCAGAAGGTCATGCTAAAAATTATAAAGTACTCCGACACAAAAATGAACCTAGGTACATGAAGCTGAATCTAGGCAATGTCCACCCTACAAATTTTAAACGGCCCACCATATTTTTAGATCAACTGGATACCACAAATTTTGATAATATAACCAATGCAACATTTATAATTGAAAAAATAGTGAGTAGCGACGGATACACCGAAATAAAATTAGACGACATACCAATCAGCACAAGCTTCAATAGGATTGTACGAAAATTTATTTTTCTTAGGCACAACAATATCGTCGTCCGCTACATAACAGCACGCGCCAAGTCAATTACCTTTGGTAGCAGTATGTGAAACACCCGTATTATACAACTTGAGTTTTTTGTTATTGTAATTAGAATTTTATTTAAGGCCGTAACTGGAATATAAATTTGTATATTATAACCAAGTTTACAACAAGTGAAGTTAATTTCATCCCTCAACGAGTTGTTCAAGTTCAAGTGCTTGAAACAACTAATTCAATTTCCTACGTCCTATCCAGGTTAAAGTACCTGTATAGTTAGGAACAATACACTGGTGACCCCGACGTGATTAAAACACATAACATTTGTGATATCCTGGTGTAAGTACCAGTGCTATCATTCAGCGAACCAACAAAGTCCAACGTTGCGAACCAACAAGCAGCATTCATATCACTGTGCGCAAGGAAGCAAGATTATGGACAAATTTAGCGATTTAGTTGCATCGCAGGAGGAAATCGGAGAAGGAATACAGAGAATAATCCGGAAATACAAAAAGGATTCGGTGGAACGAAAACATTCCACATCCTATTTCGAAGAATGCTGTCGATGTCTAAATGAGGCATGGGCACAATTCGAAAGAACCGACAATACAATAAGGCAGCTCGAGAATGTATATGTATATATGAATATCCATGGTCCGCCCGTATTTTACGAATGAATACTACCATAAAAGCTCAGACCTTGTCACTCAATACCGAGAAAAGTTTAAAATCGCAATGAGCACCCATCATCCAGCACCTACAACGCCAGCAGACAGTACTCATTCAAAGGAAATGGAACCCCGCCCTACTGAAAGGAATCCAACGCCTACAGAGAAGCAATTGAATGGTGCCACACCCAACATAAGCGGCATCATCCGCTAACAACAAGCGTTATTTATGTCTCTTCGCCGACATCATAACCGAGCAACCACAGGAGTACTACGAGGGTAACATTAAACGCATCAACAAACTATGGGACGAGATCGATACCCTAATTACAAGATCTTTGATGAAATATCAACACCAGAAGACGAAGGGTATGACTCAGCATACCTGAGTATGGAAGATCAGGTTCATCAGCAATTGATTGTTTTGTCCACCAAAGGAAAGGGTCCGACTTCCACACTGCAGCCTGACTCGCTTGCATGCCGTTTGCCCAAAATTTCCATACCAACTACCTCAAATGGCACCAATTCTTTGTTATATTCTCAGAAATGGTGCACAAGACTCCAATTGCCCCAACACGAAAAATGTGGTACTTGAAGTCGAATGTCACTGGAAAAGCAGAGAGACTAATTAGGCATCTACCATTAACCCAGGAGAATTATGAGACAGCGTGGAACCTTCTCCAAGACCGGTACCACAATAAACGAGTGCTGGCCTCCCACACTATTCCAACAAATCATAAGGCATTCAAGCCTATCACCAGAAAACACATCCTCAGGAGCAATAAAAAACCTCCATGATGTTGTAAGAGAACGCATCTTGACCATCAACAATATAGGAGTCGACACATCCTCGTGGGGCCCAATATTGCTGCACATCCTCGTGAGGAAGTTAGACCGACAGAGTCAATTGCTGTACGAGCAGTCATTAAAGAATCCAAAGGAGATTCAATCGTTGGAAGACTTTCTGCACTTCCTCGAGTATCGCTTCCAATCTCTGCAAACTCTCGGTGGACGAGAGAGACCACATTCATCATGGATAGTGTCAGCAGTTGCAACTGTGACTACGAAATACAACTTTTGGCAAGGCATCCACTGTATTATTGTAAATCATTTCTACAATTATCATCAGTATCTAAACTAAACTGGGCTCAATGGCAACAACTATGCGTTAATTGCTTTAAGGGTGACTTCACGTCAAAAATATGCACCGTAAGCGGCTGTACGAAATGTAACAGAAAACACAATTCGCTGCGGCACTTCGGAACCAAAAGAGAGCCAGCAAATCCAAACACCAACAATACATACGAAAGAACCAAAGGCGGCCATTTCATCAGTTACATCAGCAGCAGCCAATACATTGTCGGGATCCCAAGACGATGTTTTGTTAGCAACAGCCAGAGTAACCATCACGGCAAGCAAGGGACAATCTAATGAGTTCAGATTCCGGCTCACAGGTCAACTTAGTGACAGAACGGCTCATCAAGCGGCTAGTAATAACTCCAAGCAACGCATTGAAGGCATTGGTCACAGCAGAAAAAGGGCAAACCATCGAGTGAACATCCAACTTCAGTCACGAGCAAGCATATTTTCTTCAGGGTTAGAGGCATTCGTCTTGCCAGATATTGTCCCAATGCAACTGGCACAATCTCTGAACAACTCATCATGGAGAAGTGAACTAGCCGATCCTCACTTCACAGGCCCAGGCAAAATCGACATTTTGCTTGGAGCTGAATTTCACCATCAGCTACTCCTAACCCGGGAAATAAGGTTAGGAGAAAATACAGTGCTTGGTTGGGTGGCAGCTGAAAGATCGGTGTTCAAGATTCCGCCACCGCAACATGCGGGGTACTGACAAATGAGGATAAGCTGTTAGATGAGTCAATCGATAAATTTTATAACCTTGAAGAAATAGAAGCCACAAAACCAACTGCCACAGAAAAACAATGTGAAACTCATTTCGCTCTGAACTCCACTCGAAACATAGTCAAGATTCCATTCGCAAACATACATCCGCTCTAGACGACTCAAAGAATATCGCAACCAATCGATTCTATCAACTGGAGAGACGCCTGGCGGCAGACAAGGACTTGTGGGAGCCCACAGTGAAGTCCTCTTTGAAGAGCTGACACCGACAATGGTTGAGATTGAATCCATACTTAACTCTCGCCCGATTTCACCTGTATCATCCGACCGCAAGTGCCAAGAACTATGTTTGGGATATCCGTGCCCTGCGGGGAATAAAGCCGGTTTTCAAAACATTTAGGGTCAAAACTGTGGTGGGGAGCGTGCATGTCACTACGAATGAATGTGTTGATAAGAACATCTATCTTTCACATGTTTCCCACTCTAAACATCTTTGACGCGATAATCGGGTTTGATCTGCTAACGGACGTCTCGGCTTGTGTCAACTTAGACCAACACGAAATAAAGAGGCTCTCAACAACTTAATGCATACATGCCCAAAGTTTCCAAGAAAACTCTGTACGATTTAATGCGGATCCGATATCCACAATTTGTCTTCATGTCTGACATACAAAAAATGTACAGACAAATCTTGGTTCATCCGGACGATCGAAAGTACCAGCTAATCGTTTGGAGGAAAGATCCCACCGAAACCCTGCAATATTACCAACTAAACACGGGGACATACGGGACTATGTCAGCACCATAACTGGCAATCAAGTGCCTTCAACAATTAGGAAATGAGCACAGTTCTCAAGATCCACTTGTGGCTGAAGCTCTCCGAAGCAACTTCTACATGGATGACTGTCTAACTGGGTCCGATAGTTTAATCACGGCAATTGAAACGCAACAACAGCACACGAACATTGTGAGCACAAGTAAAAGAAAAACAGTATTTTCAGCATTAATCCACCTAGCCAGGACCCAGAAGTGTCAAGAAGCTAAAATCTGCAATTTGTTGATAATTTATTTCAGATCTGTACAAATGTTAGCTTTACAACTTTTTTACACTTGCGTTTTTTATCCACAAAGATATACTTGCTCACCAGCGACTTAATTATTGTATTTATTAAAATGCAGCCACAAAGAACTCAGTACAAAAATTCAATTCAGTTTAAATTCAATTTAATCTAGCAAATTCAAATATTCAGTAAATTTTAGGTCTGCATGTTGGCAAAGATATTTTTTTAAAGAAAGAAAATAAGTGTATTAAGAGATAGCGATTACAGCGAAAAGGAGTACAAAGAATAAGGCGAAACCCTTTGGTGAAGGCAGTTAAGCGACGGCGCTGCATATTAACGGCGTAATAGCCCCCCTCTGTAAACTTCTTGCATACAATGAACGGGGTTTATTTCCTTACATCAATTTTTGCCAGCTTTACCAATGGTCTCTTGATTAATCTGTCAGCTCTTCGGCCAACGGCGCTGCACACTACTCCATCATTTGCACAATTAACATCAATGACAGTTCCTTTCCGCCAGGTGCTTCGCGTTGCGTTAACATCTACGATAATTACAAAGTCATTTATTTCAATTCGATTGGGAGAGTTTTGAATCCAAAGGCAGGGTGCATATTCCCGGATGCAACGCTTCCAGAATTGATCAACAATCTGGCTAGCAATTAGAAAGTTTCTGGTCAATGTACCACCGTCCCCAGTTTTTGTCTCATGTTCGCGTATTCCGCTCGAGCTGCCTAGGAGAAGGTGATTAGGTGTCAAAGCTTCCTATTCCAGCAAATCGAGCGAAGCATATGTTAGAGGACGTGATTTTAGGATTTGCTCCACATTAGCCATAGCTGCTCTTAGCACTTCTTCCAGTACACCAGAAGTTGGTATGATGTCCATTAGCACAGATTTCACAGTAAGGACCATTCTTTCCCAGGATCCCCCCTTGTGTAGGGGGGGGGGGGTATAAAATACCATTCGACTTCATTTTAAACATTTTACTCACAAGCCGTATCTCGGAGTTCAGAGGGAAGAATTGTTGTACGATTTCCATTTAAAGATAACCCTGCGTCTCTGAGCACTTCACTGCACTGAGGAGATTTACGTCACTGGGGCGTCGTTTGGTTCGAGATGCTAATACAAAAATCCAATATGATGCTTTTATGAGAGAATACATTGATTTGTGGCATATGAGCTTAATCAAAAACCCTCAACTCGACAAACCACATTACTATATACCTCACCACTGTGTTTTATACCCAATAAGCACATCAACAAAATTAAGGGTAGCATTTGATGCTTCAACTCAATTTGATAATAAGATTACAAAACGAACAAATTTTGTCGTTACTTCGTCACTATTTGACCCTCTTGGCTTTTTATCACCCCTTTATTATCGTTGAAAAAATCACGATACAAGAACTTAGGCTTCTCAAAATAAATTGGTATAAATCTGCACCTCAAAACTTACAGACTGCGTGGAAAGATTTTCTTAAAGGTTTGGCGCTGCTCCCCTCACTTAAAATACCTCGGCATTGCTTGTCGCCAAATGCTATAACAAGACAACTGCATGGATTTTGTGACTCATCAATTCGTGCATATGGCTGATGCCTTTATCTTCGTTTGAAAAAAAAACTCCTATCCGCAAAGTTCAGGGTCGCCCCCACAAAGAAAAACTCTTTGCCAAAATTAGAACAGCTTTACGCTAAAATAAATAATCTCTAAGTTACTATGAATCACAGTTATATTTGTGGGCTGACTCTCAAATTCTTCTTCGTTGACTCAAGTTGCACACTCTGCCTTTGTTGGTAATAGGATATCTTAGATTCAAAATCTAACTCGGTATGTCATTGTAGGCATGTCCCAAATAGTTTTAATTATGCGGACATTGGTTCAAGAGGCTCTTCTGTTAAAGAACTCGTTGATTCAATATGTTACACCTTCTTTTCTGAAACTTGACAAAAACCGTTGGCCAGAAAATAAATACGACAAGGTAGATGCCAGCGAAGTTGATAAGGAGAAAAGAAAATCAACATTCCATATTGTATCCAAACCGTACTATATTCTCCAAGATTTAAAAAAGTACAGCTTATACTTGAGAATATTAAGCTTCATAGCAGGAAATTTTCAATTCGACCCCAAAATTAATAATTCATCTGTTACCAATCTCGACTATAATTCCTTCTCCCCACAGGAACTAGAAAATGCTCTCCTTTGCATTGTTTGGAATTTACAACAACAACACTTCAAAGAAGTCATTCGATGGCTAAAGAAAAATATAGATTTGCAAATCAATGAAGTTCTTGAATACATTTTTATGCAACACTGGAGGCTATAGTCTGCTAAAAGTCGGTGGTCGTCTTGAACTGGCAAACATTTCCGACCGGACAAAAACACCCTATACTCTTGCCAACTAATAATGAATTTGTCAAAGGGTATGTTAGTCACTTGCACATCACTAATTACTGTCCTGAAGTGAATAGAAGAATGTAAATATGTTTACATGTTTGTGTCAACATGTATGTGTAACATGTACATGACAATTACCACGCCGGCCCAAAGGCACTCATGGCACTAATCCGTAATCGTTTCTGGATAATCAACGCTAGGAATTTGACTCATGCACGGATTGCATCCGTTATAAACCTCGATTGCTCCAGCAAATTATGCAAAAACTCTCCGTCGAACGACTAAATCCATCAAGACCACTTTCTCGCTGTGCTGTTAACTTTTGTTGCCCAATAAAGACATATTATCGAATTCCAGAGAAAGACATATATTGCGATTTTTGTATCTCTCTAGTTGAAATCAGTTCACATTGAAATTGTCTCAGACCCGGCAACAGATAGCAGCATTAAAGCGTATGATCGAGAAAAGAGGTATATCTACTGACATATTCTGCGATAATGCTACCAATTTCTCTGCTGCTAGTAATAAATTAGGGCTTCTCAATAAATTCCTTTTTGATGCTCAATTAAAATCAAACTTTTATAAAAAAACTTTTGTACTAATGAATTTATCAAACTTTCATATCATACCTCCAAGGGCACCACATTTCGGCGGCTTCATCAAGTCCCCTTTGAAGAGCTGACACCGACAATGGTTGAGATTGGAGCCATACTTAACTCTCGCCCGATTTCACCTGTATCATCCGACTGCATGTGCCAAGAATTATGTTTGGGATATCCGTGCCCTGCGGGGAATAAAGCCGGTATTCAAAACATTTAGGGTCAAAACTGTGGTGGAGAGTGTGCATGTCACTAGGAAAGAATGTGCTGATAAGGATATCTACCTTTTACATGTTTCTCCACTCTAAACACCTTTGACGCGACAATCGGGTTTGATCTGCTAACGGACTTCTCGGCTTGTGTCAACTTAGACCAACACGAAATAGAGAGGCTCTCAACAACTTGCCCAAAGTTTCCAAGAAAACTCTTTACGATTTAATGCGATTCCGATATCCACGATTTGTCTTCATGTCTGACATACAAAAAATGTACAGACAAATCTTGGTTCATCCGGACGATCGAAAGTACCAGCTAATCGTTTGGAGGAAAGATCCCACCGAAACCCTGCAATATTACCAGCTAAACACGGTGACATACGGGACTCGGTCAGCACCATAACTGGCAATCAAGTGCCTTCAACAATTAGGAAATGAGCACAGTTCTCAAGATCCACTTGGGGCTGAAGCTCTCCGAAGCAACTTCTACATGGATGACTGTCTAACTGGGTCCGATAGTTTAATCACGGCAATTGAAACGCAATAACAGCGCATGAACATTGTGAGCACAAGTAAAAGAAAAACAGTATTTTCAGCATTAATCATAGATGACTTCATAATTAATATACACCATTTTCAACCAATAGAAAACAAGCACATTTTATATCTCCAACTTGCCTCACTGAAACGTAGATTACATACCATAGACAGAAACGAGGGCTACTTAACATCTTTGGGACGGGACTCTAATGGCTTTATGGTACCATGGATGACGATGATAGAACCGAGATAGAGGAACACTTTAAGGTAACCGTTGAAAACCACCATTAAGCAATCGAAAATTTAAAGAAAAATCTTCAAATTAACGAGACTTTTCATATGTTAAAAGAAATTTAAGAATCAGACAGGAATAAAGTGCTTGAAAAATTCAATGACTTTAGGGACACGAACGTACAAATTTATAGTCAGTTACTTTTTTTATACATTTTATTAAAATCAAAACTTTGGAGAATAATATCGAACACATTCAAAACAACATTGGAGTTGTTATAACAATTCCAAAAGAAACTTTAATAGTCCCAAGGTCACTTATTATTTCTGTTTCCAATGAAAAGTACGAGGGGCTTCTTTTCACAAAACAAGAAGTTCTAAAAATAAATAACTCATTTTACGATTACTATAATGATTCAAATATAATAAAATTAAAAGTAAGTAAACTGTACATACTTACAAATAATTTTGCAAAAATCAAAAATATGCGAACAGAAACTATAGAAATTAAGTCTGGTCTATGCTAAAAAACCAAATAGATTCTCATCAATAGTACTTGCAAATACAGACAGTCAAATTTAACCGAAGTTATTTAATTTCATTTCAAAATTGTAAATTAAACTTAATAACAAAGAATACACAAATATAGAATCAACTTTTCTCGCACACTTTATAATAAATTTAAACGAACAACAAATAGCGTTTTCTTTTCTACGCAAAAATGTTACACTTGCTTTACACTGCATAGATTTTGTCTGCTTTTCTCAAATAACTGCAACCCTGCATAAGGGCTGTGATTTCTTTTGTGAAAATCTTACACTGAGTGCGACAGGGTAGACAGTGTTACACTGTGATTGAGCTGATTATATGAATGCAATGGCACTTTATACACGTATGGTTGACAGAGATGAACAATATTTTTTCATATATTAATTAATATTGAATTTATTATAAGATTCTCACTTTTTAATTTTTTTATAAAATTTGTTTACCCAAAACGGAACGGAACTTTCTCTGTTCTTTTCCAAATATAAAAATATAACATTCTGGAAGTGTTCAGTGCGACATTGAAAGGGTGTTACCCTTTCGCAGGGTAACATTTTTATGTAGAAAATAATATCTATGAATGTATCAAGAAGGCTAATGACATTTGATGACTTAGCTATACAAAAAATCGAAAATATTGAGAAAATTAATGAATTTGTTCACGCCACTGGCAAGTCCTCTCTATGTTCACGCCACTGACGTACGATTACAGTGAGTGAGAGAGTCTTTAGAAGTTTGAAACGTTCTTCTTCTAGCCTTTTTGACTGTGTGGATGAACACATCGTGGGACTAGACATAATTTGACAAAACTAATTATTCCTTAGTTGATAATCAATTATGTTTGTATTTTTATTGTAATTTACTAGATTAGAATTAGTTTAAATTTAATATACTAAATTTTGCTGTGCGTGAAAAGTTTTGGTCCTTCAAGACGGATCTTAGTCCGGCTAGTACCATTTCCTGCATATCAACGTCGGGAAACTGGGAAAGGAAAGGCTAGTGTGTTTCTTTTTTACTTATACAAATATAAAGGAGAGTGAAGGTCGCCTGAACGGAAAATATACGCTTGATACAAACGCATATGGATGCCGTTAGCGTCACATTCATTGCATTCGAGCGCATTTCTCTTTGCTTTACGCAGCCGCCGATGGATTGCTTTTATACATTGCCGTTAGTTTTTCGTTCTCGCCGTTGCCTTTGGATTTTTGTGCACAGTTATATGTGCAAATTGAAAATACGCTACAACCAGCAAGTCAACTCTCTAAATAAGTTTTTTTTTGTACCGTTATGGACAAGTTGAAAGCAACTATTGCCATATGCTCTCAAAAAATATTGAGCAAAAATATATAGTCAAAAATATATAGTCGAATACCCATGAAAGCTGCATCAAGACACTCTTGCCAGAGTGATGCAGTGTATTGTTTTGACTTATTTGTCGTACTTAAAGAAGCAGAAGCTCTCAAAGAAGATAAGTGCGTGATAGAAAATACGTACTCTGCAGACTACAGCCGCTACACACATTGTATGACTATGCTGGAGAGCAGTAAACTGCCATCATCTCCTGCCGCCAGCTCTACTCTTGCTTTATTGGAACCTCTCACTCGGTCATCAAATGCCAGCCTTTCATCATGCGACACCGACATTTTCCGAAGGGATTATTGACAATGGTCCTCATTGCATGATCTGTTCACCGCCATATATTAAATAATTCCCGGCTATCTAATGTAGAGAAACTCTTTCATTTACCACAGAAGACAGCTGGCGATGTGCGAGACATTATACAGTTAGCTCCGCTTACCAATGATGTGTTTACGACGGCGAGGTAAAATCTTATAGCCAGGTATGACAACCAGCGTATCTTAATAAACAAC
Source organism: Clusia tigrina (assembly GCA_920105625.2). Classification (NCBI taxonomy): domain Eukaryota; kingdom Metazoa; phylum Arthropoda; class Insecta; order Diptera; family Clusiidae; genus Clusia; species Clusia tigrina. The sequence goes on from OV050030.1 coordinate 316,492,330, forward strand.
CAACTTAAGACGTTTTTTAACCACCCATATTGTAAGTCAGATTTTGGCCGTGCTCTAAAGGAGCTGCAACGTATTAGTATTTGTATCGCTGCCGTAAAATCACTCAAAATCGACACCTCTAATTCGGATGTCATCTTTGTTTTCTTGTGTTCGGTTCTCTTACCAAAAGTCTATATGTCTCTCTGGGAGCAGACATTAAAAAACAAGACTGATACCCCGCAATGGAAGCGGGGCGATATCTTGGCGAAACGGTTCCAAATGATTGAAGCCGTGGCCGATTTGAGCTCTCCTAACGCGCTGTCTATATCTCGTACAGGAAAAAATCCTGCCTTTACAACGTCGAATCAATCATCGCATCACACACTGGTTGGACGCTCAAGTTGTTCAATGTGTAGTGTGCGGAAGCATCTGCTTTACGCCTGTCGATAGATTGTGCGACTATCAGTAGAGGATCATATTGCGCTGTTTCAACTGTTTGTCAGAACATCATGTATTAAAGCTTGTCCAAGTAAAAACACTTGCTGGAAATACCGACAACATCACCATTCTATCCTGCACCGCGATACCGTCGCCCAAACACAGGTCAAACACGTTGACGAATGATCTCGCAGTTTAAAACAATCAAATGCACTCCACTATAGAAGAAAAGTCAGTAAAATAGTTCACTCATTCACCACATCAAAAGGCACAGCCCTTGTGTCAATAATATTGTTTGTGTTTTAGTTGACCGCTCTTCGGAAGCATCATTCGTCTCAGAAAGGCTAAAACATTTGTTGTGGTTTTGATATGCAAATGATGCGATGCTACTATATTCGGTCTTAATGATGTCGTCAGCACTAACTCCAGTCAATTATCTTCTTTTTCGATAGGTTCGTTGCAGGATAGCAAGTTTCAACAGTAGGTCTCAGATTTTGTGTTTCTCAAAATCACTAGCACCCTCTCCTTGTGTGGGCTTGATCCTGAACAACTTAATTTATTGGTACGTCTGGATTATTGGGACCCAACGTTCTCGCAAGGCACCCCAGTCGATCTTCTCCTGGGTGGCGACTTGTATCCTCTTATTATACGTGAAGGACTAAAAATTCATATTCTCAATTCACTTGTGGAACAACGCACGTCGTTTGGATAGATACTTACTCGGACCTTTGGCTGCAGCACGCAACACATCAGTCCCAGTTTCTGTTTCTGCCCATTTTACAGAAGTTTCTCTAAACGTACAGCTGAAGAAGTGGACGAAAGTTTGTGCGACTATGCACGTACCGCAGGCAGACTTTGAATGCGAAATTTACACAAAAACGACTCGGCGATCTGTTTCTGTCGTCACGTTTTTGATCTTACATTCAAGAAGTTAGGCACATATGAATTTCGAGGACAATCTCGGTTAATCGCGTGTTGGCTGTTTCGACGCAATGAACGAACATTGATACGGCGCAAAGAGTTAAAGCTAGAATACGATCAAGTTCTAACAGAATTTTTAGATTTAGGATGCCAGTAATGCAACTTCCGGGCGACATTCCTCCACAACATTATTAACCGCCCCATAATGCGATCATCAACCCTGACAGCTCCACCCAGAAACTTTTTTTATTTAATTTTTTTTTTTTACCACGAAGCTGCGTGTAGTATTTAATGGGTCTTCACCATCATAGAGCAATCGCAGCGTAAATGATATTCTTCATGTCGGTCTGGCGCTACAACAGGATTTAACCATTCTTATTCTCAAGTGGCAATTAGAAAAAAGAGAGATGTATCGGCTAACTTTAGTTAATCAGACAGTTTCTCAGCGCTTAATCTTTCGAAAAACTCCAAGTCAGGAGTTACAGGACTTCGAATTCAGGACAGTAACTCTCCACCAATTGGCGATTGGTGAATGCCACCGTTTTCCAATGGAAACTCAGATTTTGCGGAAAAAATGTACTTAGAAGTTGTCCTATCATGTGCTCACTCAATTGCCTCTGCGATTCATGCTCGTGACGATATCAAAAACATTCTCTCAGCAAGTTGCTTTAAGTTAGGGAAGTTGGCTTCCAACTTCCGTGAAACCCTTCAAAGAATACCAATTTATCACTTGCTTAATGAAAGCTTCTTAACATTGTCTGGGAAGAGCACGACCAAAGCGGATAACAGAGTTGCAATATCTGGGAAAAGATTTCAACAGGAGCCATGGGTTGTTATTACCTCAGGTGGTCAAGTACAGCAAAGCAAATTACGAAAGTAGAAAAATTTCGCAGAGTTCAGCAATAGCCTGGCATATGGTCAACAAATGGGCAGCCATATTTAATTCTAGATTAGAGGGACTAGGACAGCAAACTATGAGTTCAGTTTCATCTGACGAGGAAGTAAGGAATACATTAAAATCGGTACAGTCAGAGGTAGAACTGTTTACTGGAAAACTACTTATCACTTCGAAGCGAGTACGAGCAGGGAAGAAGCTCAGGAATTGTGGAAGCAGGCAAACGCCGGAGGAGCTGTGTCGCAATTAGATATAGCGGATCAAGCCTGGACAGCAATTCAGAACAGAGCAGAGGAGAAGTTGTTCCAATTTCATAAAGAAACGGAAGGTTTGAGACCACACGAAGAGTACCTTGAGAATATGTTAAGGAACTTTCTCAAAGGCTAACAGAAACACAGGAAGCATCATAACGTTGCAGATTTATATGCGCTTTTAGATAGTACATACTTAAAACAAAAGTCGTACGACTGTCTCATACGGGAAATTCAGGATTCCACTCAGAACCTGAGAGCTTGGGAGCGAAGGCATAGATGTCGGGAGAACGCTGCCGAGACGGAAGCCAACAAGCAGTTTCCAGGAAACATTGCAGTATACAAGCCTCAAGTACACTTAATCTAACGCAGAGTACTTTATCTTGTTGATACAGAGAGCAACATCACCTTTACCCACAGAAAAAAACTCAAACACAAATGGGCATTCAAAAACATAGTCCCTTGCAACTATAGCAGATATATTAACAGCAGACGGTGAACTTCTACTAAAATAGTCATACAAAATACCGGGATCAATCCGACAGTCATCAAATTGTTCATTGCATACCCCAACTTGTTTTAAATTATTCCATAGCTACTTGGAAGGTCGTCCTAAACATAGTTTGGACATGAAATATCTGCGTTCAGACAATTTAATAGTAGAGTTTCCACCTTTTTTTGCTCTTTTGTGCTCTTCCCATCTAGATTCAGTTGGATTTCTTTTCCACTCATTGTATGTTCTATGCCGATTTTTAAGAGCAAATTGGTATTATTCGTAAACCAAGGAAAACTGCTGTTAGTGACAGAGCGAGTAACAAGTGGAACATACAAGTCAAACAATGCATCAATTCTATACATTAAAGAATCCAGTTTTTTATTCATAGAGCTAAACAGCCAACATTCAGACCAATTAATAAGAGACAGGTCATTAAACAAAGAGTCAAGATTAATTGAGTTATAGTCTTGAAAAGAAAAAGATTTTTCTCAACGAATGGGTTTAGATTTATAGTCAATGAACAAAAAATTTGATCGTTGTTGGATATAAACGATAAAAGAAAATGGATCCAAACTGCAGTAACGATAAGGATTATATACACATGACAGGAAAACTTTAGTGCTATTGTCATAAATTTCAACATTTAGAAATTCACCATCTGAGCCTCCAGACATATTTAACAAATTCACTCTTAAATTACTTTTACAATATATTGCCACACCCCCCCCCCCCCCCCCCCCCTTTTTTAACTAATCGATCATTTCGAAAAACCTTTATGAAACCAGGCTTCAGATATACAAATTACATCAACAGATTAGTTCTCAAAGGAGGGTTTAACACAATCCATCTTAGGATGCGATCGTAAGGTGTATAAAATTTCAAAATCACCACAGAGTTTGGGTTGTTAGGTTTCGGCTTAATGCGAAAAATATCCTTAATCGGAGGGGACAAAATATCAATAGAGCGACAAATTAAATTGAAAGAGATTTTTAGATTCTCCTTATTAGAAAAAGGCAATCCAAAAAGAGCAGCATCCATGGGCACTGCCACTACAATTGTTGCCTTCGCTTAGCTGTTGAGTGAGTTTATCACAGGCGAGCAGCTAGAGCACTGACGTGCTCCTCCAGACAGTGTATCTTCTAATCACACTTTTTTAATCTCTCTCCAATTGATCCCAACTCACTATCCAGCCTGCTCACCACACAAGACAATTCGGCCGAGAGCCGACTGAACAGGCTGTCAGTATGGTGCCGAAGGCGATCCTCAAGCTGCTTGATCTCAGCCCTAGCATGCGCCTTCAATCTTTCCTCCACTGCCATCAGTTGAGTACTAAAAGCATTCACACCACCGCTTGCCAATTTCGGCATATTGTCACTCTTGATGTTGCCGCGCTGCTCAATATACATAAAGGCTCAAAGAAAGACAGTTAATGACGATGGCATAAAACAGAGAGCATGAAACACAAAAATAGCAACACCAGAATCGATGTAAACAATAAATACACAATAATCACAAAGTCAAAGTAATTGACTACTGGAGCACAACCAAAAACAGTTAATTTGGTGTATGTTTATTGATGTTGTTATTAAGAGACACTAATTGTTGTTACTCGTCTTATTTTCCCGTTTGAGTTTGTTCAGTTCAATTTAATTATGTTATTTCGAAGGAACTAGCACATATTTTGACCCTATTACTCCATTTAATTTGAGGTAGTTGAAAAAATCTATTTTTATATTTATGTTTTTACTTTTGTTAAACATCAATACAAGAAACTTGAGCCAATCGTCGTGAGTCACTTTTTCGATCGCATTGTTTACTACACATAAGTTTGTTCGTTTACGCCATCGCCTATCTCCGGCACCAAAAGACGCATAAAAACCACGAGCGACCAGGACTCCTCAGAAAGGACTCAACAATTGGCGCAGCCAATAGAATCCGGCCAACATGAGGATACATGTTGAGGATACACCACAATAAATGCCAGTGTTTCTAGCATGTGTACGAGTATATTGTTTTCATTGGTTTTCGCTAACGACATTTGAAATGCACATTATTTTTATATAATTACACACATTTAGGGTAGTAGGCAAAAATTATTTCAATTAGAGGTGCATACAACACGGGTGCATAGCAAAGTGATATTAATTTGAGAACGATAACAAAAGAAGCGAGAATACGATAAATTTAAATAAATAATCTGTAGTCACATGCACACAGGCACATGTGTCAGCCGAGTGTCAGGAGAGACTCAGAGCTATTCACAGAGAAAAGTGAAAGATCTCTGAAACACAAATAAACAATAAAAAATTAACCATGAGAAATCAAAGGACTACGCAGCAGCAGCTGCAATTTTATGTCGCATTTAGCAAAAGTCACGCGGAGCTGCAGGCAGGAAATTTGCATTTACAATATTTATATTTATACACATATACAACATTTATATATAGACATATATATATATATATATATATATATATATATATATATATATATATATATATATATATATATATATATATATATATATATATATATATATATATATATATATATATATATATATATATATATATATATATATATATATATATATATATATATATATATATATATATATATATATATATATATATATATATATATATATATATATATATATATATATATATATATATATATATATATATATATATATATATATATATATATATATATATATATATATATATATATATACTAGCTGAACCCGGCAAACGCTGTTTTGCTTTAGTTTTTGTTTGGTTTGGCATTATGTGAATATGATAAAAAATTCCTAAATAAATTGTCTTAAATAAAGTTTAATCCTATATTAAGAATACTTAGAGAAATGGTCTTAAATAAAATATAAACTTATGGTATGTATTAATTGAACTTTATTAAAATTAAAATTAAAATGTTATAAAATAGAATCATAAACTTAAATGTAATGTAAAAAAAGAAAGTAAAATGTGAAATGGAATGAAATTAATAATTTTAATTGTATCAAAAAAATTGTTATAGAAAAATAGTTTATTGTAATGCCAGTGTATTGACAATGTTTTTCGTATCCCTTGTTGGTGTATATATAAATAAATTTTGCGGATTGTCAACTCTTGAGGAGGCCACATACAATTGCCGTGTGAAAAACGCGGATTTTCCAAGTCTAAACCGCAAAATCTCATCGTTTGACCTTGCGACTTGTTGATTGTAACCCTACGTCTCCACGGGCAATTTTTGATGGCATAACATCTGTTAAATTTGATTGCAATGGTTGGCAATATTTTAATGGTGGGCATTGCGATGTTATGCCATTGTCATTTTGAAAATGCCGTCAAGCAATCTAGTTCGCTGTACCCACGCTTGAAAAATTTTTTTATTTATACGATGAAGAGGAAAAAAGAAGGAAACCGAAATTCTGGGTGAATCCTTTATTACAAAGAATGCAAATGCACAGTCTCCATTCATTTTAGCGTTTTTATTAATTTAATAGATGCGGTAAAACGAAAATGTCCGACGATGCTTCCACTGTGAGCGTCACGAAAAATTAAAAATGTCTGTCAAGCAAACAAAATGACAACTGATTGCAACACAGCACGTTGGCAATTTCTGGCATAATATATTTCATAACATAAATTGCCAACTTGAAGCAATTTGGAGTCTCCATTGGCAATTTGCTTGAAATTGCCAATGGCATGCCATCAAAAATTGCCCGTGGAGACGTAGGGTTATGGCGAATGCTAAGCGAATTGGGAATTGCAATCGTTTGAATTGAATGGGGGCATCTGTTGGGATCATTGGTATACGTGGGAGTTGAACGTGTTCTCCTTTAAATTTTCCGGTCATAATAACCTCGATGACTTTGCCCATAATTTTTTTTATAACCAATCTGGTACCGTTACATAATCGAGGTGCGTTTAAGTTTCTTTATAGAATAATTGGTGAACTAATTTTGAAATTCAATATATGTGGCGGTAGTCCTGGTAAGTCCAATGAATTTAAATACTCTGTTGGATAATCGACACTTTCATTCTCGTCGACCACTGTATCAATGGATTTAAAAGAAAGCAAGTCGATAGGAAGCATGTCCGGGTTTTTGATAATGATTGCATCGACATCTACATTTTTGGCTGCCAATATTGCTCTTTCGCTTAGCCAATTATGATTGTTGTAATTGTCGTGTAAATTTGGAAAAACTTTGGCTATCAAATCGTCTCTTGATATTATATGATTACCGAAATCTTCTGGTAATATGAGTGTTTGACTTAATGGATTAACATTCATAGTTCCATTGCCAATTTTCAATAATTGAGCAGAAAATAGGGCTGCTGATGGATCGTTTAATATTTGGACTCTCATATTTGTTGTCAATTTCAATTTAGGCACGCTACGCCATTAAAAGGATGATTTCAAGCATGCATTAATTTCATTAGCGTATGTTGAACGTGGAATAACAGGTAGAGTTTGCCTGAAACCGCCTGAAAACAAAACCAAAGCGCCTCCAAAAAGTTTGTAATTTCCTTTAAGATCTTTGAGTGTGTGATTTAAGGCTTATTAAGAATGCTTGTGTGCCATGGTGCATTCATCCCAAATAAAAATGCGACAGTTTTTCAATACTATTGCCATGCCGGAATGTGGTTTAATATTACACACTGCATTTTCGTTGGTTTGAATATTTAATGGTAGTTTTAGAGTCGAATGAGCTGTTCGACCACCATCTATTAGAGTGGCAGCTATTCCAGGTGAAGCGATAGCCAACGCAATATTTCCTTGTGCTCGTATTTTGGCCAGAATAAGTGAAATTAAGAACGTTTTTCCCGTTCCTCCTGGTGCATCCAAGAAAAAAAAATCCACCTCCTTGAGCATCATTTTTTGTTCCTGTATCATTTTTGGTTAATTTGTTCGTACATATAAATTTAAATCATCGATGTTATATGATTGTTGTATCCCCAATTCCAAAAGTGATTCATTTGTAATTATCATGCAGAGATCCTCCAGTTTTATCAATGCTTCATTCTATATATCTGCTTTGAATTCTATAGAGTGATCTCCTTGTATTGTCCGTAAAGCATAGAGAATATCCTCGCTCATGGCATTTTTATATTTTTCCCATAGCTCTCTGGGGTTTGTTGGATAACAGGTAGTGAGTAGAATAACAAATAAACATCGTACTTGGTGTGCATTTAAAATGAGAACTGAATATTGAATATTGAATATATATATATATATATATATATATATATATATATATATATATATATATATATATATATATATATATATATATATATATATACATATATATACGAGTATATATATATATATATATATATATATATATATATATATACATATATATACATATATATACGATATATATTCATTTCCATAATTTTTTAAATTCAAATTTAATGTGCCCAACTTCATGAATCAGCTGAGAAACTTGTTCACCACTGGAGGTGAATTTAACGAGCTTTCTGCTTGAGACAGTTGGCTCTGAATAAATGTCACAAAATCGACTGACAAAAATCGTGTCTCACATGAGGATGAACTGAAGTGAGACAGCTCACGCGAATAGAGGGGTTAGTTAATAATGATCTTTTTTCAGTAAATAATTTCTTTATTATTTGTTTATATTTGTATGATATAGTCCCTTTGACTGGTTCATTTACATTAATCTTTCGTTTACGAGCATTCGTCTTCCATAGCATCTTTTTATAAATTTCTAATTCACTATCATCATAATTCATTGTTCTTTTATAGAATGATAATTCAAACAAATCGGGTGTTATCGCCCAATTTTGGTCTGATATTTGTATTTTTTCATTATAAATTTTCAAAACACTATAACCAAATCTCCATGCATCATTTAAATGTTTGTGTGCTCCATATATTGTAATTTATCAAGCTTAGCAATTTTTTCCAAATGTGTTAAATTTGTTTCTGTAATATCTTGAACTTTGATTTTACTCCACAAATTGATTTCAATTGATTGGAGTGCTTGTCTTCCTATCAAACTTAAAATCATATCCATTTCCATTGATTGTTGTATTATTTGGATCAGTTTCTTTCAAATAATTCGTTCAGTGGTGTAGTAATAGATTTGAATGTATCTTCTATATATATATATATATATATATATATATATATATATATATATATATATATATATATATATATATATTTGTATATAAAATCATTTGTTATTGTATTAAATTCTATCAGTCGTTTTTCTACATTGTTAAGTCACACATACCCACACACAAACATCAGAAGTGATGACATTATTAAATATGTACATACAAACATATTTTTGTGGTTTTTTTAATAATCTACAACATTGGATTAATTAGCGGGAATTCAAGTCCAAACATTTTTTCTGATTTAGGTGAAAGTAAAGGAAATTTCGAGTTTTCTCTTAGACTACCAAACAATGATACTGGAAAAATTGATTTGTCATTTCAATTGCTTACACTAATAGTAATTCATTGATTAATATAAATGATGAACAAAAAATATAAATAATAATGTAATTACAAAAACAACAACTACAGCAGCGGCACCAGTATCGGAATATTTTACTGTGGCAGAGGCAATTGAAGATTTTAGGCAAGATTTAATAAGAAGAGTTGGATATATGTAGCAGAAATAATTGAAAGTGAAAAATTATGTTACAGACATTGGTTAAGAATTCGATGTACATACTGAAATCATTACTCGATTTGATTGTTAAACATCGTATATTTAGAGAAATTAAATGTTGGATGTATTCAATTGAATGGCAGAAACGTGGTTTACCACATGCACCCATTTTAATTTGGTGTAATGATAAAATAAGACCAGGCGAAATTGACAACATAATTTGTGCTGAAATACCAGATCAAACTGTAGATCCCGAATTGTTTAACATTGTTAAGACAAATATGATTCAAGGACCATGTGGCAATATTAATCCACATTCACCCTGCATGGATAATGGAAAGTGTACAAAGCGCTTTCCAAAGGCCTTTCTAACATATACAATAACTGGAAATGATGGTTATCCTTTATATCGCCGCTGATCTACAGACCAAGATGGCCATTCATTGTATTTACCCTTAAGTACCCAGGCTGATGAAATGGAAGTCGACAACAAATGGGTGGTTCCGTACTGTCCACTCTTGACTAAAACATTCAAAGCGCATATAAACGTGGAATTTTACAGCTTCTGTGAAATCCAAGAAGTACATATGCAAATATGTCCACAAGGGCAGCGATATAGCGGTGTTCGCAATTGGTGATGCTAATGCAAACGACAAAATTGCACAGTACCAGATGGGCAGATATATTAGCAGCAGTGAAGCAGTATGGGGATCCTTTCGTTCCAATCCATGAGAGAGATCCAACCGTTGTCCATTTAGCTATACTTGTGATAATAGTAATTACAGATTACGTCCTTTCATGCACATTTGCTGTCCTGGATTTAAATGGGATTGGGACCAATTTAATTCCAGATACTAATATAAATACTGATGATGTGATCTACTCCTTAGATTTGAGATAATACAATTACCAAAGCTCACTAAATATATATATATATTTATGATTTTACGCTATGAACAACTGAAAATGGTAATTTATCAATATTTTCAAGAAAAATTTGCACTTTCACAAGGCCAAAACTGCCTGAAGGAGCGTTTGAATGCTTTTGCGATGTTCTAGAGAGTTCTTAACTATTGTCTTGTCTACAATTTCGAAAATCGAAAATCTCAATGGTTTGGCTGTTATAGGCCGAAATATCCAAAAAAACGTGACAAAATGTGGTGAATTTTCTACATTTTCGACTTTTCGACCATGAAAACGAAGTTTTTTCTAAGTAATATGTTCAGAGAAATTGTAGCCCGAGACAATAGCTACAACTTTAAATAAGTCAAAATTTCAAATACTTTACGAAATATGAGCCCAAGAAAATTTGCAAATTTTCCAAAAAAATAAAGTCTGACAAAAAACTGCAAGTCAAAATCTGGAAGCTCGATTTTTACCGTAGACGTATGGTCTAGTGGACTTTTTTGCTCAGTACAATCCTCAGTACAATCAGAAACGTGAAGCGCCCATTAAGATGTTCAAATCGCCCCACCCACATATATATATACGAGTATATATATATATATATATATATATATATATATATATATATATATATATATATATATATATATATATATATATATATATATATATATATATATATATATATATATATATATATATATATATATATATATATATATATATATATATATATATATATATATATATATATATATATATATATATATATGTACACGTATATTCTCGTATATATAAATGTTGTATGTGTCGTATGTGTATATATATAAATATTGTAAATGCAAATTTCCTGCCTGCAGCTCCGCGTGCCTGTTGCTAAATGCGACATAAAATTGCAGCTGCTGTTGCGTAGTCCTTTGATTTCTCCTGGTTAATTTTTTATTGTTTATTTGTGATTAAAATATATTATTAAATAAAAATAAATTAATTAATTTTTTATATGTATGTCGCTGTGACCTGCTATCTCAATAAAAATCACATGTGTCACTCAGAGAGCTTTCACTTTTCTCTGTGAATAGCTCTGAGTCTGTACTGATACTCGGCTGACACATATGCCTGTGTTGAGTTTTGTGACTGAGTAAGAATAGAGGTGTAAAGTGCATGATGGTTCTGGTTATGATTAACTGCAAAGAATCCTATTTACAAATATTGGGACGATCCAAATGAATTGGTTGATCGGTTGCAGTTGTTAATGTCATCACAGAAAATTGAAAAAATACCATTTAAAACGGTTCCAAAAATACGAGGATTAGTTAAAGACGATGAGTAAGAAAAGTTTAGTAGATGAACTGTACAAACAGGCTCATAAAAACTTTAAACGACGACGTTTAATAACAAAGGGGATAAATGATTTATGGCAAGCGGATTTTGTAGAAATGGGTTCTTATTCCAAATACAATAGTAGCTACAGTTTCCTGCTAATAATTATAGTTATATTTTCAAAATTTGCCTGGACTATACCTCGTAAAAAGAAAAATACTGCTACAGTATATTACTTTTGAGAATAGTACCAACAAATTTAGAAACAGACGACGGTAAAGAATTCTTCAGTAAACAGTAAAGGCATGAGCCGAACGATATGCCAACATCATCTGCAACCTCTCTGATAGTGATTCGACGATTATCCAAAATCATTTTCTTCACTGCGCCAACCACTATCAATTCCCTATTGTGATGTTTGTATAGTATATCATGACTATAAAAGTCTTCGTAACTGGAATTCTCTAATATTTTGCTGATAGCACTAGTCCATTTATCGTATAATTGAGCTTCTTTCAGCCTGCGCCGTAGTGAGTCGTTTATCAGCATACAACTAAGTCTGCTAAGTGCATCAGCATGATTTATTTGCATTCCAGACCTATGTTCCACTGTGTAATTGAACTCTTGAAGAAACACTGTCCACCTAGCGACTCGCGCCGGTAAGTCTTTCTTTTTAAAGTCATTGCAAAAGCGGTGCAATTTTTCACTATTTTAAATTGTAGTCCCAATACGTAATCTCTCCATTTCTTAAGAGCCTCCACTATTGCCTGGACCTCAAGCTCATAAGAGTGGTAGTTTTCTTCCGATGGTTTTGTCTTTCGGCTCGTGTACATTACCGGGTGGAACTGTTTGGTCTTCTGGCTCTCGCTGTAAAAGAACAGCCCCGTACCCGTATTTAGAGGCATCTGTATGAATTTCTGTGACGCCTTTCAGATCATACATCTTCAACACCGGAGATTGTACAAGAGCTTCCTTAAGTTGCTGAAAAGCGATAGTTTGTTCATCTGCCCATTTAAAATGTACATTTTTCCGCAGTAAATCAGTCAATGCTTTTGCCATCAGTGCTTAGTTCTTAATGAATCTGCGCAAGTATGATGTTACACAAACATATGAACTCCCTTTTGATCCTTGGGTATTTTGAATGCTTCTACTGCTCGCGTTTTCTCTATATAACCGAGAAAATCTACCTTGCTTTTCAGAAAACTACACTTTTTCCACTTAATACGCAACATTGAAAACCTTTCTTAGCTTCAATATACCCTCTGCCCCGTCTGTTGATGGAATGACGAAATAATCAAAGAATGACAGTCCCGTCATCAACTCTCTGAATATTGCGTTTATGTACCTACAAAAAACTGCGGGCGAATTCGATATTCCGAATGGAACATAAAGAAATTCGTACTGACTCTTGTTTGTCACAAGAGTTGTATTTTCGTCAATTTTCTTCCACGGGAACATGAAAAAATCCATTTTCTAAATCTAATGTCGTAAACACCTTAGACCCTGCAATCTCTCAACTACCCCGTCCATTAGTGCCATGAAAAATTGTCGCGTACAACCTACTAGTTTAGTTTCCGATAGTCACAACAAAATCGTTTGGTTCCGTCCTTTTTACCTGCTAACACAACTGGAGAAGCTTCGTTGTAATTACTCATAGTAATTATACCTTCGTCTAACCAGGTTTTTATCTGTGCTTCGATAAACTTCTGGTACTCGTAGGATGTTCTCCTAGGACGTTGGTTGATATACTGGCATATCATCCGTTAGTACAATTTTCATATGAACCGGAGATTGTATACACTTCAATGGTATATACCGCCTAACCAATTCTTCAATAGCAGCCGAATCACCTTTACTGAGGTCAGTTAGGTTATATTGTGAACCTTCTAACTCCTCAACCTGTAGACACAATATTGGGAATTCTTCCCAATTCTCTGAGCCTCTCTTTCCTTTATTTTCGGTTTGTTTGTACATAAGTGCGTCGCCATCTTTTCGGATTATCAAGTAAACTTGACTAAAAACCGAATGACCCCAAATAACTGGATAATCCATATCTTCATCATTAATGATATGGAACATTATCCCTATCTCCACATCGTCCACCAATCCGTTCTAACCTATGCTCATCCCTGTTAGTCTTTGAACAAAGATCTAGCTCGTTTACCACCGCTTGCCTTATTAAGCATAAACCGTTTCCCGTGTCAAGTAAAGCTGGGAAAATGGTGTTACCTACCTTTACATTCTTGAATCAAAAATCCCTATGTGCTCTCGAAGGTTTCCATTTAATCTCCTTTACCGTGTTCAAATTCTTCTTTTCTGACTTCATCTTAACGTCCCCTTCTTGACATTGGTATGACTTGTGTCCTGTCTTACTATATTTGAAGCACTGTACCTGCTGCATGTTAACTGTACAATTCTTTGCTACGTGGGACGCATATCCACATTTCAAACATTTCTTTTCACCTGATTGCGATAGACCTTTATCTTCCTTTTCACTTTTCGGCTTAAACTCTACTAGTGTTCCTTGATTTCTTTGTAATCTTTTCGTAGATTTTTATCTGTTCCTTTAACTCTTTGATACTTTTGGCTAGGTACAAGACGGTTTTGTTGAACCTTGAGTCCGGTATCCCTGCCACAAAGTAATCAAACAGACTTGCTTTATCTAAATAAATCTTTTTTCCGATTTCCATCAATGCATACAAAAATTCTAAATATGTCCCATTAGATCTCTTTTGTCGGTGTGTCAATATTCTGCGCACCGCTGCTGGACTTAAGCCGACCGCGAAATCTGTAATGAGAGCCGCTTTCAATTTGTTCCAGTCTTTCAAACCTACTTGACTTTTAATGAGCGACTTCGTTGCCCCCCTCAACAACTGTTTAGCGTAAATAAACTTGTGAACCTCAGTGCACCCTACAGTTTCTGCATTTTCCTCGAATTGCTCCACCCACTAATTAACATCAAAATTGTCTGTTCCAATAAATAATGCCACGCTGTCTTGAATATCTTTAAAAGTAAAATGGGGACCCGCAACTGGCCTACAGCTGGCATTCCCTCAGATCCTTCTTCCGTCCGTCAATGGTAAGTCTAACTCCCTAATTTTCGTCTTCAATAACATTAGTATCATATTCAAAATTTCCTAAGCATCCATTTAAAACAAAAATTTTTTTTTCAATTTACAATTTAAAATATATCAAAGCTAAAAGCTTAAAACGAATTATTTTTACATATATCAAAGATTTAAATTTTCCTTCTACTTTTTCCTGCTCTTCTTCTCCTTTCCTTCGAATTGGCTCTCGTCACCATGGGTTTTTTCGCTCGCTTCATGTCGCTTCATGTCGAACCAAATCTACATGATTTCTTAATATTAAATCTGGTTTAATATTTATTAATTACAACTGGTTTAATATTTATTAATTACAACTGGTTTAATATTTATTAATTACAACTGGTTTAATATTTATTAATTACAAATGGTTTAATATTTATTAATTACAACTGGTTTAATATTTATTAATTACAACTGGTGCACTCTAAGTCTTAAATTCATCTGATCTATCCTTCAATTCGTTCTTCTTTTATATACTTAATTTATGTCATGATAAAACAATTCCTATTAAATTTGCCGTAGGAGATTTCATGGGAATTGTTTTTACATTATGATTCTTTCTTTTTTTGATTCTTTATGTTTACAAAATCTGGCTGTAATTTTATTTCTCCTACATTCTTTCCTAAATACAGTGGTCTCTTCTTGTTTTGGTTCCGGTTCTTCTCTTGTTTCGTTCAGTTTGTCTATTTTTTTGTGAGTGAGGTTTTCTACTTTTTTCTTAATGGTTGGGTATAGGGTGTCGTGGAAGGTCCGTAGATTTTGTAGGTATTCATGTTCTGTATTAAATGTTAAATTCTTGCAAAATTTATATGGCCTGCCGAAAAATAGTTCGTAGGGTGTTAACTTAGTTGTGGAGTGAATTGCATTATTATAAGTGATGAGGGTTTCGGAAAATATTTCATTGTGTTCGGTTTTAATTTTGTCTTCTTTCCTTTTTGTCAGTATGATCCTATAAATTTCTGTTAAGGTGGAGTGTAATCTCTCCACAGGAGCGTTGCTAGAGGTTTGTTGGAAAGTTCCGAAGTGAAGGTTTATATCGAATTGTCTACAGAAATCTTTAAATATGTTGCAATTGAATTCGGATCTTTGGTCACAAACAATCTTTTTAGGTATGCCGAATAGACCCACGAAATTTTTGAAAACGTCTAATACATGTATACTGTTTCTTGAAGTTAAGGAGTAGCCTGTTGCAAATTTCGGACATTTGCCTATTATTGTGAGTATCTGATTATGGTTAATGCAATATATGTCAATGTGTACAATGTCAAGAGGTTTTAATGGTATTTCTGTTTTTAAATATGTAGGTTTTGGGGGGTTTCTATCGTACTTTTGTGTATTACAAATTTCGCAGTTATTTATTGTTCTTACTATTTTTTGCTTCATGAAGGGAAAGTAATACCGTTGTTTTAAGTGTAGATGTGTCTCGTTAATGCCTCTGTGGTTGGAATTAGTGTGGTATTCGCGAATTGTTTTTTCTTGTTCGTCGTCTGTTACAATGTCTATTAGGATATCTTTACATCGGATTGGTTTGAAAAGTTTACTATTAGAGAAATATTGTGAGTATATTTTCTGTATTTGTTTAAAAATTTCTTCGTCACTAACGATAGCTACTTGCTTATTAGGTGGCATGTGATTTTTGAGGATGTTAATTATATCGTAGTCTGTGAATTCCATTTGTTTTATTGTTCGTCTCTGTTTATTTCTAAAAAGGTTTTGTACTGTTATTTCTGGTTGTCCTTTTTCGATTATAATTTAGATATTAAATTCATTAAGAGGGCGCTCCGAAATAAAAATTCCGTCATTTAGATTCTCATTAGCCGAATGGGTAGTTGTTCCTGATGTACCTTGGTCTGATGTTATGTCATTAAGGTTGATGTCTGTTAGTTTTTCATTAGTTTTGTCAATTTCGATTCTGCTCAGGGCATCAGCGTTTTTTTTTTTTTTTTTTTTTCTGTTCTGTTTGCCCTTTTTGTAGGTAACATTATAGTCGAACTCTTCTAATTTTAGTCTCCATCTCACAAGTTTGGAGTTTGGATCTTTGAGACTCATCATCCAAGTTAGTGGACGGTGGTCGGTAACTATTGTAAACTTGTGGCCGTACAGGTATGGGCGAAAGTACTTCGTGGCCCAAACAATGGCTAAGAGTTCCTTCTCAATTGTGGAATAGTTTACTTCTGATTCGCATAGGGTGCGACTGGCGTAACATATGGGTTTATCACTCCCGATATTGCCTTGAGAAAGGACTGCTCCTATAGCGAAATTACTGGCGTCCGTTGTCAAAATGAAAGGTTTAGTGAAATCAGGGTATTGTAAGATTGGATCGTTCATCAGAAGCTCTTTACATGTTTCGAATGCGTTTACATATTCCTGGCTAAAATTAATCTTACTACCTTTCTTTAAGCAGTTTGTCAATGGTTTTGTTATTTTAGTGAAGTCTCTGATAAATTTCCTATAGTATCCCAGAAGTCCTAGAAACGATTTTATTTGTTTTGGTGTTTTTGGTATTGGGAATTTTTGTACAGCGCTAATCTTTCCTGGGTTCGGTTTGATGCCGTCAGTGGACACAATGTGACCGAGAAATTCAATTTCTTTTCTGAGGAATTCCGATTTATCCAACTGGACTTTGAAGTTTGAGGATCGCAATTTTCCGAATACTGATTTGAGATTTAGAATATGTTCATCGAGGGATGTTGAGAAAACGATGATATCATCCAGATATACTAGGCAGACCTTTCCTATGATCTCTTCTAGAACATTGTCCATTACACGTTGAAAAGTGGAAGGGGCATTTCTCAATCCGAAAGGCATGCGGATATATTCAAAATGACCTCCATCAACTGTAAAAGCGGTTTTTGAGATATCTTTTGGATTCATCTCAATTTGATGAAAACCACTAGCAAGATCTAGAGTGGAGAACTACAGGCATTTTCCCATTTTCTCCAATATATCTGAAATATTGGGTAATGGATAGCGATCTGCGATAGTTTTCTCGTTAAGCTTCCTATAGTCAATCACTAGACGCCATTTCTGCTTACCGCTGGCGTCTCGTGTTTTGGGGACAATCCAGACTGGTGCACTCCAAGGCGAGTAGCTAGGTTTAATAATTCCTTGGGAAAGCATTTTGTTAATTTGCATTTTAACTTCTTCTTTGTGGACGTGTGGGTATCTGTAGGATTTTGTGTGGATAGGTATATCATCTGAGTTTGGTATTGTATGTTTAATTTTGTTAGTGAAGGTCAGATTCTGATTTTCTTTGTAGACTATTGTTCCGTATTGTTTGCAAAGTTTCAGTAAGGCATTTAGTTCTTCTTTATTTAGGTGATTAGTTACATTTACATTCACGTTCCCAGTTAACATCTATGGTATGTGTTTCTATGTAGTCTGAGGTGTTGTATTTTTCTACTTTTATTGGTTGTTCGAAAAAGAGTTCCTGCTAGTTGTTTGATTTATTTACTATCTCCATTCGACTGATCCAATTGCTTGAGTTGTATAGACCTGGAGAAATTTCTAAGTCGCTCGAAATTATTGTCAGTTCGTTATAAAAAGTCCCTTCTTCTAAATCGACTGGTATCGGAATAATTGTTTTTGAAGTGGCTGGAATTAAGTGTCTCTCTGAAGTGGTGTTTGATTTTATTAGGATTGGAATTATTGTTTTTGGTGTCGTCACGGTGTGCTGTTTTAAAATGGATAATTGCCTCTAAATTTTTTAATACGTCAATTCCCAATAAACCATAAAAATAGCAGTGAAATTTGAAAACTAGAAATTCTAAGTTTCCAACCTCTTTGAATTCTTTAAAAGTGGGAAAAAATTCTCTTTTATCTAGGGTATACTTATGAAGAATTGTTTTTATTGTGACGGGTTGACACTCGATGTAATTTTCTGGTGAGACAAATTCAGGATTGATGAAGGACGAGGTGGCTCCTGTATCTATTAAAAATCTTAAGGGTCGCCCAAAAGGTGATGAAATCAAAATGTAGGGTAAAGCACATCCGTGTTTGTTGACGTCTATGTATCCGATCGGTTCCTTGAGGCATATAGGGGAAAATTTATTGTTTCTTCAATGTTAGAGGTTTCCTGATTATCTGATTCTGCGTGTTGAGCTAGATTTTCTTGATTGATATTATGAAATTCGTTGTTTCTAGATGCCCTTGTAAAATTAGTTCTATTGCTTTGGAAGTTAGAATAGCCAGTTTTATTGTCGGGTTCTTGCTTGAGTGGCATAATTGCTTGTCTAGGAGTAAAGGGTTGATTAAAGTAGTTATTGTTTGGTCTACCGGTACCACGCTGAAATTGCCTATTATAAGGATTAGAGTTATACTGGCTATTCGTTTGATATGGGGTAACTTGATTATGGGGTCTATTATTTCTTTGGTATGAATATTGTCTACTATCGTGATATTGATTATTCTGATGGTATGGTTGAAAATCGGTTTTGGTCCGACTATATTGCTTGTATGTAGTAATATTTTGTTCTTTGAGGCAAAATGATAATGCTGTTTGCATATCCTCAGGACGCATAGCTCTTATTATTGCACCCATTGGTTCTTTTAACCCGGATAGAAATGTGTTTAGACACATTTCTGTGAAAAGTTCTCTTTTCGATGAGAGTACTTTGTGGTCTTTTTCACCAATAAGGATACAATTAAGAAGAGCCGCTTGAATTTCAACGATTTCTTTGTGAAATTCTTCAATGGGTTTATTAAATTGTTTTATATTATG
This sequence comes from Clusia tigrina, assembly GCA_920105625.2. Lineage (NCBI taxonomy): Eukaryota > Metazoa > Arthropoda > Insecta > Diptera > Clusiidae > Clusia > Clusia tigrina. Next base: position 316,512,020 of record OV050030.1, read on the forward strand.
TAGGTCTCTGATAAGGGTAGTTTCTGTTCTCTTGTCTGAAAAAGTGTTAGTTAATGTCGTTTTAATACAATTCTAGTCCAATGGTGTAAGATACGTGTTTAAGAAGTCATTTGCTGGTCCTTGAATTTTGTTCCTAATTGCTCTTAGGAGCATATGTCCGTACGGAGTCTGTTCTGTCCCTTTGATTAACATTAAGATTTCTTCCACATTTGTAATGAAATTATACAATTGGCGTGGGTTGCCATCGTATGGGGGAAGATCTTTGATAATGTCAGGTATTCGTAAGGTATTGAAAATATCTTGTGTATTAATTTGGAACTGTGGTGGTTGGGGTTGTTGTTGCGTTTGTATGTTTTGGGGTTGTGGGTTTGCCATTTCAATTTCTTCTGGAATTGAGTTCAGACCTCTATACTTTTTGCTTGTACTTAGTTTTGACAGTGCTAAAGTTTTAGCTTTTCTTTTGAACATAAATTTTTTTTGTATGGGATTTTAAGAATAATTTACAGTTTGTTCGTTTCAATTGAGTAATAACAAATATTCTTGACAATGGTTTACAATATAAAATATGTTTATATAAAAAAAAATTTTGTATTTTTCAGAATTTTTGAAATTTAGGTGGTAAATATAATTAACTCACAAGCAGTGTCCTATTATGATCTTCATTGAGAAATAGTGTGCAATTCTGTATTTGTGGTTCTTTCGACAGTCAACCAAGATATTTGTTTGAGAGCTGGTTTTGGCGGTAAATGGATTGAAATCCAACGACGATTCCAGGATGTTCGCTCCAATAACTAGAATTCACTTGATATGCAGTCAAGGAATCCTGTATTATTTTTAATTCTTTTATTTTAAAAAATTTTTTAATTTTTTTATTTTTTATTTTTTTTATTTTTTTATTATTATTATTTTTTTTTTTTTGTTTAATTAGAATTCACTTGATATGCAGTCAAGGAATCCTGTATTATTTTTAATTATTTTATTTAATTAAATTTTTTTTTTTTTTAAATTAGAATTCACTTGATATGCACTCAAGGAATCCTGTATTATTTTTAATTATTTAATTTAATAAAATTTTTTGTTTTTTTTTTTTGTTTAATTAGAATTCACTTGATATGCAGTCAAGGAATCCTGTATTATTTTTAATTATTTTATTTATTTAAATTTTTTGTTTTTTTTTTTTTTGTTTAATTAGAATTCACTTGATATGCAGTCAAGGAATCCTGTATTATTTTTAATTGTTCTATTTTTATTTATATTTTATATTTTTTTTATTATATTATATAGTTTTTTTTTATATGTCTGTATATATTTTGGTTTAAGAATATTTTACTTCACACGGGTAGAGCATTTTTAAAACACAACTGAAAAACCGTCGCCGCCAACCGTACGACTGCGCCACTTACGTCTGCTGTCGAAGAGTTCAACACAAAAGAACCAAATCTACATGATTTCTTAATATTAAATCTGGTTTAATATTTATTAATTACAACTGGTTTAATATTTATTAATTACAAATGGTTTAATATTTATTAATTACAACTGGTTTAATATTTATTAATTACAACTGGTTTAATATTTATTAATTACAAATGGTTTAATATTTATTAATTACAACTTGTTTAATATTTATTAATTACAACTGGTGCACTCTAAGTCTTAAATTCATCTGATCTATCCTTCAATTCGTTCTTCTTTTATATACTTAATTTATGTCATGATAAAACAATTCCTATTAAATTTGCCGTAGGAGATTTCATGGGAATTGTTTTTACATTATGATTCTTTCTTTTTTTGATTCTTTATGTTTACAAAATCTGGCTGTAATTTTATTTCTCCTACATTCTTTCCTAAATACAGTGGTCTCTTCTTGTTTTGGTTCCGGTTCTTCTCTTGTTTCGTTCAGTTTGTCTATTTTTTTGTGAGTGAGGTTTTCTACTTTTTTCTTAATGGTTGGGTATAGGGTGTCGTGGAAGGTCCGTAGATTTTGTAGGTATTCATGTTCTGTATTAAATGTTAAATTCTTGCAAAATTTATATGGCCTGCCGAAAAATAGTTCGTAGGGTGTTAACTTAGTTGTGGAGTGAATTGCATTATTATAAGTGATGAGGGTTTCGGAAAATATTTCATTGTGTTCGGTTTTAATTTTGTCTTCTTTCCTTTTTGTCAGTATGATCCTATAAATTTCTGTTAAGGTGGAGTGTAATCTCTCCACAGGAGCGTTGCTAGAGGTTTGTTGGAAAGTTCCGAAGTGAAGGTTTATATCGAATTGTCTACAGAAATCTTTAAATATGTTGCAATTGAATTCGGATCTTTGGTCACAAACAATCTTTTTAGGTATGCCGAATAGACCCACGAAATTTTTGAAAACGTCTAATACATGTATACTGTTTCTTGAAGTTAAGGAGTAGCCTGTTGCAAATTTCGGACATTTGCCTATTATTGTGAGTATCTGATTATGGTTAATGCAATATATGTCAATGTGTACAATGTCAAGAGGTTTTAATGGTATTTCTGTTTTTAAATATGTAGGTTTTGGGGGGTTTCTATCGTACTTTTGTGTATTACAAATTTCGCAGTTATTTATTGTTCTTACTATTTTTTGCTTCATGAAGGGAAAGTAATACCGTTGTTTTAAGTGTAGATGTGTCTCGTTAATGCCTCTGTGGTTGGAATTAGTGTGGTATTCGCGAATTGTTTTTTCTTGTTCGTCGTCTGTTACAATGTCTATTAGGATATCTTTACACCGGATTGGTTTGAAAAGTTTACTATTAGAGAAATATTGTGAGTATATTTTCTGTATTTGTTTAAAAATTTCTTCGTCACTAACGATAGCTACTTGCTTATTAGGTGGCATGTGATTTTTGAGGATGTTAATTATATCGTAGTCTGTGAATTCCATTTGTTTTATTGTTCGTCTCTGTTTATTTCTAAAAAGGTTTTGTACTGTTATTTCTGGTTGTCCTTTTTCGATTATAATTTAGATATTAAATTCATTAAGAGGGCGCTCCGAAATAAAAATTCCGTCATTTAGATTCTCATTAGCCGAATGGGTAGTTGTTCCTGATGTACCTTGGTCTGATGTTATGTCATTAAGGTTGATGTCTGTTAGTTTTTCATTAGTTTTGTCAATTTCGATTCTGCTCAGGGCATCAGCGTTTTTTTTTTTTTTTTTTTTCTGTTCTGTTTGCCCTTTTTGTAGGTAACATTATAGTCGAACTCTTCTAATTTTAGTCTCCATCTCACAAGTTTGGAGTTTGGATCTTTGAGACTCATCATCCAAGTTAGTGGACGGTGGTCGGTAACTATTGTAAACTTGTGGCCGTACAGGTATGGGCGAAAGTACTTCGTGGCCCAAACAATGGCTAAGAGTTCCTTCTCAATTGTGGAATAGTTTACTTCTGATTCGCATAGGGTGCGACTGGCGTAACATATGGGTTTATCACTCCCGATATTGCCTTGAGAAAGGACTGCTCCTATAGCGAAATTACTGGCGTCCGTTGTCAAAATGAAAGGTTTAGTGAAATCAGGGTATTGTAAGATTGGATCGTTCATCAGAAGCTCTTTACATGTTTCGAATGCGTTTACATATTCCTGGCTAAAATTAATCTTACTACCTTTCTTTAAGCAGTTTGTCAATGGTTTTGTTATTTTAGTGAAGTCTCTGATAAATTTCCTATAGTATCCCAGAAGTCCTAGAAACGATTTTATTTGTTTTGGTGTTTTTGGTATTGGGAATTTTTGTACAGCGCTAATCTTTCCTGGGTTCGGTTTGATGCCGTCAGTGGACACAATGTGACCGAGAAATTCAATTTCTTTTCTGAGGAATTCCGATTTATCCAACTGGACTTTGAAGTTTGAGGATCGCAATTTTCCGAATACTGATTTGAGATTTAGAATATGTTCATCGAGGGATGTTGAGAAAACGATGATATCATCCAGATATACTAGGCAGACCTTTCCTATGATCTCTTCTAGAACATTGTCCATTACACGTTGAAAAGTGGAAGGGGCATTTCTCAATCCGAAAGGCATGCGGATATATTCAAAATGACCTCCATCAACTGTAAAAGCGGTTTTTGAGACATCTTTTGGATTCATCTCAATTTGATGAAAACCACTAGCAAGATCTAGAGTGGAGAACTACAGGCATTTTCCCATTTTCTCCAATATATCTGAAATATTGGGTAATGGATAGCGATCTGCGATAGTTTTCTCGTTAAGCTTCCTATAGTCAATCACTAGACGCCATTTCTGCTTACCGCTGGCGTCTCGTGTTTTGGGGACAATCCAGACTGGTGCACTCCAAGGCGAGTAGCTAGGTTTAATAATTCCTTGGGAAAGCATTTTGTTAATTTGCATTTTAACTTCTTCTTTGTGGACGTGTGGGTATCTGTAGGATTTTGTGTGGATAGGTATATCATCTGAGTTTGGTATTGTATGTTTAATTTTGTTAGTGAAGGTCAGATTCTGATTTTCTTTGTAGACTATTGTTCCGTATTGTTTGCAAAGTTTCAGTAAGGCATTTAGTTCTTCTTTATTTAGGTGATTAGTTACATTTACATTCACGTTCCCAGTTAACATCTATGGTATGTGTTTCTATGTAGTCTGAGGTGTTGTATTTTTCTACTTTTATTGGTTGTTCGAAAAAGAGTTCCTGCTAGTTGTTTGATTTATTTACTATCTCCATTCGACTGATCCAATTGCTTGAGTTGTATAGACCTGGAGAAATTTCTAAGTCGCTCGAAATTATTGTCAGTTCGTTATAAAAAGTCCCTTCTTCTAAATCGACTGGTATCGGAATAATTGTTTTTGAAGTGGCTGGAATTAAGTGTCTCTCTGAAGTGGTGTTTGATTTTATTAGGATTGGAATTATTGTTTTTGGTGTCGTCACGGTGTGCTGTTTTAAAATGGATAATTGCCTCTAAATTTTTTAATACGTCAATTCCCAATAAACCATAAAAATAGCAGTGAAATTTGAAAACTAGAAATTCTAAGTTTCCAACCTCTTTGAATTCTTTAAAAGTGGGAAAAAATTCTTTTTTATCTAGGGTATACTTATGAAGAATTGTTTTTATTGTGACGGGTTGACACTCGATGTAATTTTCTGGTGAGACAAATTCAGGATTGATGAAGGACGAGGTGGCTCCTGTATCTATTAAAAATCTTAAGGGTCGCCCAAAAGGTGATGAAATCAAAATGTAGGGTAAAGCACATCCGTGTTTGTTGACGTCTATGTATCCGATCGGTTCCTTGAGGCATATAGGGGAAAATTTATTGTTTCTTCAATGTTAGAGGTTTCCTGATTATCTGATTCTGCGTGTTGAGCTAGATTTTCTTGATTGATATTATGAAATTCGTTGTTTCTAGATGCCCTTGTAAAATTAGTTCTATTGCTTTGGAAGTTAGAATAGCCAGTTTTATTGTCGGGTTCTTGCTTGAGTGGCATAATTGCTTGTCTAGGAGTAAAGGGTTGATTAAAGTGGTTATTGTTTGGTCTACCGGTACCACGCTGAAATTGCCTATTATAAGGATTAGAGTTATACTGGCTATTCGTTTGATATGGGGTAACTTGATTATGGGGTCTATTATTTCTTTGGTATGAATATTGTCTACTATCGTGATATTGATTATTCTGATGGTATGGTTGAAAATCGGTTTTGGTCCGACTATATTGCTTGTATGTAGTAATATTTTGTTCTTTGAGGCAAAATGATAATGCTGTTTGCATATCCTCAGGACGCATAGCTCTTATTATTGCACCCATTGGTTCTTTTAACCCGGATAGAAATGTGTTTAGACACATTTCTGTGAAAAGTTCTCTTTTCGATGAGAGTACTTTGTGGTCTTTTTCACCAATAAGGATACAATTAAGAAGAGCCGCTTGAATTTCAACGATTTCTTTGTGAAATTCTTCAATGGGTTTATTAAATTGTTTTATATTATGTAGGTCTCTGATAAGGGTAGTTTCTGTTCTCTTGTCTGAAAAAGTGTTAGTTAATGTCGTTTAATACAATTCTAGTCCAATGGTGTAAGATACGTGTTTAAGAAGTCATTTGCTGGTCCTTGAATTTTGTTCCTAATTGCTCTTAGGAGCATATGTCCGTACGGAGTCTGTTCTGTCCCTTTGATTAACATTAAGATTTCTTCCACATTTGTAATGAAATTATACAATTGGCGTGGGTTGCCATCGTATGGGGGAAGATCTTTGATAATGTCAGGTATTCGTAAGGTATTGAAAATATCTTGTGTATTAATTTGGAACTGTGGTGGTTGGGGTTGTTGTTGCGTTTGTATGTTTTGGGGTTGTGGGTTTGCCATTTCAATTTCTTCTGGAATTGAGTTCAGACCTCTATACTTTTTGCTTGTACTTAGTTTTGACAGTGCTAAAGTTTTAGCTTTTCTTTTGAACATAAATTTTTTTTGTATGGGATTTTAAGAATAATTTACAGTTTGTTCGTTTCAATTGAGTAATAACAAATATTCTTGACAATGGTTTACAATATAAAATATGTTTATATAAAAAAAAATTTTGTATTTTTCAGAATTTTTGAAATTTAGGTGGTAAATATAATTAACTCACAAGCAGTGTCCTATTATGATCTTCATTGAGAAATAGTGTGCAATTCTGTATTTGTGGTTCTTTCGACAGTCAACCAAGATATTTGTTTGAGAGCTGGTTTTGGCGGTAAATGGATTGAAATCCAACGACGATTCCAGGATGTTCGCTCCAATAACTAGAATTCACTTGATATGCAGTCAAGGAATCCTGTATTATTTTTAATTCTTTTATTTAAAAAAATTTTTTAATTTTTTTATTTTTTATTTTTTTTATTTTTTTATTATTATTATTTTTTTTTTTTGTTTAATTAGAATTCACTTGATATGCAGTCAAGGAATCCTGTATTATTTTTAATTATTTTATTTTATTAAATTTTTGCTTTTTTTTTAATTAGAATTCACTTGATATGCAGTCAAGGAATCCAGTATTATTTTTAATTATTTTATTTAATTAAATTTTTTTTTTTTTTAAATTAGAATTCACTTGATATGCACTCAAGGAATCCTGTATTATTTTTAATTATTTAATTTAATAAAATTTTTTGTTTTTTTTTTTTGTTTAATTAGAATTCACTTGATATGCAGTCAAGGAATCCTGTATTATTTTTAATTATTTTATTTATTTAAATTTTTTGTTTTTTTTTTTTTTTGTTTAATTAGAATTCACTTGATATGCAGTCAAGGAATCCTGTATTATTTTTAATTGTTCTATTTTTATTTATATTTTATATTTTTTTTATTATATTATATAGTTTTTTTTTATATGTCTGTATATATTTTGGTTTAAGAATATTTTACTTCACACGGGTAGAGCATTTTTAAAACACAACTGAAAAACCGTCGCCGCCAACCGTACGACTGCGCCACTTACGTCTGCTGTCGAAGAGTTCAACACAAAAGAACCAAATCTACATGATTTCTTAATATTAAATCTGGTTTAATATTTATTAATTACAACTGGTTTAATATTTATTAATTACAAATGGTTTAATATTTATTAATTACAACTGGTTTAATATTTATTAATTACAACTGGTTTAATATTTATTAATTACAAATGGTTTAATATTTATTAATTACAACTTGTTTAATATTTATTAATTACAACTGGTGCACTCTAAGTCTTAAATTCATCTGATCTATCCTTCAATTCGTTCTTCTTTTATATACTTAATTTATGTCATGATAAAACAATTCCTATTAAATTTGCCGTAGCAGATTTCATGGGAATTGTTTTTACATTTTGATTCTTTCCTATGAAATTTGCCCATGCAATATTTCATAGGAATTGTTTTCTTACATTTTGATTGTTTCCTATGAAATTTGCGCATGCAATATTTCATAGGAATTGTTTTTTACATTTTTATATATTTCTTAAAAATAGAACTGTAATAATTAATTATTAAGGTTTGGGGCGTGTTACCTTAACTCGCGTTTGTACAGTTTCACGTCATTATCAAACTCATTCACATATCCACACATTCCCTTGTAGTTTATTTAACAGTTTTCAGTTTAATTCAATATAATTCATCATAGTTTCATTTACATGTGTAAGCCTTTAGTACAGTTTATCGTACTTTAAGCAGTTTAATATTTACATTTGGATTATATTCACATTTGGATTATATTTACATTTGGATTATATTCACATTTGGATTAAGTCACTTCTTAGTATTTTATTTACATGCGTGAGCTTTTAGTACAGTTTTCCTAAGTTTTTTAGCAGTCTAACAGTCATATTTGGATTATATTCATTTAGGAGTTAGAGCCACCACTTTATAGGTTTCAGCAAAGAAAATATACTGAAAGACCGTTCATTGCTCTCTTTAGCGAAAATCAACATATTCAAGTGTATGGCAACCACATTGGAAGAATCATCGGCAATTTCACGAGGCAGGCGTGAATATGGATCAATCATTCTTTTATCAAACACAATAACCACACACGTGGCTATTGTTGTTGTTTCCACATTCGTAGGAATAATATTAAAGCGTGCGTACTCACTGCAGAAACTATAAATTTTTATTTTCTGATTTTTCGGTCTTGGGGTAAAATACACAAGAATGAATTTTCAATATGGCAAAGGTTTTTTATACGGAAAGTGGGGCTTAAAACAAGACATTTGTGATTTTGCTTATAAAAAAGTTTTGCCATGTCATGAGAATGCGTGTGTATTAGAACACTTGACAATATAAAATAAATATGCATGCAAGAAAATATTTTACTTTTGAATATTTTATACATTTATGAAATGGCAGTGTAATATTTGTTCCAGCTATATAGTATATTTTTATTATTCTTTAGTTGATATATTAATAAATGAATGCATATATTAATAAATGAATGCATTGAAGGAAATTATTATTTTAAAATATTAAAGTTGCATAACAAAAATTGTTTCGAGACTTTTCCACATCACAGCTGAGGTAGAGTAAGTGGCGCGTTTTTTGTTTCTGTAGTCTCCCTAAGAGGCCTAATCCACATGTATGTCCAATTGTACATCGTCCATTGCATTGGCTTTGGAAATTTCCCATAATTGCCATCAATAAATTTGGTTGAATGAATCCAGTTAATAATTTAATAAACCAACATCAATAACCATTTTGCCATCAAAAAACACTTTAGTCCTACGCTTTACAAGCAATAGCCAACAGCTCCATTAATGTTAAAATGTGAACAAGGAATTTATTTGTCAATGAACATAATATAGTCAACCCAAACTCAAGCTGGTAAATGGGTTTAGACTTATGACATGGACCACAATATGACTAGATCCCAAATTTGGCAAATTGTAAGGAATCTCTACCTGGGTACGCTCAGTCTTCCCAGAATCCTGTACAATATTTATTTTATTGACCTTAACACAACACGTTTGATGTAGTTTGTTTTACTTTATTTTATTATTCAGTAAACTATAACTTCATCTTAAACTAATTATAACTAAATTCTGTATACTTTCCGCTTCGTCTAATTGCTGTGAAGTGGGGTAGTGGCAGACGTAGAAGCAATAGCTGCTTTGACATTCACCGCCGGTTAATACCTCGCGTTTACTTCGCTTAAGGTGGAGCACTCTCTTACGTGGTAGTGATGTCGGTTAAAACCTCTCGCCACCAATCACGTAAGAAGTCTCAAAAGTCTAAATTGAAGCAATAGCTGCTTTGAAGTTAAACGCCGGTTAAAAACTCGCGTTTACTTCGCCTAGGGCGGAGCACTCTCTTACGTGGTAGTGATGTCGGTTAAAACCTCACACCACCAATCACGTAAGAAGTCTCAAAAGTCAGGAACTGTCTGCCGTGGTCGCCACTGTCCGCGAATACTATACCCACTTACTCGCCTGCTCGTTCGCTGTTGTCGCCGCTACTGTTGAAATCGTAAGAGAGAGAGCCTGCTCGTCCGCTGTTGTCGCCGCCGCTGGTGAAATCACAAAAGAGAGAGCCTGCTCGTCCGCTGTTGTCGCCGCCGCTGTTGAAATCACAAGAGCGCGCCTGCTCGTTCGCTGTTGTCGCCGCTACTGTTGAAATCGCAAGAGACCGGTTCCTCTGTGCACCGGCCTTTTATACATTTTTTCATGCGAACATCCCGTATTTCGGCACTGTGTCGTGTTCGCGCATACGGAATTCCCGTATTTCGGCGTTGTGTCGTGTTCGAGCATAACCACGTGTGGCGTGGTTTGGCTACATGTGCTCGCATGGTGTTGGTATAAGGTGAGGGCGGTATTTTGTGTGACCTTAAATTGTTACAAAATTTAGGTATTCACAAAATTTATTATTTATTGTTGTCAGAAGTTCAATTGCACAGTTTTTGATGCCTGATCTTGGTCAAATAGTCTTGAAGCATCGGCTGTGGTTTCTAAGTAACACCACTATCAGAAATTTCAAGACCTCCGGTCTATGTGTGCCACATATTCCATACGAAAACCAATATGGATATTTTTTATTAGTTTCGGTTACACAAGAGACAACTATTTGTTGTTTTAAATGTCTTGTTTGATAGATGGATGGAAATATGAAAAGTATTTGGCAGATCTGGAAAAATATATTAGAAGGATTTTTAAAGAGAAGATTTGAAGTTGTAGATTTCTTCCTTAATGAATCTTTCTATATTGTATTGGAAAGAGCCCCCTTCGCTAAAGTCAGGTTGCAGTTTGCGCAGTTAATCATATAGTAAGTAAATCTTACTATCATTGAATGAAAAAAAATTATATTTCAGATTTGCTTTAGGTTAGGTGCGCCCTGATTACATACTACAACTCGGATATTAAGCCAGTAATTGGCCGTGGCTTTATTGTTTTCTACAAGTAAGGTCGCTAGCATCTCGCATTGGACCCCTTTAGCCGAAAAGTAGAAACTACTTCCAAGTACTTCCAAGACTTGAATACTCCCCAAATCACGAAGAACAAAAACTTGGAAGCAACACCCTCAGTCCTCAGTCCAGAACTCAACTCCTCAAATCCGTCAATATTCTATTCCAATTCTGGTCTTCCCATAACTTCATCCATTATAATAACACAGTTCTTGTGCAGCGAGGTCATTGCTGCAACAACTCCCTGCAGATAATTAAGGACATTACTATTAAGTTCTCCTCCCAATCGTTTCACAGGACTCCACCTGTAATGTTTTAGGTAAGGGCAAAGTAAATTTTACAGTACTTCGCATGAATCGCATGCTTTTACTGGAAATATAATAATTGAGATTTTGTAACAATAATTGTTTATCATCGCTGTAATGTAGTCTCCTACCTGCAGTTATGATTTTAGCAAATGTTTTTGCAAATTCATTTGCTCCCTCACCACACCGTACTGAATCGCCGTACTGAATCGCCCCACTATACGGGACTTCCATAATTCAATTAAATTGTTTCTTTTTAATTCCATTTATAGATTTACTTCCTTATTATAATTGTTGAACACTTTGTGGTAGTAGCGTACTGTACGGCTACTACTTTCGCAGTGGGGACACATGAAATTTTCCGTGATTTACGCAATTCCATCCCCAACAACCTCCGCCTCCATCAACACCTGACTTCCTCCACTTAGATACTCGAGCCTCCTGCAAGAAGAACAAGGAATTTCACTCCCTTGTATCTATATCCTTGTAATCGAAACTATTTAGATTTTGCGCCGTTTCGTAGTGCGTGCTATGATTTCAATTTAGTTTCGAAAGAGATTTGTTTGAATGAATCCAAACATATGTTGAAATCGAAAGTAACACGTTTTCTTCTAATCCGCGAATAGTTCTCTTTGTATATCTGTTTAATATAGGTTCTAAATCGCTATCAGGCCTATGTGGCTTAGCGTAACTCTTAGATTAGGGAGGTGGTTTTAGTGCGTAAAAATCTCACACTCTTGGGTGATACGTGTCTTTTTGAAGATTTCTCATCCCTTCGGAAGGAAAAGTAAGCTCCTTCTTGTACAAGAAATAATATCCTTCCTATATCAATCCCTCCACTAACATTCAGAAAATCTTAACAAAATGCAATTTGAAATCAAGGAAATAATGAAATAACCAATAAATATGTTTGATATGATGATCATACTAACCTTATTAATAACTAATATAAATAATGACTAATAATTTAAATTTAAAAATTTAATATGGAATTCATATGAACTAATCAAAAATGCTGTAAAAGTAATCACTTCAAATTGTAGCAATTCGTTACAGGCAGTTCAAGAAAAGGGGTTTCTCCTTTGTTCATCCAGTTGGTGTTAAGATTAAACTGTTAAGCTATTTTGGTCAAAAAATAGCTTAACTAATATAATAAAGTAAATAAGTGACCCAACTGATGTAATAATCAAAGAAGTATTTAATTGAATAAACTTAATCAAAATGATATAAACTCGAATATTAAATTAATAAACTAAATAATATAATATATTTAAATTAACATTAAATACTGTTTAATAATTTAATTATCTCCATCATAAATTTTTAATTCTACATTTATTATAGCATAGTTTTTCTTTTATACAATTTCTGACCTTTGGTCTTAATTGTTGAGCTGTTTCATGTAGCGACAAGAATTTAATAAATACTAATTGTAGTAAATGTACTCAGTTATCTATTTTCTACTAAATGACACCTCCATCGAAAAAAATGCGACTTCACCTAGAGACTAAAATCCCCATGTACATGTGACGAGTAATTTTCGAAATCATTAACAAGGACCTAAAATCACACAAATAACCAGGTTTTGATTTAATAACTACAAAATTGGTGAAACAGATCCGAAGAGAGTATACTCTTTAGATTACGCAAATAATAAATACTGTATTCAAATTTAAATACAGCCCTTATATATGGAAAGTATCAGAAATTAGAATGATCCTCAATACGGGCAAACCGGTTTGGGGATCATCATGTGTTGTGGATGATCTGAAAAGTTTTTGAAAAACTGCAATTATACGCTTAATGCCCATAATTGAACAAAAATGTATTCTTCCTAAACTCCAGTTCGGGTTCAGGACAAACCACTGAACCATTGCCCAAGTCCATCGGAATACAAACGAAATTGAAAAAAAAGAAAGTATGCTCTGCGATTTTTTACATGTATCGCAAGCATTTTAGAAAGTATGGTGCGGTGGCCGGCTTTCTATACAAAACCAGAATTCTCCTGCCAAACGAATACTTGAAATCTTTCAATCGTACTTGAGTAATAGATACTTCAGAATAACAATTAATAATACTAGCTTTTCGAAACTACATGAAATCAAAGCTACATGAAATCCCGCAAGGAAGCGTGCTGGGCCCTTTGCTATACCTAATATTCACTAGTGACCTACCAACTTCAAATAATGCAGCCACTGCAACGTTTGCAGATGATACTACCTTACTGGCAACAGCGAAAACAGAGCTGTGATATTGCGAGCAGAAATAAATAACGTCGTAAGTTGGACTAAAAAATGGAAAATTAAACTAAACAACACTAAGTCGGTCTACACAAACTTTACAAACAATAATATTCCTATCTAAATCGATAACATAGAGACCTCATACACAAATTCTTCAAAGTACTTGGGTATGCTTCTCTGCAAAGTTCGCATTAAAAAGAAAAGAGATGTTGGACCTAAGATTTAACTCGATAACATGGCTCATAGTAAATCCGCTCTATCACTTAAAAATAAAATCAGTATATACAAGCAATTATTCAAACTAGTGTGGTCACATGGCGTCCAACTCTCGGGCTATGCTAGTCAGAGCAATATATCTACCATTCAGCGATTTCAAAACAAAGTCTTGAGATCAATTACCAATGCCACCTCGTACATCAGAAATTGTGACCTCCACCGAGACCTTGAAGCCGAAACAATAAGGGACAGAGTAAAACGGTTTGCTGAAGCTCATGCAGTCAGAATAAACTATCATGTTAACGAAGAAGCATCTGCTAATTACGACTAGTATAGAACGCAGATTAAAATGATCTAAACCTAGTGACCTGATAAACCAAACCTAATATATTAGGAAGTGGTAAATAAAAAAATGTCTAAATGAATTGCTTGTTAGTTTTAAGATAACTAGTTGCAGTAATATACGTAGTTTATAATAAAAGAATTAATTGAGTAAACCTATAAATAGAAAACGTAAATAAAAAAAGTATAAAAATCTTGGAAAATAAATCCCTATATTACTGAAAAATGGCCAACTCTGCTTAAAGACTGTTCCAACATCTGTTCTGAGTTCTGATCAGTGGGTTGTAGTTTGAAGTAGTGATGAGCGTTCCGGTTATTTCAGAAGAACGTCGTTATTTTAACCAACGTCATTATTTTAACCAACCATTAATTTAATCAACCATTATTTTAAGTCGTTCCCGTGATAACGCTTTTTTAAAGGAAATAATTGTTTTTTTTTTTTTTTTAAGGACGTTCTCAGTGAATGTATAGAAACGATAAATGCGAAAGCTTCATATACAAATAAAGAGTTCACAAAGACGAGAGAAATATTTAACGAGAGAACATTAATAATGGTTATGAAAGAACGAGACAAGTACCTAAATGAATGTACCTATATTGAAATAATTGAAATCAAAGAATGTATATTAAAAGAACGATTACAGCAAATATCCGAAACTGTCTTTCCTAGTTAGTTTTAAATAACAGTGATTAAATCATTTTAAGTCGTTCCCGTGATAACGCTTTTTTTAAAGGAAATCATTGTTTTTTTTTTTTTCAGGACGTTCTCAGTGAATGTATAGAAACGATAAATGCGAAAGCTTCATATACAAATAAAGAGTTCACAAAGACGAGAGAAATATTTAACGAGAGAACATTAATAATGGTTATGAAAGAACGAGACAAGTAACTAAATGAATGTACCTATATTGAAATAATTGAAATCAAAGAATGTATATTAAAAGAACGATTACAGCAAATATCCGAAACTGTATTTCCTAGTTATTTTTAAATAACAGTGATTAAATCACCGGTAGGGAAATAGCGTTCATCACTAGCTTGAACACCGTGGCAACTGACTACGTTTTCTTAGTTGAATTTTTATGGAGAAATTTATCACTAGAAGATCATACTGGAGGTATTCCGTATAAAGTTGATTCCATTGAAAGAACTAGGCGTTCCCGTTTCCGGCGTTGCTGATATAAAAATTCCAAGAAATACTTAACCTTACTATTGTAACAACTCTTTCACTAGGGTAAACTCGCCGGATTGCCCGGGGTCGTACACAGAAATACTTCTCTTGGGTATCGAGGGTTTTAGTTTTATTATTTAAAGAAAAATAAGACAAATAATTTAAACTTGTTTTCTAACTTTACTATTATTTAAGTTTGATTAATTTAATTGGTCCGATACAGAAAGCCGATTGAAAGTCCATCTCTTACTCTGGAGCGATGCAGTCCTGGTCTCCACTTTCAACGGCAGGGGATTCAAAAACCTCTTCCATGGTCTCAACTCGACGTGCGCAGTTCTGTTTTACTATGAAACTGGATTAAAAGAACCCAACATTCGGAGCAAACACAATAACTTGGAATGTATGTATTATTGTGTTTCCCTCGATTCGGGATCGTCTGATGATTCGGCTGCGAACAGTTGCTTAGGGTTTTCTCGTAGCCCGTGAAATGAATTGCTTGTTAGTTTTAAGATAACTAGTTGCAGTAATATACGTAGTTTATAATATAAGAATTAATTGAGTAAACCTATAAATAGAAAACGTAAATAAAAAAAGTATAAAAATCTTGGAAAATAAATCCCTATATTACTGAAAAATGGCCAACTCTGCTTAAGGACTGTTCCAACATCTGTTCTGAGTTCTGATCAGTGGGTTGTAGTTTGAAGTAGTGATGAGCGTTCCGGATATTTCAGAAGAACGTCGTTATTTTAACCAACGTCATTATTTTAACCAACCATTAATTTAATCAACCATTATTTTAAGTCGTTCCCGTGATAACGGTTTTTTAAAGGAAATAATTGTTTTTTTTTTTTTTTTTTGAAGGACGTTCTCAGTGAATGTATAGAAACGATAAATGCGAAAGCTTCATATACAAATAAAGAGTTCACAAAGACGAGAGAAATATTTAACGAGAGAACATTAATAATGGTTATGAAAGAACGAGACAAGTACCTAAATGAATGTACCTATATTGAAATAATTGAAATCAAAGAATGTATATTAAAAGAACGATTACAGCAAATATCCGAAACTGTCTTTCCTAGTTATTTTTAAATAACAGTGATTAAATCACCGGTAGGGAAATAGCGTTCATCACTAGCTTGAACACCGTGGCAACTGACTACGTTTTCTTAGTTGAATTTTTATGGAGAAATTTATCACTAGAAGATCATACTGGAGGTATTCCGTATAAAGTTGATTCCATTGAAAGAACTAGGCGTTCCCGTTTCCGGCGTTGCTGATATAAAAATTCCAAGAAATACTTAACCTTACTATTGTAACAACTCTTTCACTAGGGTAAACTCGCCGGATTGCCCGGGGTCGTACACAGAAATACTTCTCTTGGGTATCGAGGGTTTTAGTTTTATTATTTAAAGAAAAATAAGACAAATAATTTAAACTTGTTTTCTAACTTTACTATTATTTAAGTTTGATTAATTTAATTGGTCCGATACAGAAAGCCGATTGAAAGTCCATCTCTTACTCTGGAGCGATGCAGTCCTGGTCTCCACTTTCAACGGCAGGGGATTCAAAAACCTCTTCCATGGTCTCAACTCGACGTGCGCAGTTCTGTTTTACTATGAAACTGGATTAAAAGAACCCAACATTCGGAGCAAACACAATAACTTGGAATGTATGTATTATTGTGTTTCCCTCGATTCGGGATCGTCTGATGATTCGGCTGCGAACAGTTGCTTAGGGTTTTCTCGTAGCCCGTCTCGGTTGGTGTCTAGCAGTCAAAGATACCGTATGCCTGGTTCCAGTCACTTTTATAGGCACTGTTGCAAATTTGTTGTCCTTGCGCGAATCCCACTGGACATTTCTTCCACAACCTCTTCTTTTCCGTATTTTCATGTTGTTCGCGTTACATTTTCCGAGGTCGGTAAATTCAGCCGCTCAGTAAATGCGACCCGGATTTGGCGTTCTGGTCGTATGCAAACAGCTGGCTTAACTTTCTTAACGATGTTGTTGTAAAACACAATTGCTGCATTCCTGAAAGAAATGGCGTCCGCTGAGACAGCTGGTTGTAAAAAATTCGGATAATTCTGGTCGGTTTGTTATCCGATGGGTAGCAAGAATGCAGCAAGTGTTAATTTTCGTTTTAGTTGTAGCTTATCGCTTGCATAATTGTTAACGATGTTAGTAATGTAATTTGTAGCTGTAATTTTTCCATTGCGTAAGTTTTCAGTGCACCTGTTTCTCGCAATAGTTTTAATTGGTGCGATCGATTTATGTCATAGTTGCTTTTGTTTCATTCCTTTATGGCCGCTTGCTAATTGGATATTACTGATTCACATAATTTCAAGTTATAAACGTTTCAAATATAAAGCATCCGTTATCGATGTTTTATGTCAACTTAAAACAAAACAAAAATAATACAGACATTTATAAAGTTGAAGCAATTATGCACACAAAAATAAAATTCGAACTACCAAATAAAAAAAGGGAAATAGCTCAGTGCACAAAATGTCAGAGGTATGGGCACACTTGATGCGTTAAATGCGTTGGCAATCATGCAACGTCAGACTGCCCTAGTAAAGAAAAATCACAGGATGTGAAATGTGTGCTATGCGGAGGAAACCACCCGGCTAATTACAGAGGCTGTAATGTGTACAAAGAATTACAGCAAAAAACATTCCCCACGCTAAGGCAGAAAGTGTTTGAAAACACTAATTTTAACAAGGCCCCAGATTCCGAAAGACAACCAGGTTGCACATATGCGCAAATCGCCAAACAGAGCACGCAACAAGAGCAAACTCTAAACCAGCAAAATGAAAATCAAATCGCCTCACATCAATCAAATGACATGACTGAATTAAGGAGTATGCTGAAAACCCTTATGGAACAAATGGGAACAATGCTCAATATATTAACAGCAGTGATCTCTAAACTGACATAATGGAACAAAAACTTATAATTGCAGTATGGAATGCGAACGGGCTTTCTCGTCATAGTAATGAATTCAAAATATTTATGGAACAGAACAACATTGACATAATGCTAATATCTGAGACACACTTCACAAGCAAAAGCTTCTTAAAAATAAATCAATACAACATATATCACACAAATCATCCAGCCGACACAGCACGCGGTGGTACTGCTATCATCATTAAAAACAAAATAAAAAACACAGTACAAGACATTTATGAAAAATCTCATATTCAAGCAACAAGCATAACAATACAGGACCAATATGGACCGCTAACCAAAACATCAGTGCATTGCCCTCCGAGGTATTCCATTAAAAAAGAGCAATGTTACTATTTTTTTCAATTACTATTTGGTGTGCGATTTTTGGCTGGTGGTGATTACAACGCTAAACACCAATTTTGGGGTTCTCAGACAATCAATCCGAAAGGAAGAGAGCTACTAAAAACAATGCAAGACCACAACCTTATACACGTATCAACAGGTCAACCCACATACTGGCCAGATGTCATTGACTTCTGCGTGATGAAAGGTATTCTAAGAAGCTGTGTTGAGACATCCCCGTCGCTGGATCTGTCATCAGACCACTCTCCTATTATTGCAACACTGAACTCGAAGGTAGAATGCACAATAAAACCACTCACACTACATACGAAACAAACAAACTGGTTCCATTTCAAGGAAATTGTAGATGACATTCTGTGCCTCAATATTTGTCTGAAGAGTGCTGAGGATATTGAGTTTGCCGTTGAAAATTTTAACAAAACTGTCCAATACGCTGCATGGAACTCTACTCCGGAGCCAAAAAATTAACTGAACAAGCATCCTTCCCATCCTGTTATTAGGGAGATGGTTGATAAAAAACGCAAACTAAGAAGGGCGTGGCAAAGTTCCAGGCATCCGAAAGACAAAAATAATTTTAATAGAGCTACAAAAAACCTTAAGCGGTACTTGGCGCAGAAGCAAAATGAAGAAATACAGCACTACTTGTCCACTTTATCAGCATATGAGACCACAGATTACTCACTTTGGAAGGCGACAAAAAAGCTGAAGCAACCCACCACCCGTGCTCCTCCTATCAAAAGCTCAAATGGCTCCTGGGCAAAAACTGATCGGGAGAAAGCAATTACATTCGCCAAACACCTTACTGGGGTCTTTAAGCCGTTTCCACCAACTTCACAGCAAGAGGAACACGAGGTATTTAATCTTCTCAATAGTCCAGGGCAATTAGAGTTACCTATCACGCCCTTTACAAAAAAGGAAATACATAACGCTGTGCACAAAACACTGAATGTGAAAAAGGCACCTGGCTACGACCTGATAACAGGTAAAATATTAAAGGAACTACCAAATAAAGGAATAAAATACCTTACCTATCTCTTCAATGCAATAATTAGATGTGGATATTTTCCGCGTCTATGGAAAGTGGCCGAAATTATTGTCATCCCAAAACCCGGAAAGCCCTTGGAGGAAGTCACTTCCTATAGACCAATTAGCCTTTTGCCAATTGTTTCCAAAATGTTTGAAAAGCTCCTGTTAAACAAACTTAAACCAATTCTGCTCAAAAAGGAGATAATACCCAATCATCAATTTGGATTTAGGGAACACCACGCCACAACAGAACAAGTGCACCGAGTGAGTGTACAGCATAATAAGAAACGCTCTTGAGGAAAACTGTTATTGTACATGTTATGTATTTAAAGAAAATCAACAATAACTGAATACCACATAAATATGTACACACATTTTGCATCTCATCCATTATTACATAGCATACACACATATTATATATTATACTCACCTCTATTACACATACACATATCACATACTTATATTCAATCCCATTTATCATAATAAAGTCAGTCGTGATTTATACCTCAAACAAGCAAGTTGTCTGTCTTTCAATCGTAGAACACAACAGTAACAAAAATAGTTCGGGTTGACTTTGCACGATCTTTTCGACATTTTTATATGTTATTTTTCTATTATAAATACTTTTTGCGTCAAATGGAAGTGAACAAGCTACTAATTCAGCCATCCACCAATCTAAAAATTCTGACGACCCAACGAAAATCTGGCTACGGATTTGAATTCAGCGCGCAAAAATACGTTAAGAAGTGCTCAAATACAGTTATTTTATAAACTTAACGAAAATGCTTAGTTATAGAATTAGTCAGAAAGCTAAGTTAAGGTCTAGGTTAAGTTAGGTTATCGTGGTAGCCGGTCTACAGACCAACTCACTCAGACCACCATGCGTCCATTGTGATACCACCGCGTAACAACGCACCTCTGATTTACTCGTCAAAACATTTCGAAGCCCCAATAAAGTGCATGATTTGTTGGCCTTCGTGCTGGACACTTCTGTAAGAGAGTTAAAATCGTATTTCCGTACAGAAGAGATGTTCCACAGTCTTCTCCTCATCCCCACAGCTTTTGCTGAATTCATGAGAGAATACACTCAGCCTAAGAGCATGCCTGCCGAATAGCCCATGACCAGTTATACAAGCCACGATCTTAGAGATATCTTCTCTCGACAGGGCAAGCAAGTCTCTAGATTTTCTCACATTAAACTCCCGTCACATTAGCCTAGGTGTTAAGTAAGTGCCCTCGTGTGCCCAGGACCCATTCACGACTCTATCCTTCATCAGTTTATAAGTGGCAATTGGTATTAAAACCACGAATCTGTCCGTGCATAAAGGAAGGTTGATGCCTTTCTCTGGCTACCTCATTAGCTCTACAGTTCCCCTCGATATCCCTATGCCCCGGAATCCATATTAGGCGTATCCGGAAAACGGTACTTAAGTAGACAGCTACCTCCTTTATGGCTAGGACCTCTGCTTGATAAACACTGTAGTAGTCAGGGAGACGGAACGAAAGCTCCAGTCCCAGTTCTTTTGAGAAAACTCCAAAGCCAACTCTGTCGTCAAGTTTGGATCCATCGGTGTAGAAATTCAGTTCCCCCTTTTCCATGGCATGAGTGTTTCCCACTCTCTTCTAGACGGAATATGTGTCTGGAAGTGCCTATCATAGTTGCGATTAGATATAGAGTGGTCAATGTGTTGGATAAAACTACACCAGGTATGCATGATAGTCGAGTGGCCAATCTGCCGATCTTACACATACTTATATTCAATCCCATTTATCATAATAAAGTCAGTCGTGATTTATACCTCAAACAAGCAAGTTGTCTGTCTTTCAATCGTAGAACACTACAGTACAACTGCTGTCCTAGATAGAACACAGGCGTTCGATAAAGTATGGCACCCTGGCTTACTATTTAAACTGAAAAAGTTGCTACTTCAGACATTTTATGATATCTTAAGATCAGATCTGGAAGAGCCGCATTTCAGAGTAAAGACCAAAGAAGAAGTCACTGAACTGTTCTCTATAAAGGCGGGTGTACCACAAGGCAGTGTTCTAGGTCCTGTGCTCTACACTATCTACACGGCTGACCTTCCACTGACGGAGAATACAAAAATCGCAACCTACGCGGATGATACAGTCATAATGGCTACAAGCAGCAACAACATAATCGCTGCAAATTATCTCCAAGAAAGCTTGGATAAGCTCCAAATCTGGCTAAATAAATGAAGGATTAAGGTGAATGCAACTAAGTCTGTGCAAGTAACCTTTAGCTTAAAAAAGACTTGTCCTTCAGTAATATTAAATGATTGTCAACTGCACCAATCCGAAGACGTTAAATATTTAGGGCTACATCTTGATCGACGTCTGACATGGCAGAAGCATATTCTTACGAAGAAAAAACAACTTGGAATAAAGCTTACTTCCTTATATTGGGTCTTGGGATATAAATCCCAGTTATCGCTTGACAATAAACTACTCGTTTATAACACAATTCTAAAACCCATATGGACATATGGTATACAGCTATGGGGTTCAGCGGCAAAAAATAATATAAAAATCATTGAGAGATTCCAATCAAAAGTATTACGCTTAATAGTAAAGGGTCCATGGTTCGTCAGGAATGATATAATACGTCACGACTTAAACATCCCTACTGTCGATGAGGATATAGCGAGATACAGCAATAAATACCTGGAACGACTAAGTAAGTATCCTAACATACTAGCTTCAAAACTTCTGGAGAGGACAGGCACAACACGGCGACTGAAGCGAGCAACACCACTCAATTTATAATAATAATTTTTTCTAACGCAATAGTTCTGAACTAACCTTATGGGAGATTAGCACTGGCTCCTCTTCCTCATGTTGATTTAAATAACTATTTTAAAAAAACTACTTTGTGTATTGATTTATGTATCTGTTTAATACTGTTATTTAATTTGATTATTGCCCCAAGGGGCAGAATGCAAATAAAACTGGAGTTAAAAAAAAATAAAAAATAAAAAAAAAACATAATTTATAGGCCAGTGACGCCAAAGAGGCCAATATCAAGGCAATTATGGGTTTTGGTAGATTTTGTGTGAGAAAAATTAGTTCGTCAATTTTGCTCGTCACACTATGAAGTTCCATACTGCCAAAATGCACGAGATAGTAGTCTGTTCGTGCATCATTTCTCTATGTTCTGCTATTATGGTCAGACTAATAAACAATGCGGAGACCAGTTAGTTTTCATTGCTAATGGATTTTAATTAGGTGAAATGCAGACGGGTTACGTCGTAGTTTTGCCAAAAATCCTTTAACACTGTTTCCTGATTCGAATGACGATTCAAATCATGAACTACATCATGATGAATTCTGTAAACTAGCTTTTTTCAGCAAGATTATAGGCCTTATTTTTTAATTTGGACCAGAGGCATTATGAATCCTTCCGTTGATTTTAAGCACGTCATTGTTCCTGATTTCTTCAGTGGTTTCCCAACTATTATTTCCCATATATCGCATATTTGAACATTTGACAGTATACTAGTAACTAGTTGAGTAATATCACCTCAGATTGATTCCTATTTATATACTTTGTCGTAACAGTTAATTATATAGCGAACGACACTTTCATTAACCAGGCCATATATAGCGATTTGGAGATATTAGGAATTTCAAGGGTAAAGAGGATGTGTGGCTAGGGATAATTAATCTTTGCCTAAACATTTTCTGAATATCGGCGTTGAACACGACTTTTCCTTTGTAGCACCGGACCGACACAAAGAAACGTCTTGAAATGAACAAATTCAAAACATAGAGTGTTCAGATCTGAAATAGAAACTCCTCAGATGTAGTCTACGCAGGTAGAGCATTTCATTGACCGCCGCTTGCCACACACTGCCCTTATGCGGAGCCAACACTGTGAAAAAATGCCAATGTAGGTCTTCATAGCTCTAGAATCTCAAATCCACTGAGTTCTTACATATGTGGGCTTGACCTATTAAATTAAATACTCTCAATAGTTTGATACTATCAAATCGGATTTTTCTTTTTATTTTTTATTCAATTCATATTCTGACAATTATAAAAAAATAATCTACTACTCGCGTAAATTTGAATTATTGTATAATGTTTTAGTGAAATAATGTGGTGCCAATTCAATGAGCCATTCTTTTCTAATAACAGTTAAATTATTCATAAAAAGCTCAGACGTTTGTAGTAGTTCGCAGAAGATTATATATTTTGGTTGTGGCAACGAATAAAGCGATGACTGAGGATGAATGAATAATTCTTTATCACTTCGAATAGACCTATATACTCCAGAAGAATCGAGATACACGGCATTAAAAAAGAAGGCTGACGTTATGCATTTGCAAAGTGTTTCAATATTTCCATTACAGGAAAATAAAGGGATGCCAAATTTTGTATTAATAAATGATGCTAATTGCTTACGTAATTCGATTGCCTTTTTAAGATTGCGATATACTAAATAATGATGTCTACAAAATTCATTGCTTTGGCCGTTTTCAATAAAAGCTGTATAAATATTTAATAATGTAATAAGGTCTCCCTCTGCCACTTCAAATCTTCTTTTTACAATATAGCTTTTAGCTATCGATTGTACCGAAGATGGCTTAAAAAATACTGGCTGGACTTGCAACATAGCTGTAATTGTAATTATCTCCTCAGTACACTTCATCAGTCCAGCTACATACAACATTTTACTCAGCATTGGATAGAGTGGCATTACGGCTGCTATGTAGCCCATTGGCTGCATAAGATTACATTTCTCATCGAGAGCACCTGTAATGTAGATTTCATTAGAATACAATATGAAAATTATAAAAACTTTACCTAAAGCGTAAAGTGTGCTCAACGCTTCCAACACATTTTTTGTAGATGGAGAAGATGGAAACTCAAAGTGTAGTATATTCCCTATCCCAAGTATTTTTAGTTGAAGTATTGCTGCACTGAGCTCATTTCTACTAGTTTCTGGAGGCGTTCGATTACACAAGCCAACGAAATTTGTCTCAGTATAAAGTCGATATACCTTTCCAAACCGCATGCGTCCTGCATGACCAGCTCTTTGAGCGGCTGCTGCCTTGCTAATTGGTACAATCATTACATTATCTGTTGAACAAGCAGAATCAAACAGTTTCAACTTTACAAAACCACAATCGATAACTGGAAATAAAATAGACACACTGTAATAACTTAAGATCCCAATTGTTAATAAAAACATATAACATTACTTCTACTATGTATATTGGAAATGATAAATTCAATACATAAATTGTATTATACAATAGTTAAATTATCTACAGAACAGAATAAGAAAATATAAACAACTACTCCATTTGCTGGTACGCTCCTAAAGTTGCAGTCGCACATATATCAAGCCACTTTGTACCACTGCACCACCATTTTGAATCCGTAAAAATCTCATTAACATAAAGCAAATAAACCCCATTAGTAGTGCAATAAGAAATATTTTTGAAGACAAAAAATATTGATCTAACTTATTTTTAGATATTGCATGGGCTGTTGATAATGTTTGGCATCCAGGGTTTATATATAAAATTCAAAAACTCCTACCAGGTAACGTACAAATGCTTCTAGAACCGTACCTACATAATCGGAAGTTCAGAGTAAAATATAGAGAATACACCACAAAAGACTTTGATATTAATGCTGGGGTTCCACAAGGAAGTATTATAGGCTTTGTACTATATGTGTTATTTACTGCGGAACTCCCTACTGCCGATCATCTAATCACTTTAACGTTCGCTGAAGCCACTGGTATTTTTAGAATGAATAGCAAACCAATGGTGGCTTCGAAACGTCTTGAGAAGCATTTGACGAAAATAGAAGATTGGCCGATTCGAGCATTAAGTTAAACGATACCAAAGGTACTCACGTCATGTTTATACTTATGACAGAAATATGCCCTGTGGTTACACTAAACAACGTTGCTATGCCTCAATTGAATATAGTAACATATCTAGGCTCCCATTATGGTAGGCACCTTGGCATAGTGTGGGGCGCTTAAGTTGCAAAGATTCGTCGGACTATTTTAAAATAAGGCGGAAATATACTGCCCCCCCTGGCAGGGCCGCCAGTGTTTTTAGACAGATCGACCGATGAGCAACGAACAAAGATCTACCAGGTGTGCGTCTGTTTCCCAGGTTAGGGGCGGCACACAATGACGTCTGTTTTCTCCATGTTAGGAGTGGTCGGTTTTCTGAGTCTTTTGTGCGTGTGGTGGTAGGCTGTAAAGAAACCACACGGGGAGAGGGTGTTCTTTGTTCGTCATTAGATGTCCAAAACAAACGAAGAAGAGTTTACGGTTCAGGGGGTCGGATCCCCAGTATCGGCGGCAGGTGGTTGGCGAGGAGGCCACCTGGCGTCGATATCAAGCAACTCCTCAGGCATCGCCGTGGTACCCCCGAGATGTCTGATAAGCCTAACAAAAGAGCAAAAGGCCAGAAATGACAACTATAAGCGCTCGGCTTACTGTCTTCCAAAAATGAAGGCGAAAGATCCTTCTCCCTTTTTGAAAAGCATGAAAAGGTTTGAGAAAAATAACGCTGCGGCCAGATCAGGCAGTAAAATGGAGCACGGAATTGTTGGGGCAAAGTCTGATAAGGACAACACTTCGAAATCCAGAAAAAACCGTAAGCCGGACAAGGCCACAGGTGATCGCGTAAATGTGCCGCCAAAGCCGAGTTCTTCGAAGGAGCCACCTAACTTGGCATCGGGCAAAACCCCAAAAGTGTTCGATCTGTTGCCATCGGCCCCCTTCGAATCGCCTATGGAACTACTAGTAGCTATCATCGACAGAGTCGACCCTGATGGGAAGATAACGCCGAAGAATTGGTTGCTAGTGGAGGCGCGGCTGATAGAGGAAATGGTCGGGGCTGACGGCGGGGAGCTACAGTTTGACGGGGCCGGCTGGCAGAGGGGTGTTAAGGTCTTTGGTTGCAACAACAATAAGTCTCTGGACTTCTTAACGCGTTCAATTAGCGGCCTTGATCCACACTGGCGGGGCGCCTGGTTGGAAGTGGTGCCTCGTTCTCTGCTTCCGATCCGCCCGGCTGTTTCGGTGTGGATTCCACCTCCGGTTCCGGACCAGGAGTCCATACTCAAACTGATCGGGCGGCAAAACCAGTCGCTAAATTCAGCAGAGTGCGGGTGATCTCCGTGACCCCCTGCAAAAATGGAGTGGGAAGTGACGCATTGCTCGCAGTGGACTAGGCGTCGCTATCCAAATTAAGGAGCGAGCAAGGGAATGCTAACATTGATATGACGGTAGGTCTTCTTACGGCAATACTGAAAAAATCTTTTGACCTATCTTGTCCTTTGACTAGGCAGCGTGCTAAACCAAAACCGATTTGGTGGAACGCATATTATATAGTTAGTTTTAATGAATATAAAGCAAAATTAAGGCTGCAAAAAGGGAGTCCTGGCACCATTTCTGCGGAACTCTGGAGTCGGTAAATGAGGCATCGAGACTCAGGAAAATATTGTCCAGAACCACGGCGGTTCTCGGCAGTGTGAAGAGACGGAATGGCTCATGGACTGGCTCGTGTCAGGAGTCCCTGGAGGTTTTGATGGAAACGCACTTTCCAGGTTGCACGGACTCGTATACCGTCCATACGCAGTCGGTAAATCTTGAGCGTGTTTCAAGGACTGAAGTGTCGAATATCCTGAGGGAGGATAATATTGCGTGGGCGATAGGCTCCTTCGACCCGTACAAGCCATCGGGTCCTGATGGGGTTATACCGGCTATGTGGCAACATTCTTCTGAGGGCGTGATTCCCCATCAAGTTCAGAGTTTCACAAGGTGTCTCGAGGATGGGTACGTGCCAAAAAGTTGGAGAGAAGTCAGGGTGGTTTTCATTCCAAAAGCGGGAAAAATAAATCATTCTAGGGACAGGGATTACTGACCAATAAGTCTCTCATCGTTTATTCTTAAAACACTTGAGAGACTTATTGATCTGTATATTAGAGGGGTTACCAATATTCGCACAATAGATACTGTGCAACACGCATACCATAAGGATAGATCAGTGGATAGCGCACTTCATGACGGGGCTAGCATAAGCATAAGGAATACACGTTGGTAGGTTTTCTGGTCATTGAAATGCTGAGGCAATCTGTAAGGCGCTGAGAGATCACGGAGTGAAGGAATTCATAATGACATGGAGTAACACAATGCTAGCTAGCAGGGTCATTAACGCCACTATGGGGACGGCCTCGGTGAGTAGCAGGACTACAAAAGGTACTACGCAGGTGGAGTGCTGTCACCTCTGCTATGGCTTCTAGTACTAAAAGAGATCTTAGAAACCCTCGAAGCAAAGAGAACAAATATTGTAGCCTACGCTGATGATGTTGCCATACTAATCCCGGGCAAGTTCTTGTCAACGATTATCGAAACCATGGAATCAGCACTGGATGAGATTTCCGGATGGGCTGAGCGCAACGGCTTAGAAGTTAACCCTACTAAGACAAAGTCAGTTTTGTTCAACAGGAAAATAAAAATCCCCGAGTTCTCTTTGCCAAAGTCAGGTAGGGTAACGTTGAATCTCTCTTCAGAAGCAAGATACTTGGGTATCATTCTGGACTCCAAGTTAAATTGGAGAAGGAATATTGAGGAGAGAAGAAAGAAGGATTTGGCTGCATACTATACCTGTAAAAGGATCTCTGGGAAGAAATGGGGACTGTCACCGTAAATCCTGTATGGGATGTACACCACAATCATTAGACCAATTTTACTCTACGGGTCCATCGTCTGGTGGAAGGCGTTGGCAAGGAAATGTAATAAAAACCGTATCGAAAAAGTACAAAGACTTGTTAGGCTGGGAATCTCAGGGGCTGTAAGCAGCGCGCCTCAAGAAGGCTTAAACTTATTATTTCACCTCTTACCACTAGGAGTGTTCATTCAGGGCTGTGCCGCCAAGTGTGGTCTCAGACTGAGGGAGTGCAACACGTGGAAATCTGCCAACTATGGTCACTGTACAATTTTGAGCGAAATAAGACGGAAGGGTCAAAGGTTAGTTAGTTAGTGAAGAAGAGACAGAGTCTATTCATCACTTTTTATGTCAATGTCAAAGACTACAGTTGAAACGACTTCAATGTTTGGGGTCGCGCTTCGTCACAAGTTTGACAGAGATAACGATGGTGGATTTATCGGATCTTCTCACTTTCATCTGGAAAACCAAATGGTTTAATAGGGATGGTACTTCCAATGTTTATGGAAATCTAGGGTAAGGACGAATATGCCTCCTTCTGGCATTTTTGAAGGCAGTGACAATGGACATAGATGTCTCCGAGTGGAAGTACAGATACTTTGTAATCGCACACGCCTAGACAGACAAGTAACGGTGCGAAAATATATATATATATATATATATATATATATATATATATATACGAGTATACGCATTTTTATACTAATATATATTTCATACCTATAATAATACACCTCTACGCTGGGTAGTCACCTTGTTGCGGTGTAGGGGCTTACTGTGTGCTGGAACATGGCACATGAAAGACGGTGACATGGTCCAGTTACACAAACTAAGAACTACCTTCAACGTACAGGTTGAAAGTAGTTTTCTACGATTCCTGCTCAGTCGTTAAGGCTAGTTAGTAGTCGTACTGGCCATTATCGAACGTCTCATTGTGACCGCCGGATCGCTCAGACACTAACGAATTGGTCAGCGCTTCGGGAAAGTGCGGCAATTCTTTTACAGACCAATGGCCCACTTTCAGTACGGTCATGTCTCTGCTGGACTTGGTCGCTGATTGCCGGGCGGGGGAGAGGGAAAACTCCCTGGGGTAGGGTTCGCCAGACCTATTGACCCAAAAAAAAACACCCTAAATTCACGGTGGAACATCTATTCCAGTGAGCTTGCTTGACGGGGTAGAGTCAAGCTTAATAGCGAACTCCGTACGAGGTCCGGCGAACCTACGGTTTTAATTAGCATTACCACGGGGGCGCCCGTGGGTGACCAAAACGCAAACAAAAATTTAAGAAAAATATATGGAAAATCTGAGTCTATATGAGAAAAAAATGGACTGCACACCTTCAAATATGGATAGTGTGGTAATGAGCCAACACCATCGTTGGCCGAGGGGGCATCTGGTCCCATCGACAATGAAAGTATGGAGCACGACCTGTTGGGGGGCACCCGGTCCCTTATCCGACAGGCCGGATGAGATGGATATCCCACTTAGCCAGGAGTCGGCTGGTATGTCTATCCCCACGGAACAAGAGAGAAATCTTCTTGAACCTGCTCCAGAGAAGATTCCTAAACTTAGGGTGAAGCTGTTTGGCGCTGGACGTAAACGATTTAAGGCTTTGCTTGCCAGGGGCATATCGCTGGAAACAATTCGGTCCTTGGCGGCAAATCCAGCCAACGTGTCTGTGCGATGGACCCCAAAAAGATCCCGATCAGATGGGTCCACGCCGACATCGAGCTACAGGCCGACAAAGCGGTTTGCACAGGAGGGCAACAAAAATATTGATAAAATGTCAATAGTGCCCCCAGCTGACCCGCCGGTTGTTGGTGAGATGAAGGAGGTGGAGACCTTACTTGAGGGTGAACCTGGTCCCAGAAATAAGGTGGCGGGGGTCTCTGAAAGACATGGCGTGCAGGGCGCCTCGGGGGTTCCCTGTTCAAAGCCTACTCTAGCGGAGACAGTCTGCTCCAAAAAGGTAGGGGTTATACCATAGGGCTTATGGTACACTGAAGAAATGGGAAAGGTACAACGTTGTATTCTTGACAAGATGATCGAGACTCGTGGGGGCCCAGTGAAGCCACATTTTGCTGGCTGTAATTTCAAGCCTGGATGGTTGACGATCAACTGTCTGGACAACGAAACCGTAGGCTGGGGTGAAGAAAGGATACCAGCCATGAAGCCATGGGAGGGGGCTGAGTTGAAGGTAGTGGACGAGGCAAAAGTGCCAAAGGCCAAGATCTTCGTTGGGTACTTTCCCGGCTCGGTGTCTTCACAGAATGACCGAATTTTGGGGCAAGTGGAGTCGCAGAATTCGGGCATTAGTATCAGTGAGTGGCGGGTGCTCCATCGCCTACAAAAAGGCGACCTGGTCGAGCTGGCAATTGCTCTGGACCCCATCTCGTCTGAAAGGGTTGAAAAACTGGGTAACAAGGTCTACTATAGCTTTGGCAGTGCCCAGCTCCGACCTAGACTGAAGGGGAACAGGGAAAAATCTGCTGTTGGTGGTGAAGAGCAACCAACAACATATGTTGCAGCGCTAGCAAAGCACAGTACCCAGAAGCCGAAAACGGGGCTCATTTTCATAAAGCCAGTACCGAGAGCGGAGAGAGGCAACACTCGTGCCCAACGTCCAAAACCATCTGCTCTCTCTGGTAGGCTCATAAAATGGAAGAGAAAAGACCCGTAGGCTGCGGAGCACAAAGGGTGGTAAGATCCGCAAGGATCGGTCTTGGAAATAATGTCCCAGGCCCCATCACGAACGCAAAACTCTTGGAAGCAGCTTCACTGTCTCCAAATAAATCTCCACAGGGCTATAGCAGCCTCTTACAGGCTCAGTGCCTTGGTGGAACACCAGTGTCTGGACTTCGTAGCCATTCAAGAACCATGGGCCACAAATGGGCGCATAAATGATCTGCAGACAAAAACATGTAAATTGATCTATGATAATAATGTTGACCGACCGAGGGCAGCGATGATGATCAACAAAAATGGGGAATTGGAGGCGCCTTCGAAATAAGAAATGTTAGGAAGGCCAACTTTTCGATATATAACATTTACTTAGAGCAAAATATTGCGTGCCTTAGTGAAAAAATAAGTAACTCTCAGTAACTAGATCTTGAAGTTAACAAATTAAATAATATAATAATTGAGGCTTTTGAAAGTAGTTGCAAATTAGTTGTGAAGAAACGTTCTAAAAACGTACCTTGGTGGAGTGGGGAGCTAAATATTTGGCGCAAAAAAGCCCGTCAACTCTTTAATAGAGCCAAGTCTAATGGGCTCCTGGAAATTTTACGGAGCCTGGAAGAGAAGCTTTTGTTGGACACTCACTTTCCAGGCTGTGCCAATAGTGGAGAGGATAGTGAAATCATCGAGAAAACTCGTTTCTTGATGCTTACACGGAGGGAACTCTCACTGGCTCGCAGAATCTTCACCTTCAACAAAACCAAATGGACTACCTCCACTTTTAGACCATTCAAATCCCCAGGTGTCGATAATATATAACCGTGCCTAATTCGGGAAGGTGTTGATGTATTGGCACCTGTGCTAACAAACATTTTCAGGATAAGCCTGGAACTAGGCATAGTGCCTAAACCTTGAACGAAGGCTAGGGTGGCTTTCATACCGAAAGCAGGCAAAAGGGAGGAGCACACGCCAAAAGTCTATCGGCCCATTAGCCTAACGTCATTCCTGCTAAAAGTTATGGAAAAAATTCTGGACCAATATATCAGGGAAACTTATCTTAAAGATTCTCCCCTTCATATTGAACAATACGCTTACCAATCAGGCAAATCGACTGAGACAGCCATACATAGCTTAACGAGCAAAATTGAAAAGGCGTTTGATGGTAAAGAAATAGCACTTTGTACATCGGTTGACATTACGGGGGCTTTTGACAATGCTACTTTCAGATCAATTGAGGAGGGGATGAACAGAAAAGGTATACAAAGACTGATCATAACATGGGTTCTCAATAGGCTGAAAAATAGAACAACAATCTTTGAAACAGGGAAAGAAAGGTTAATTGTCAGGTCAACCAAAGGATGTCCCCAGAGGGACGTCCTATCGCCACTCCTATGGTTATTGGTTATCGACGAGCTTTTACAAACTCTCAATGACCTCGGATACGAAGTTCAGGGCTTTGGGGATGATTTGGTAATTATGGTCAGAGGCAAGTTTGACTCTACCATAACAGATCGCATGCAACAAGCTATTGACATCACTCAACACTGGTGTCAGGAGAAAGGACTATCAATAAATCAGAATAAAACAAACGTGGTACCCTTCACCAAAAGAAGGAAACTGAATCTGGGGACCTTAAGTTTAGGGACCACAAACTTAACAATGTCCAATGAAATGAAATATCTGGGAGTAATCCTGGACAAAACTCTAACTTGGAAAAACCACTTATCATACATAACTAGTAAAGCCTTAAGAGCAACCTACGCTTGCCAGAGGTTGTACGGTAAAACATGGGGACTACGGCCAAAAATGATGGCGTGGTCATATAAAACAATAATAGTACCAATGATTACATACGTGTCGTTGGTATGGTGACCAAAAGTAAACCAAACAAAAGCTCAGATGACTCTTATTAAGATTCACCGTATAGCCTGTTTTAGTGTGACGGGAGCAATGAGAATGTGCCCCACACTAGCTTTGGGAATGATCACTGGACTGACTCCTCTACACCTTGTAGTTAAAAGGATGGTGGCCAGCGCGGCCCTAAGGCTACCTAATCTAGCCCATCTTAAAGAAGGCACCCTATCAGGGCACGCAAAGATTCTGGACACTGTCTGGAATTCTCCGTGCCTCATGTTCTTCGACAAAATGGACAGAAAATTAGACTTCTCCAAGCAATTCAAAGTGGTCATCAGTACCGTTCAGCTTGGAGAAAGAATGAAATAATAATAAAACAGGACTCACAGTTTTGGTATACAGATGGGTCCAAAATGGAAGATGGCAGTGCTGGAGGTGGAAAAAGCCATTTGCAATGGGAAAAACAGCTTTTTCAGGCGGAAGTCCACGCTTTAGAGTTATGTGCTAGAGAATGTCTACGCAGATGTACACGCAACACCAAAATATGCATACTCTCAGATAGCCAGACAGCTGTAAAATCATTAATAAACTTCTCATTCCAATCAAAGCTGGTCTGGGAATGCTTTAAACTTCTCAATACCCTAGCAGCGAGAAACTCTGTTACGCTAATGTGGGTACCGGGACATGAGGGACATGATGGCAACGAAATGGCAGACTCTTTGGCAAAAAGGGGTGCAGACACTGCCTTTATAGGTCCAGAACCCTTCTGTGGGGTAAACAGTAGCTTCACAAAAAACTTGTTGTGCGAACAGGAAAAACGAGGTCTGCTTAACTACTGGAGAGCCCAAAAAGGCATGCGGCCGTCGAGAATACTCATTGATCCTGAACACATCAGGGTAGATGCTTCTTTAAACCTCAGCAGAAATGACATCAAACTCTATACTGAACTATTAACAGGACACTGTAGACTAAATTACATATTCCAAACCACCTAGTTAAAATTAAGCCCACAGCAGTTCCGAGATTTATAAATAGTCTAGAACTGTTTTAGTTGGGTACGAGGCACAATAGATCTTTTAGGTCGCGGTGTTCTTTTAACCTGTTAATAATAATAAAATATAATAATACAATAATATAATTGTACATACATACAATAAGGCATGATAAAAGGAAATACAAAAAGGACAAACAATTAAATAGCAAAGCCACAAAAACTGAATGTTCAGTAGATCAGACTTTTCGGTACAAGTACAATATGCCTAAAAATACCTACATTGCAAAAAATCCAGACAATAAACTTGCGCTCGCATTCAAGGCCACACTAATATGGTGAGCATTTTGAATTTATGTTGGTTCTTGTATGTCCCAAATATCCAAAATTGTACTTATAAATAGTTTGTAAAATCAATAAGGAAATTCTGTGTGATTATTAAGACAAACAATAAAAGTTGCCTTTTGATCTTACTATAGCGAAGTATAAGTACTTACCAAGTATACGCTAATTAGAACACGGCTCATGCGCCTGGTCTGAACATAAACATTGTAGTACAAAAGCATACTATACATTTTGGTGGCTCGGACGTGATCAGAAGGAAAGATTAACTGGTTCGATTGCTAAGTATTTATCGATCCACTGATCACTGAAACATCCTTCAGTACAGCTACCAACGAAGTATCAACAGACTTCAATCAAGTCCTAAGTAAGTAACCTGCAAAAGACTTTAGAAGTGATATACTGACTTATTATCAAGTCATCAACGTGTCCTGTATCCATTAGACGACACCAATCAATCAAGTCAGCGTTAGCTGGTAACCAGCAGATGACACTAAGCAAGTCAGCATTAGCCGGTAACCAGCAGACGGCATCAGACGAGTCCGGCACATAACATTAAAAAAGACGATACTTCATCATGAGCATTGATGAACTATCATTGAATCAAGATGAACTTGCAGTGGCTGTACAAGAAACCATTGCCAACTACAAGAAGACGCTGCAATATCGCAGAACAACAGATTTTGTAACATCAAAGGTCAAGGAGCTGGAAGAATTGTGTGTACTGTTTGAAAAACTCGACAATGCCATCTGCAACCAGCATGGCAAGGAAGGCGCCCACATGTATTTTGTGAAGGATATACATACACACTACCATTCGCACGAAATATCGAGAATGCGATCGAATGGATAGAGCAGTACAGGCCATCAAACGGTCCTCAAAGGCTGCATTGGAGGTACTCGAGACAATACGGGCGCCACTAACCAAAGCGACGCAGACACCGTGATAGCGGCCACCAAAAGTCCTTCAAGGCAGCTCTGCTCACTAACTGATAAACAAAAAAAGTCAATCGACACATCTAGCAAACTACTTAGCCAAGTGCTTAATAGTGTGACACAACAAAATTCGCACTATTATGCAATGCGGGCGAAGACAGTAGAAACGCATTGGAAATCTGCCCAGTATCTGGTTATCTGATGAGCCCAGTTCATACGACTACGAGGGTTTTGCCTAGATTGAGAAGGCAATCACTGCACAGATCTTGCAGCTTCAAGACATGGCCCGAGAATCAGCGGCATCAATTATGCAAGCCTCTCCCACAGCAATGAACCAGCAAATAGCCAACATGACGACATCAGGCCTGAACTGCCCGGTGTTGAACAACCAAAATTCGATGGCAGCTACCACAAGTGGAGGCAGTTCCACGATTTATTTATAAAGTTGGTCGACAAACAACCAATTCCAGCTTGCCAAAAGATGTGGTTCTTGAAGTTCAGCTGATCCGGTCAGGCGGAGGGACTCATTCGGCACTTCACAACATCGGCAAATGATTACGAGAGCGCATTGGCGGTTGTCAAGGATCGGTATGAAAACCCTCGCTGATAAACTCAACATTAAGAAGACTGCTCTCCCAACCGATATTGAGTGTAATGTGTGCCGAATAAACGTGTTTGTTTTGGCTGGCGGTTGATCACGGGCGGTTGATCACGGGCGGTTGATCACGGGTGGTCTTGGAGATTGGAAAGTCGGAATTGTTTTATTGGTGGAATTGTTTTTTTCTGGAAGTGATTGTTTGTTTTTTAATAAGACTTCAACTTGAATGTTTTGTGGTTTGAAAGCAATGCCTACCACTCGAAAAGCCGCGCCAAAAAAATTGATGTCCGTTTCTTCGCCGCAGTATTTAACTCCTACTCAACTTCATGAGAAACTCGTTAATTCACCACTACCACGAAAAATTACAGCTGCTTGAAGAGAAGCTACAACTGCAACAGGAGTGCATTGTTAACCAGGTAACTCAAAGCCTAACTGAAGCTGCCAAACTAGTTGAAGAGAGAGTTGGTAGCATCGAAGAACTACATACTGTTACAGGTGCTGCTGTTCCTGTTGGCGAGTGAACTTTGTGTTGTTGTTCTAATGTCAGATAATATCTCTCTATATGCCTTATTGTGGACTATTTTTTTAAGTAATTTCCTCTTCTCTACTATCTGCTTTATCTATTACTGTAGTGCTTATTGTTGTGTTGCTGATATATATTTTTATGCTAATTATGGGTGATGAAGTTTCTGCCTCCAGTGACGTTCATAAAACATAGATTAGCGTTCTATGCAACCAGCGCTCTGGATTAAACATTGTACATTTTAATGCGAGGAGTCTAAATGATTCTAAGATGGATTATGTTAGACACTCCTTTGAGAATTCATCTGTTGATTTAATTTGTGTATCCGAAACCTGGTTGCATAAAGGTATATGTGACTCTTGCTTGAAGATAGGTAATTACAAGCTTTTTCGAAACGATAAGTTAGATAAAAAGGCGGGGGTGTACTCCAAGGTGGTGTATCCAGTGAAGCTACCTATCTTGGAATACATCTCGACAGAAGGCTGACTTGGCGCAAACATATAGAAGCCAAGCAAAAGCAGATAAAGATAGCAGCCCTAAATTTAATTTATTACTACACAAAAATTCTCGCCTTCCGATAGAACAAAGCACAAAGCCGCAATCAAACCGATTTTGTCATATGGTGCTCAGTTATGGTCAACTGCTGGTTCTTCTAATATAGAGAAAATTCAGCGAGCTTAGTCTAGAATAATAAGAATCATTGTGGATCAAGATCTTAGAAATATCCCTACAATATACGATATCATCCGTCTCGTTACAATATGGAAGAGTGTCGCGCTCTCCAGTTCGATAATATGTTTTTGATACGCCAGTCTGAAGGCAATGTTTTTCTCTTAGTCTGGAAGCTCAGCTGATTTCTTGGATAAATTTAAATCTCGAATCAAGTCGTTTAGCTGGCCCTGAGATGTGCCTTGAAGTGCAACTTTGGAATTCACTTTCATAATTGGTTTTACTCTGATTACATTGTACAAGGCAAACAAAAAATAAGAGGTTTCCGACAACGGATTCCAGTAGAGGTGACCAAATAAAAAAAAAATTGACGTGTAGCGGCGTTTTGAAACTTTACGTCTGAATTTTATTTTAGGGCTGTTAAAATTACCCCATTTTGCACATTCTTATGGTGAATCGACATTTTAAGTATAGGATGTGTTTAGCAGATTTATTTAAAATTCTACGAGGAACATTTTTGTTGAATATTTTAAACCATAATTTTTCAATTTATGGGTCTTTTTTGTCCCTTTTGTGAAAAACGCCAAAAAATACCCATAAAACAGGAATATAACGGGTTAAAATGTCCCACAAAAATATTTGTCATAAAGTTTTACTATAAGCCTCTGAATACATCAAAGCTCAAAATTAAACTTGAACGCCATAAATAAATGAAAACTTAAAATATATTAGAGGGCTAATTTCGTACTTATTCAGCATTGTTGTTAAAATGTCACGCAAAACAGGATTTTAGGGGGTTATTTTGTGCGAAAAAATGTGCAAAATTTCATTATAAGTCACCATACAAAAGAATGATCTACACATAATATCTATAAGTAGAAAGATGAGTTCAAATTTGGATATTTAAGTAAGCATTTATTGCATATTTCAGCATATCAATAAGCAGCAAAAGCCTATCACTTGCTTCTGCTTTCTGAAAATGAAAATTTCACTTCGAAGTAAATGGTGAAGAATTTTTGACCTTTATGAAAAATAGAACACATCAAAATATTAATTTCAGCTCTTTTCTATGTAGAAGCTGCGCGCTCTGTCAATTAATTTACTTAGAGTGTTAATTGCGTGTTAAATATCGAAAAACTCGAATTAAATTAAATTTAAATTAAAAAGAAATCAATTTACATTATAAATTCAAAAATTCAAACAAATTGAAAAGTGATATTAGCAAGCGGTTTGCAACGGTCAACGGATGAGCGTGCTGCGCTCTCCTACTCATCCGACAAGCGCTCATAGTGTGTCTGCAGCCTGACTTTTCGCTACCTTTTCCCCAAAGCGCTAAAGCAGTGCTCGGAAAACATGCACGCGAGCGCTTCAAGCTTGCTCCATTCGCTACCTGAAGTGAAGTTGTGCAGCGACTCCAAACGCTTCAACAGCCTAGATCTACTCGGTGTTTCGCGGGCCCCTTCACCTGAGCCCCTCACGTGGTCGGCTCCGCTGAGGCGATCGCTTCTATCCAGACGCAAGTGCAACTAAATTCGTCTTGGAGTGCACAATGCCGTACTCCCCAGCCAAAAACACTTACACAAACTCACAAACAACAATCACTTATACTAAACACCAACACAAACAACAACAATAAGATGTCTCAAAATGTTATAAAATATCTACCTCCCAGAGTAAGTACCAGCAAAAAATGCATCACTCAAAACATAGCACACACTGAAGACAGTACTTGGTCGCTACATTCTAGTTCAAAGAAAAAACTAAGTCCCCAAAATAAAAATATTAGCCAATCTGCAAAAATTGTAAACACAACAAGTAAATCCTCTGGGTGAAAATAGATTTTCCCTTTCTCCAACAAATAGCGGTTCTGACACTACCACAGCCAAGCCATCTAAACCACCGCCTATATATTTGCGAGAATAATGCACAAACACGATAGTTGCTGGATTATCGCGTCTAGGAGGTAGCGATTTCTATATCGTATCAATACTTAAAGGTGCCACAAAAGAAACGAAGATCCAAGCAGCCACTGAAAACAGCTTCCGCAAAATTATTGCTCATTTTGAAGGTAGCAATACAAAATTTTATGCTTACCAACTAAAAAGTAGTAGAGGCTTATGCGTAGTGATCTAGGGTATAGACTACAATGTTGACCGCAACGGAGTTAAAGAGGCATTGAAAAGTTCAGGCTTTCCCACCAAATCTGTTTTCACTATAAAAAACAGAAACAATATCTCCCAACCGCTGCTCAAAATTGAACTTGAGCCAGAAACGCAAAGCTACCAAAAAATTTAGTTCATCCAATATACAATCTTAGGTATCTTCTACACCGAAAAATTATAGTTGTGGAACCCCGTAAGAGGCTAGGTCCAGTACAGTGCCTCAATTGTCAGGAATACGGTCACAAAAAGTCGTATTGCACTTAAACACCAGTTTGTGTAATTTGAGGGGATATACATCCAACATCTCAATGCTCTCATGACAAAAGTGACACTGCAGGAAAAAAGTTTAGTAATTTCTCTAGTAATCACTTCAAAAGTAATGAGGAGTAAATCAGAAGTATAGAAA
This sequence comes from Clusia tigrina, assembly GCA_920105625.2. NCBI lineage: Eukaryota > Metazoa > Arthropoda > Insecta > Diptera > Clusiidae > Clusia > Clusia tigrina. The sequence goes on from OV050030.1 coordinate 316,551,379, forward strand.
TGAGGAGTAAATCATCTCAAATGCAAAGACCACAACGACGTGTAGAAGAAAATCCTGTTCAACGAGCTCCAGCTAATATGGTTCCAAACAGCACATTGACTGAAAGCCATCATATTCCGAAATTGCTAGAGGCATGCCAAACGAATAATCCAAAGAGAGATCTTTCTCTCCATCGATAAAAGCTCTCATTACTAATTTAGCTTGCAGCATGACTGAATTTATGAACACCATGCAAATTATGTTTCAAGAATTTGCCAAATCGCCAAATCAGTTGATGCAATTACTTTTATCCAAAAAATGAACTCTTTAAAAATATGTCATTGGAATGCCAACGGCGTTTGCAAACGCAAAAACGAAGTTCTAAATTTAATGCAAACAAATGAATTTGACATACAATTTTAATGATGACAAAAACTATTTTAATTTTACAACACAAATCGACTAGATGGTAAAGCACGTGGTAGAACAGATATTCTAGTTAAAAATCATCTTAGACACTATGAAATCAAAGAATACTCAAAAGAGTACATACAAGCAACATCGGTCTCGCTGCAGTGCTGGGGTGATGAAATTATAATAAGCGCATTGTATTGCCCTCCAAGGTACAACATGCCTGAAGGTAAATTTCTTAAATTTTTGAACACTCTCGGCTTCAAATTTTCGGCAGCAGGCGAGTTTAATGCCAAGCATACCCTTTGGGACTCTCGGATTATAAACCCAAAAGGAAGGCAGCTGTATTCTGCTGTAATTAATATAGCAAATGAACTGGATATTATATCTGCTGCGAAACCCACCTACTGGCCATCTGATTCTAGCAAAATTCCGGATCTAATTGGTTTTGGCGTCACTAAAAACATTGACAATACACTTCATCTCAGCGGAAGAATGCTTCGACTTATCGTCAGATTATTCCCCTGTTATAATAAACTGCAGCAACTAAATCATCTTCATTCTCTAAAAGAACCGTCACTTCCGGAGATATTGACGCGCTGGCAAGAGAGAAAAGACGTATCGGAAAAGAGTGGCAGATGGCTGTATCACCCATGTTGAAGCAAAAACTAGCTGAAGCTGATCAACGTCTAAGAGAAGCCCTTAGAAATCATAGGAATATAAATTTAAGAGAGCTCACGGCAAAACTTACTCCAGGCAAGGACACAAACTACTCTTTGTGGAAAACGTCTAAATTCGCCAAAAGTCCGCAAGAACACAATCCACCCCTTAGAATTGAAAATGGGAAATGGGCAAACCACCTCAAAGATGGGTTTAAGCCAAATCCACTTTCAAACAACTTCGCAATTCCAAATATTGAAGTTCCTAAAACTCACCATCAGGTAAAGTTCAGTTTGAAAGAATTGACTCTTGCTATAAAAACGAACAACGCTCCTGGCTACGACATGATTACGTCAGAGATGTTAGCTCAATTACCAAAATGCGCAATCACGTTAATTCTAAACTTGTTCAATGGAGTTTTTCGAATAGGATACTTCCCAAATATCTGTCAGTAATAAAAAAGATCTACAAGCTGGGTAAAGAACCCACCTATTCTTCTTCATATTGTCCTATTGTCCTATTGCCTATTGTCTATACTTTCCAAACAAGATGCAGCCGTATGTTGACAACTTGATCCTAAGTCACCAATTTGGCTCTCGGAGCAACATGGAATAATTGAGCAAGTGCACTGAATCATCAAAGAAATACGCAATGGCTTTGAGTCTAAGCAGTTCTGTTCAGCCATATTCTTAGACGTAGCTCAGGCATTCGATAAGGTTTGACTTATGTACAAATTGAAACAAATGCAACGTTGAATCGTACATTAGAGAGAGAAAATTTTTAGTGAAATGCAACAAATTCACATCGAATATCTACAGCATCGAATCTAGTATACCCCAAGGTAGTGTTCTCGGGCCTATCCTGTATGCTTTGTTTACTTCTGATATGCCGACAGATGAAAAAACAAAAATCTGTACTTTTGATGACGACCCTGCGATACTATGCTCTCACTCAGTAGCAGACGCTACATCAGCTAGCCTATATCGACATTTGCGAAATATTGAAGCTTGGCTCTGTAACTGGCGCATAAGAGGAAACGAAACGAAAAGCAAACATGTCACGTTTACTCTGTCAATGTAGCCCCGCGGCCCTGAAACTCAACAACGCCACCATTCCTGTATCCAGTGAAGATACCTTGGAATACATTTCGGCGGAAAACTGACTTGGCGCAAACATATAGAAGCCAAGCAAAAGCAGGTAGACAGCAGCTCTCAAATTTAAATTTTTACTACACAAAAATTCTCGCCTTCCGATGGAACACAAAGTTCTTCTGTACAAAGCCACAATCAAACAGATTTGGTCATATGGCGGTCAGTTATGGTCAACTACTGGTTCTTTTAATATAGAGAAAATTCAACGAGCTCACTCTAGAATAGTAAGAATCATCTTGAATGCACCTTGGTACGTGAGAAATGTGAATATTCATCGCGATTTAGACATTGCACTCGTTAAAGAAGAACTAGTCGTTCTGACTGAAAAATACCATGCAAGGCTTCTGCATCATCCAAACTCGCTAGCCTAGGTCCTGCAACACACTCGAAGCTTATCACGGCTGAAAAGACGAGATCTTCCATCATCATAATATATTTTATGAGGTCAACTAATAAATCGCACACTGGTGCAGAATTATAATATATATATATTTAATTATTAATATTAAGATTTGAATACAATTGTCAATCTGTTAAGAATATGCAATAAAAAACTGAATAGAAACAAAAATAAGAAATAAATTTATATATAGATATATATTTATATATATATATATATATATATATATATATATATATATATATATATATATATATATATATATATATATATATATATATATATATATATATATATATATATATATATATATATATATATACTAGGTGACCCCGCGTGAAATTATGTGTTTTGAAAAGAAAAGAAAGTTGAATTTATATTGTGTTGAAAATCATTTATTTGCGATTTTTCTACATTTTTTTCAATGTAACGCAGCTTGATAACCAACATTTTTTGTTTTCTGTTCCGGAGCGTAAATGTACAGAGAAGATGGTTTTCCAACTCGTGAACACGCCACGTATAGCTGGCAAAGGAATTCGTGGAATCAAGCATTCTGCCCGCTTGTAAGTCCCTTTCAAAATTCTTGCAACTATCACATTATTCGATAGCTGCGTCACAATCAGTCGGGTTCCATTACACAGTTTCGGCGCATGAAGATTGCGAAGCATAATAATGACAGATCCAACTTTGAGACGCAAATGATGCGGCGGCATGCCAGGCAAATCCAAAGAATTTAGAAATTCCACCGGATAATTCACGGCTTCGTCTTCATTTTCAACACGATCGATCGATTTGTATCAGCGCAAATCTCCCGGAATTTGACTTTGAATCGTCCAGTTTAAGTCATTAACATCGGTATTTTTGGCAGCTAAAATTCCGCGTGCACTCAACCCATCATTGTTCCGATAATTTTGGCCAATGTTCGGATAAACATTCGTGATGAGTTCAGCTTTCGTTGAAGTGAATTGACAAATGGCAGGTGGAATTGATATCAAACCACTGGAAGTATCAACCGGAATTTGCCCATTTCCAATTCTTAGCAGTTCTTTAGAGCAAACTTCTGCGGTGCTATCCTGTTGCAGGAACACTCGTATATTCATAGTTAATCGTATGGTTTTCAGGTACCGCCACAAAAACGATGACTTGAGACATGCGTTCAATGCATCCGCCGCTGTTGATTTCGGAATAACAGGAAGCGTTGGTCGAAAATCGCCTGCTAACAGTATCATTGCGCCACTAAAGCGACGATTATTATTCAGCAGATCTTTCATTGTTCTGTCAAGTGCTTCTAGAGACCGTTTGTGAGCCATTGTGCACTCATCCCATACTATCAGTTTACAATTCTTCAACACTTTTGCCATAGCTGATTGCATTGAAATGTTGCAAACAGGTGTTTCATTGATTTGCAAGTTTAACGGAAGCTTCAGTGCCGAATGTGCGGTTCTTCCACCTTCTAGTAGAGTTGCAGCAATCCCAGTAGATGCGAGAGCCAACGCAATGCCATTTTGAGATCGTATTGTTGCCAAAATCAATGATATCAGGAACGTTTTCCCAGTTCCGCCGGGCTCATCAACAAAAAATAGTCCACCGTTTCCATCATTGACAGCCTTCATCAATTCATCATACGCACTCTTTTGCTGCTCATTCAATAATGGAACATTTCTTTGTACTTGTTGTTCCAAAGTTATTCTGTCGTATGCACGCTCACGTTCCAATTCACGATTGAGTACATCTCTGATTTAACGATTTGGCGCTTGCATATGAATTTTAGTCAATAGTTTGCCACTCATAAGCAAACACAAATCTTCAATCAACACCAATGCTTCATTGTATATGTCATGGTTCATTTGCAATTCTGAATTCTATGTTGCCACTCGAATACGATGTAAAATGTCTTCGGCAATGTAATTTTTGTACGTATCCCATAATTGACGCGGATTTGAAGACTGACATGTCGAAATGATCATCGCGAAAAGTGTGCGAACTTCAATGGCATGCGAAGTAGCTATCGCATCGTCCATCGTTTGATTCCAGTGATTATCATGTTGCAGCAATTGTAATTGCTGGCATGCTTCTCAAAAAGTTGCACACACTATACCATTCACAGTACGCAATGACTCAAATGAAGTTGAACCGCGTACATTAATCAATAGCAACCGAAGGTAGAAGCAATCGTCGTTTTTCGGGTGGATTGTGTAAATTCGTCCTAATGCATTAGTTGAGAACACACCTGGATGTCCATCTACTGGTTGGCCTTGCTTTCTGCGGAACCATTTCTTCGACGATGCATTCCATGTATAATATCGAGGCATTTCCGAATAAAGCAATGTTCTCGCAAACGGATCACTGGCGCAAGTTGAGAAAATACTCGTCAATATTGTTGCTGGTGGTGTTTCCGCTCGCTGTGCTGCATTCTCTGGGTTGAAATACACTCTTTGGCCATTCTCCAAATGAACTGCGAGATGCACAACAGTCGGTATACGCTCATGAATTACAAAAGAAAATATTCTCCAAAGCGCTTCATTGCAATTCACGTATTGACCCATTTGATACTTGCTGATCTCATCTCGTTCAAGGCCAATAACCGCCATGTCGCTTCCTTTGGTGACGTACTTGCAAACGTATTTGATCGATTTCACAGAACTGCAATACTCGACATTGATATGAGTTTTGAATGTCTTAGACAATATTGGCGAATATGGTTCGATCCATGTGTTGTCAACTTCGATATTCAGTCCTCTAAATTGAATCCTGAATGTTCTGCAATTGTTGTCTGATGAGCGACGCCGATAGAGTGGATATCCATCATTTCCAGTTTGCGTTTCCGAAAGAAAAGCACGTGGATAGTGTTTCATGCATTTAATGTCAGACATACAAACCGAAGTGTGATTGTAGTGTCCGCGAGGTCCATGAACCATATTGGTTTTCACCACTTCGTATAGTTTTGGATCTATCTCTGGATCAGGAATTTCCGCAGAAATGATGTCATCAATTTGATCTGGTGTAATCTTGTCCACCATCCAAAGAAGAATGTGTCCGTGCGGCAAACCTCTTTTTTTTGCCACCCAACAGAGTACATCCAGCATCTAACAGCACCATATATACGTTGCTTCACGAAAAAAGTCCATCAAATATCGTAGCTGTTGTTTGAAAACTCGTGCTGTGACATCGTGACGATCGCTTGCTGATTGACCGCGATTCAATAATTCCGTTATCTGTGGGCATTTTGGATTGCAAGTTAATGTAACAAACAAATCCGGCCGTCCATAATTCCGCACGTATGTCATCGCATAATGCGAGTACTCGTGCATGTGCCTTGGGCTGCCAATGTATGTTGATGGCAAAATCGTGAGTCGGCCAAGGTTTGTCACATCTTCATCGCTATTGACCGCATCTCGTATGTGAATATACTCCTCAGATCGAAGCTTGGTCTGATTGAAGCGAATAAAATTGAGTTATTCTGTCTCCATCGTCACGTACACATCAACTGCATACTGTTGAAATAATCGGCGATATCTCAAGAGATGGTTGTCAATTCCTTCGCGAATCATCAATCGATACGCGTAAAAGTTCATTGCACTGACCTTCTTATTTGTATCGACACCTAAAAGTTAACAAAAAATGAAGTTACAATCAAGAGTGTTTGTTTTTCTTTTACTAACGATTGGCAGGATTGATCATGTTGTATGTCAAGTGATATCCATCTTCACCGCGGCAGAACATAAGCGGATATTGTAGTGAGTCATACGATCGATGAGTTTCACTGATTCGCTCTAATGCATCTCCAGATACACGTTTAATAACAATATCACGGGATTCTAAATTATCGCCAACAGCAACAATTGATATTTCATCGGCCGTCGGGGCATTATATTGCCATTCATGCGTGCCTGCTGGTCGTTTGTCCGCTTTTATGACGATTCTGTGATCATCAGATGGCATCCTTTCTAACGAAGTTTTGAATAATCGAATTAGTTCGTTGTGTTCATGCAACATTTCTTGCAATTGCTGCACAATTTCTCTTTTCGTCGCATTGTAAATTGCACAACGTCGATTCACTTCTTCATTTGAATCTCCAAGGAAATATATTTGGAGATATTGGTGATCTTGATCAGGATGCGGCAACAGCGATCCAGCAAGATGATAAATTTGCCGGTGAATCTGTATAGTTGCAGACAAATATGTTAATTTCTGTATTTTATTGGCGAGATAATAAGTGTTAGATTGTTGGTGAACTAACCTGGAATGTTGGATTGTAATTATATTCATTCACAATTTCCACACCAAATTACGGCATTTGAAAACAATCGTTACACATCTTGGAATTTTGTAAAAAATGATTCGAATTTGGTGATTCACCATAAAGCAACGACCGCAATGGCTCTGGTGGAGGAAGCAACTCTGGTAATTTCACTTTTCCGCTTGCGCAACACAATCCGACCGGTTCTTTTGGAAATAAATGACGGAACACGATCAATCAATGAACAACCCAACCCAATCTCAGTAAATGATTTAAAATCAGTGTAATGCACTTTTATTTTTAAAAAAAGTGTTTAAAAATGCAATACGCATTAGAATATGTTAATAAATTGATAGAAACAAACCAGAGTTCGTATTTGGTCGCCGGACCACCAAAAAAAGACAAACAACCAACGAAAGTTATTTTAAACAGCGGCTGAATGAAGCATTGAAAGTCAATAACAGCAAGCAGCACTGTTGTGTTATTGATATTTTCCCTCCCTTAGAGATGTAAACACCAAGCTGCACCGTTGTTGTTGTTGTTATTGTTATTCTTCATTGCTTAGAGAAGTAAACAACTAATTTACATACATACTGGTCGAACCAAGAGTACACCAACGAAAGTTATTCGAAACAGCGAAGGCAATAAAAATAACGACACAGTGGCTGAATGAAGCATTGGAAGTCAATAACATCAAACAGCTCTGTTGTGTTATTGTTATTCTCTCTCGCTTAGAGCTGTAAACATCAAGCAGCACCGTTGTTGTTTACTTAGAGAAGTGAACAACGAATTTACAGGCATACTTGTCGAACCAAGAGTACACCACCATGCATGTATGTTGTTGTTGCTCGAATAAATGTGCAATCAAATATTGCCAATATTGCCATAGAAATTAATATAGGCTTTAAATTTAACGCATATACTCGTTTGAAAATCGGTTGAGTGGTTCTCGAGTTATAAAATCACGAACATAGGACAACTTATTTTTATATATACGAGTATATATATATATATATATATATATATATATATATATATATATATATATATATATATATATATATATGTATATATATATGTATATATATATATATATATATATATATATATATATATATATATATATATATATATATATATATATATATATATATATATATATATATACAGTTTGTCAAGAAGTATATGTATATATATATATATATATATATATATATATATATATATATATATATATATCTATACTCGTATATATACTCGTATATACTCGTATATGTGCAGTCGTGTGACTATGCATATGTATAATATATTATAATATAATTTGAAGAATTTTGTGAATTATAATTCATTAACTGAGTATCTTGGAGAACAATAGACTGCGCTTAGTACAATTTTTTCCTCCCAACATTGAAGACATATTGATGTTGCCTGCAGATAGTCCTTTGCATACTCTTCTAGTGCATGATGCTTAAATCTATCTCTTATTAATATGCCCGTACTGCCATGGGCTTTATTATCAGGATGGTTTGTCTTGTAGAATTTATATCCTAATATTACAAAATAATTTTGTTGACAAACAAAAGCGTTTCTGATAAAAGTATAATGTCAATTTGCTTAGTATGCAGGAAGTGTTGAATTTCAAGTTTATGTTAGCTAATGCAGTTTGCATTGAAATGACATATCTCTTCTTAATATAGTTCATTTTTCAGAGATCAACAATTGCATAAGTTGGTTTTGAGTTTTCAACAACTCGTGCAACATGCTTTGCATTGATGTCATATATTCTGTCATACAATATGTTAATTTTTATATCATACATTCTACATATTGCATAGGATTGAAAAGCTAGGAATTTCTTCAGATCCAGTCTCTACTACGTTGGTATATGTCCTTCATGTGGTAGCGTTGTCACTGGTCAGTTGCGTACGAAGTTCGATTGATTTGGCACCATCTGTGTAATGAAAAGCTAGTTCATTTTTCTGATCTAATTTATTTTTTAGTGCTAAATACACTGGGCAGTCTTTGTAGTTTGGCATTTTGTTTCCCCACAATTGCTGCATTTTTTTTTGCACTTATGTTTGATTTGTCAGACAAACACTTGGAGGAATGGTGAAGGTCACCACAGGCAACACAAACAGTGCGTAAGGTACAGTAAGATTTTGTGTTTGATTCTTGGCAATTGAAGCACTGGACAGGGCCTTTTCTTTTGTGTGGGTCTTCAAAGGTTACTCGTCTATGTAATAAGTAACGCAGATGGTATATTGGGTGTGTTTCGCTACTTTTTAATTTTCTTCCAATCGGTTCAAGCTCTACTTGAAATAGTGGTTATGGTACTTTGTCTCTGTTAACTTTGAAGTTTGAGTATTGTTACGCTCGCGTTGTGGCGAGCGCAAAACACTCATTTTGGCGAACTTACCGGTTTATTCGTATTGGCTTTTCTCTTTAGTAGCAATTTTTTTTTTTATATGTTTATAACTTTATGCGGCAATTAACACACCAAAATCACTGCGGCAATTAATCAATGCTGAACAAAAGTGCCAAAGGAACGTCCTGTCGTAATTAACACTTTTTATTTTGAATGCATGTGAAGTATGTGTATATATGATGTATTTGTCTCTGTATATGTATATACGAGTCTATAGATATCTATATATATAAAATTTAAATAAAGTTAGAAGTTGCCGCGTTGAAATCTCCCTCTATGCCAATGTAATGCACCAGATATTTATGTGACGATGTTCCTTGCTATGTCGCTGTTCCAGTGAGTTGGAAGAAGAGACAAAGCAAAAAAAATAAAAAATTAAATTAAAAATCCCTAGTTTTTGGTACCACCGCTACTGCTCTGTTGCTATTTAACTTTGTCAGTTGATTATTGCTGCTGCCTACTTGCTTCTAATTTTCAGGAGGTATTGGTTTATTGCTGCACAGTTGTAACAGTCAGAATGATGTTGTTTTATTGTTGGAGACGTTAAAATTAGCACGACTGTTGTTGTGGTAATTTATACTGCTTTTGACGTGATAAGCCTGGTTCTAATTGTTGTTTTTTCTTTTTTGTGTGAGAACAACTTTCTGTGTATTAATCATCTCATTTTTGGGTTATAGCATTATTTGTACAACAACGAGTTACTGATGAGCTTCAATTGTCTTAAGCTACGGTTTACCATACGGACCCCTAGTGGTTCGGATTATGTCCTTTTGTTTGCGCTTCACTGATTTCGTTTAGCTTAGATTTTCAATTGAAATTACACTACGATGATTTCTCAATATTTTTTTCTGATTAGGTTAAGCACTATATAGTCTTTCTTGTTAAAGTTCCTTTCAATTTGTTGATCTTATTAGTTTTCATATTTTTACGCACTGTTAATTTTAATTAACTTGTTGAATTTTCTGGCAGATCATAACATTTTTCTTTTATTTGTAGGTAAGTATGATTAATTTTAAAAAATATCACGGGTACTTGCTAAGAAGTCTGATTTTTTTCTAATGATGAGCAAGCATATCAAATCGTAAGAAACGAAGTCTGTCGAATCGAAGGTATCGTGTGCAGACTGTGGCGACAAAAGAGCTGATGGTGTTAAGCAGAGTCTAACCAATCGCTAAGCTCTATAACTTATACAAATTATGTTTAATTCACTTTACACTTGCATTGGTTAGAATAACAATTTATGATTAATTACATTATTGGTAATTAAACTGGGCATTGTATGGTAAACAAACACCTATATAACATGAAGGTAAGCCCAAATGACTATTGTAGGTTATGTAACGAAGAAGGGGAAACTTCTGAACACTTGTTGTGTCAATGTAACTGTCTAGTCTCGACAAGACTTCGTTACTTATGAAACTATTACCAGAAACGTCTCCTTAGAAGATTTCAGAACTCTTGTTGAATTCTAAACTCTGGGGTGTTTTGTAACTAGACAGCTTGTCACAGTAGGTCCAAAGGAGACTTGCTCCCGCTCTCAAGCAATGTAATCTAATTTAATGGATTTTTTGCTTCATTGATTAGAATAACGAATGCAGTTTATTATATTTTAGTTTCCACAACAGTTACATTTGTTTTAATAATAGGCCGCAAGTGAGTTACATTATTGTATCCCAAACTATAAATGCTCCCTCAATACTCAATACTCTTTCTTGCATTGTTACACACTAATATAATTAGTTTCGCCTTTATTGTCCTTTGCCAGTAATATATATTTATATCTTGATAAAAAGCGTATAAGTGATTATCTTTAAAATATATAATAATATAATAAATATAAATAAAATACATTTTAAATTAAACAACATATTGTTATTAATTCTAAAGAATTAAATAAACACATATTTGGAACAGTTTCAATTTAATAAAAGCAAACTTTAAAAGCGATCAAAATGTCGTTTCAATAAATGCAAATGAATTTAAATTTATCAAAACATTAAATAAAAAGTTTCGGTGATGAAAAGAAATCACCAAATTCAAAGTAACGTCAAAAACGAGTTGTTGAAAAATATCGTTTAACTTAATGTCAACGGAATTATCAGTCTATATTAATAGCCTGCGTTTAAGAGCGTGTCATTTAGAATAAAATACTAGCCACAGTCACGTTATCTGGTCATTGGCCCTGATTCCAACATGGGGATAGACAGAAAATAGTTTAATCAACAACTTCGGAAATAAAGCATCTTACCACCATCTTTATTTCCATGCATTTTCAGTAATTAATAACGATATTGCACATTACTTCAAGACTCTTCACAATGTGTTAAGACAAATAAATGAAAAATATGAATTTAACAATGAAAAGCCTTAAGAATTTTATCCAACTAATAAAGAAAAAATAATTCTTAGAACATTTTTTAATAATATCAAATGCCTGCAATAATTTTTATTAATATTATAACTAATTTAATACTATTTTCGGGCCAAGGTGACATTAAGTAATATTGGGTACTTTCGAAATATCGCCTCCTATTAATGCAATATTAAATAATTTACCAAACAATTTTCTGTGAACAATATTACTTCAAATGCGTCATATTGTAGATATTACGAAAAATGTATATTCGTAGTTTTTTTTGACACTGTTGACACAAAAAAGAGAAATAAAGGAGAACGTCAGATAAGACTCCAATTTGTTTGTTGAAAAATTTGATACCAAAAGAGGCAAAACATATAAAAGAAGAAGTGACCCTCAACATCTTCGCTCATTTTGAAATGTTTTATTTGTCGCCAACAATATCATAAATTGCCTTCTAAAGGAGCAGAGTGGAATCAAACAGAAACGGCAACAGAATCAGCGTCCACGCTAAAAATGATATACAATTTTGGATTATTTCTTGTGAATTGTGATTTTGTCTTTATGTCTGTTTCTGTTTTATGTCGCTGCATAGGCAAAGTAAACAGATCCAGAATTTACTCCAGCAATAATAATTTTCTGCTATGGTTCTGGTACCGCTGTTTTATGTCACTCTGCACCTTCACAGCCACCATCCTATTTAAATGTATTTGTCTTTTTCTTTTATAAAACATTATTTTCTGTTTGCATATTGCTTGCAAACAGAAATATTGAACTGTCAAACAATATGATTTGAACTCTGTGTGAACAGTTCTAATATCGTTTTCGTATTTCTTTTATCGTAGTATGGCTTTGGTCGGATCATAGCCATAGCCATCGAGCTACTTGTTTGCATGTTCAGTCCATAGTGACATATCCCACTTAGGTCATAGGTCCATCTTTATAAGAGGATTAAATTCAATATTGAACACTGCACAATTTTGCTTCTGTAAACTTTTGTTTAACATAGGGCGATTTCAGTTGACAAGCCTTTTTGCCAGCTGGTACGAAATAATACGAAATAATAATCAATGACTCCAGTTTTCAAAAGAAGTGAGCAGATTTTTTTTTTTTTGTGTGGAATTTATATGCATACGCTTCATGTATATGTATGTACGAGGGCGGATTGATATTGAAGCTGCCTAGCGCTAGATGGCAGCACAAACACAAAAACTTTTTTTTTTAGAAATTACGATCTGTCAAATATCAGCTGTTAAAATTTCACACAAATTCATCGATTAGTTTATTTGTTGTAGTCGTTTGAAGTAATCAACTTTTGCGTTTCTTGAAAAAGGAAAAAAGCGAATTCCGTGCAGTGATTAAACACTATTATTTGAAAGGGAAAACGGCGAAAGAGACAAAAGAAAAGCTCGATAAACATTACGGCGAGTCTGCTCGGTTAGATTACATGGTAAAATATTGGATTGCTGAATTAAAACGCGGCCGAACAAGCACTGCAACAATACCAAAAGAGGTGGTTACTGAAGAAAATATCAAGAAAATCCTCGATATCGTTATGAATGATCGCCGAGTCAAGTTGCGTGAGTTTGTTGAAATGGTAAACATATCATATGAACGTGTGTTCAACATTTTGCGTGAACATTTGCATATGAAAAAGCTATCGGCAAGATGGGTGCCACGTTTGCTCAGTGTCGAACAAAAACGAGTTCGACAGACCACTTCACAGCGGTGTTTGGACATGATAAAGCGTAATCCTGTTGATTTTTGGCGATGCACACGGAATATTGCTCATCGATTATCTTGAAAAAGAATCCACAATCACAGGAAAGTATTATCGTGCATTATTGGATCAATTGCTTGATGCTATCAAGGAAAACGACCACATTTAAAGAAGAAAAAAATGCTCTTTCTTCAAGACAACGCACCGGTTCACACAGCATTAGATACGATGCTAAAATTACGTGAAATACACTTCGAATTGGTTAATCATCCACCTTATAGTCCAGATTTAGCTCCTAGTGACTTTTTCCTGTTTCCAAACTTGAAAAAATGGCTCGCAGGAAAAAGATTCATCTCAAACGAAGAAGTGATTTCCGAAACTAACGCGTATTTTGAGGGGTTCCCGAAATCGTATTATTCAGATAGTATAAAAAAGTTGGAATATCGTCTTACTAAGTGTGTCGAAGTAAAAAGAGACTATGTTGAGAAATAAATTGTTTTTGAAAAAAAAAAATGTTTTTTTCCTACTTAGGTAGCTTCAATATCAATCCGCCCTCGTACATATGTATGTTAAGCATTTGAATAAGTGCTTAGTATGTAGTTGGTACTTCTATTAATTTACAACTGATATTTTCTGCAGTTATCGGTTCACCTAGTGCGACAAAAAATACATTTGTATATTTATACATGTAGCTACATACATATACCTACATATTTATGCATGATACTTCTGAACATACAGAAGAGCATATATACTTAAGAAAGCAATAGGCGAACTGGAGTTGACTGCGGCAAATGGGGTGGGAAGATAAATGAGGAAAGAGTCGACCGCGCAGACAGCCTTAACTTTTAGATGGTCATCAATGCTTAACCCTTAACATCCTTCCCCGTTGAAAGACTCTGGCCTTCAAAATTTTCGATAGGCAAAGATGCAATTTTATTAACGGTTCGTTTTATTACTCCATTATCCAGATAAGCGCCACTCTAACCACCTTGTCAGTGCCAAAAATAATCTCCACTACATGACCAAGTTGTATTTTAATGGTGGAAGGTTTTCGTCCTGTACCGATTGTTCTGGACGTTTGCTTGTTTCTTTCTTGTAGTATGGTGAGCTAACTTTTCAGCTCAGCTAATTCATTCCTTGCTCATTCACAATTTGCAGCATTATTTGACCAGGTTGCTTTTAGTCTTCCAAGCGTCGAAATGAATCGCTTGAGAGCTGCCAAGAACGTAGCGATAGATAAATCACACACCAACTCCAAATCCGTCGCCTTTGTAGCAAAACAAATAAAGATGCTAATGTAACACTTGACTAGACCCTTGTTGCGTAGCTCTGACTTGAACTAAAAGGGACCACAACAATTAATGTTCGTTATGAAGAATGGTCTACATGGGTGCACTCTGTGTTGTGGCAAATCACGCATAATGTGTCCATAACTTTTGGTTTTAGACGAAACCACCTTAGGCATTTGTTGACGATACAAGCTACTATCTTTCCCTCACCAATCGGCCGAAATTGTAAGCGAATTGAGGCTGTCAAGCTATGTGGTCCAACATGCATACATTTTTGATGAAAATGTTGAATGATTGCACATTAGTTGAAATGACCGGTTTCAGCGGCAGAAAGTCCATTTTTAAAGTTATGTTTTTGTTAAAACTAAGAATTGCACTTTGTAGGAAACTATTTAGAATACCCGAAAACGAAAAAATTATGACCAGGTGGCATCTCTGTTTTTATAACGAAGCTGTAAAAACAACTGTTATTTTTTCATGTTCGTTTTGTGTTGATTTACTTCAAAATAGTGAATTAGAAACATATTTTTTTTAAATAATAGTTGATATAACAATGGAAATTACCTAAAAAATGGAAATTATCTAAAAAATGGAAATTACTTCTCAAGGTATGTATAACAATATGTTGGAATTATTTTCTAAATAAAAGTATTGTGTTTGATGAAAATCTGCGTCAAAGTGTGTCGTGTTTGTAGTGACGTTTTGGTGGTGGCGTCTGTGTTTCTTGAAATAGAACCGTCTTCATTCGAGTTCATTCGCAAAGTTATTTGTATCTGTAGATATGTCAAGATGTGAGCTTTCATATCGTGAAAAAATCTTTGGCCCCAATTAACCCCAACTCATAATATAACTCATTTTAGGCACCATCAATATCAACAATTCCGATATTGTAAGTTTTTGGTTAGAAAATAACCACAATGCAAGACGCGTTTTTAATTGGATATCTGCGAAATTTAATGGAAGTGGTGATGAAGACTGCAAAACATTTGTCAAGAAGCAAATAGATAACATTTGTGCTAAAATTAAACAAAAATGGATCAAAAACAAAAGATGTTTCGACCGATTTAAGAAAAAGGAAAGCTTATGGTTGTCTCGTACAACTTTTTTTAAACTGTCGAAAAATAATTGTGAACGCAAATAGGGTCGTCCTCATATATATATATATATAATAAATATATTTTAAAATATACGATTGGTACCCAATGTCCGCGACTGTACATAAAATTCTCGTACATTCTTCACAAATTTTACAAGCTTCAGTCGTACCTCTCGGCTGTGCAGGAGAAAATGCATCTGAAGCGAGGAACAAACTCTACAAAAAGGACCGCATTGAGCATGCTAGAAAGGATTCTAGAGAGCATAATTTAATGGATGTTTTCAACAGAGCAATGGACTCTTCCGACCCTATTTTGTCCAGCATTTGTTTAACAAACCGCGCTTCGGCCCAGAAACGACTTCCTCTTCCAAGAGAAGTTGTATACCTTTTAAAGATTCCTAATATTCCTGAGAGTCAATGTCCTACACCAAGTACTGCAGTAAAAGAAAATTCTTCAGATTCTGAAGATGAAGACTTTATACCTCATTTGGATATCGAACTAGATGCCGAAGAAACGTTAGAATATTTTGACGTAAGAGTTTATTTACAAATGTTAACATAACCATTTTTTTAATTTTACCTTATCTTTCTTTACAGTTTGAATAAGTATTGATGAACCGTCTGGATAGATGTTATATATAAACCTTTCAGAGAATATTGTTTAAGTTATTTAATGTATTTGAGTACAGAAATGAATTTGATAATATGATTTAATAAATATTAAAAAAAAGAATAAAATTGGTTGGACAATATTTCGACGGACGGACATATAAATCGATATAACTCCCCTATATATCGATCCAACTAGCTGCTTTTTTCACTGTACACTTCTTTAACTGTCACTAATACATGTGCCAAATATTACAGCTCAAACTTCTTCCTGTGAATTACTGCCGCTGAAACAAGTCATTTCGACCAATGTGGATTGCCATTGAAAAAGGATGTTGTTTTGGTAAGATTATTGGGTGGCGTGCTTCATAATCCAGAATTGAGTTTTCAAGCTGCCCACCTACGTTTATTAATCCGAAATCATCAAGAAATGGGTTGAGTGAGTACACTGAGCTGGATGATTCAATGCTTCGTTTGGCCTTTAAAGTTTTCTACTCGGGAGTGAAGTGAATCTGCTGGATCAGGCGTAATAAAAGTTGTGTCCCAAGTTTGTTTTGAAGTGTAAGCGCGCCAGACGTCTTCTCTGTTGTGGGATCTTTTTTTCCATAAACCTTGAGACGTATGCAAAAACTTGTTGAATAGTGCTGAAGGAGTTTAGATACTTACAGCGAAATGAAATATCATCAAGGTGGATTGTTACGGCTAAAGTAGTATGTCGCCGTTCTGGCAAGTCGGTGGGAAAATCAGGTTCTGGTGGGCAATCCTTCAGATCTCCTAGTAGGAAGGACGGTCCGTGCATCGAAAGCTGTGAATTGAGAAGCTCCCTTGGGATGCTCCCCGCGATAAGATGTCAGCTGGGTTGAGCGCAATTAGAATGTGATCGCATCACATTCCCCGATTCTAATAGGTCAGGAAGTAGCAAGGCTGCACATAACTCGAGCTTTGGTACGGTGAGAGTCTTTAATGGCGCTACTCTTGATTTTGAGCTTAATAGGCTGGTTTTGACTTAATCGATATATTGCGCTCGAACATATACACATGCACCGTACGCAGCTAGGCTAGCATTACAAAATGCGTGAAGTTCTAAATGAAAGAAAAAAAACTCTTGGCCAAATTTTGTGGGAAACTTTCGTCCCAGTGAAATCGTTGCTTCCACATGCTTCGTATGAATATTTTGCTTAAGTTAGAACTGAAGCGATGAGGTATAGAGGGTCGTAAAAACAAGCTACTGTTGATAATGTGATGCGTTGAGTTACCTGTGTGTGATTTCTCATAGGTGCAAGCGAAAAAAATTAAGTAATCTGATTTTGGGTCCCACACTAGTCCAAGCGCTTTTGTAATGTGAGTACCATCGTCAAACTGTAGCAGCGGCTCACGGTCAGATTCAGACACTCCATCGAGAGATACAGAAACGTTTGAGCACCACTTTCGAAGAACGAAGCTTTCCCTGTGAAGTAACTGTGTTGCTTGGCGTTGAATTTCAATAACTTGCTCCAGGGTGTCTGCACCGGTGATAAGGTCGTCGACGTAAAAATCTCGGCGAACGGTCTGTGCTCCAAGCGGGAAGTTGGCTTGTCCGTCTATTGCCAGTTGATGCATAGCGTGAATCGGCAAAAATGCAACGGGCCTGGTACCATATGTAACAATTTCGAGTGTGTATACCTTTAAATAAGCTTCAGAGTCGTCTCGCCACAGTGAAGTTCCCTAGTAATTTACTTCTGCGTTTGAGTGGGTAAAACTGACAGTTCCCGACTTCCGAGAATTGCTTGAAAAGATCATCGAGACTAGTTTCTTCTTCTTCTGGCTAACAACGAACTGCAACTAAAGCCAATGACTTGTGAAAATGTAGTCCTCCACCAGAAGCGACCCATCCTAATCTGGTATTCTGTAAAATTGGAAAGTTCTTGGCCAACTTAATTTAGCCAACGCACATTAATTCGAAGATTATCGATGCTCCCAACTAGATAGGAATGCGTTGCTATGATAGAAAAGCGGATCTGCGAGTTTGGTATTCGGAGGAATGTTCCATGAATCGATGATTAGGTCGAAGTTCGGCTGGTGATAGGTGATGGTATTAGCGACGATAGCTTCAAATGAGAAAGTGTAGTCATCACTATGTGCCCTTGCGAAGATATAAACTGCCCTTTCAGCTATGAAATTGGATTCACCAATACCAGATAGTGAAGTGCTAATCTTTTTCGTTTCCATTTTTCAACTGATTTACTAGACGCCATGTAACGAAATTCACTTGAGAGGTAGCGTCGAGCAGCGCGCGACAAGGAACGTTACAGCCTGTACGATTTTTAATAAGTATGACTGCTGTTGCCAGTAAAATGAAGTTTTCTGAGGATGCAGCGGTATCTACTTGCTGCACTCATGACGGTGTTCCAACCTCACTGTTGCTGGCATGCGATGTAGTGATGTAGATTGCTCACCCTTATGCATGTGTAGCAGTGAATGATGTTTGGATATACATTGTCGACAATGTCCAACTGTGGCCTCCACAGTTTCTAGCATGCGACACCTCTCCTCTAGGAACGTTGCCATAGATGTCCAAGTTAGAAGTTAATTTGTTGGTATAGTTTCTTCCCATTTGATTTGCGTTTTTGTATTGAGCTTTTGAGAGATCAGGTATATGAGAAACCTATGAGCAATCTCCTCCCCCGTTGCTATGGTTTGTAAACAGCGCAGATGTGCGTTTAGTTTGTCGCTGAAAGAGCGTAGACCTAAAGCATAGCCAAAAAATTTCTTTTATATGCGCTTGAAAGTTGAGTAACTGGTTTCCAAAACGTTTCTTTAAAAGGTATAATGCCTTATCGTTGTTGGCATCACTTGGCTCCCAGGAACGAATTATATAAAAGGCAGCCAGCGCTCCTTAAATTTGCCCGCAAATGTTGAAACTTTTCACCTTTGCTGTTGATGAGTGTGGAACGTCGGCCTTGCGTTGATTAAGCTGACGTGTGAGCTTACCTTTTATCTCCATGTGTACCCTAGCGAACCACCAACTGACTTCACTGGCCAATTCGCTGTGATCCTCAGATTCAAGGCATGATTGAGCGTCGTCAAAATTTCTCCGAAGGCGCTCACCCAACTCCAGATACATAGAAATGTCCACCTCATCCTAGTCTCTTAAAGAATCTGGGGATAACTGCTGATTGATGTCATCCAGTTGCTTCTGTAGGGAAAGTGTCCACTTTTTGTGCCGCCTTAACTACGCCATCACCAGTAGTACCTTCAGCTTCAGGAAACATGCTGACTTGCCGTTGATTAGGCGTTACGAAAAGCGAGAACTTATATAGTTTTATTTGCGAAATGGAAGAAATATATAATGAATACGCCAAGTTTTGATACGCAACTAGGTCACGTCGGGGTCACCAATAATTGGAGCTGACAAGCCTTTTTGCTAACTGTTGCAAATAATAAACGAGACGACTGCAATGACTCCAGTTTTCAAAAGAAGTGAGCAGATTATTTTTTTTTTGTGTAGAATTTATATGCATACGCTTCATGCATATGTATGTACATATGTATGTTAAGCATTTGAATAAGTGCTTAGTATGTAGTTGATACTTCTATTAATTTACAAACTGATATTTTCTGCAGTTATCGGTTCACTTAATGCGACAAAAAAACATTTGTATATTTATACATGTAGCTACATACATATACCTACATAATTATGCATGATACTCTGTATACACAGAAGAGCATATATACTTAACAAAGCACTAGGCGAACTGGACATACAGAAGAGCATATATACTTAACAAAGCACTAGGCGAACTGGAGTTGACTGCGGCAAATGAGGTGGGAAGATAAATGAGGAAAAAGTCAATTGCGCAGACACCTGTAACCTTTAGATGGTAATCAATGCTTAGCCCATAACATAGGGAAATGTAGAGCATTTTACATAATAAGTGCATGAACTGTAAATTAATTTCACTATATATGAAAATGCCTTTTAAATTCAAGAAAAAAAAATTAAAGCAGAAGTTTAGCAACCATGTAGTTTTCGAAATCATACAAATTCGTAAAGAATTTTTCAGTTAATGACAATACTAAATAGTCGCTTGCTCTCTTGACTTATGATATATGTACAAAACTTTGTTTTATATACTGTATTACCGTAAACGATTCCTGGGATAGTAATAGAAGTTTCTGCAATATTTGTTGCAATTACAACTTTTCGTACTCCTTTGGGGGGAGTTAAGGATACCTTCAGCTGTTCTTCTCTGGATAATGTTCCATATATGGGTAAAATTAAAATTTTCGTTTTTTTTTTCGAATTTATAATATCCTCCAACAATTTCAATGCCTTTAACACTTCATCTGGACTTGTAAGGAAAGCCAAAATGTCACCGCTGGGCTCCTCTTTTTCATGAATTTTCCATATAGTTTCGACCGTTTTACACACATAATTGGCACATGGTTCATCCAAATAATAAATATTAATGGAATTCAATCGATTCTCAACAGAAAGTATTATACTGGTATCTTTCGATAATTTTTTACGTTTTAATTCAAAAAAGTTTTTGAAAAAGCCAGCGTCAATAGGTGTTGATAATATGATTAACTTGAGTGAATCGCGCCTCTGAAGTATTTTTTTCAAAAGGGCAAGAATAAGGTCAGTGAGTAAGTGTCGTTCATGAGCATCGTCGATAATGATAACGATATATTGGGATAATAATGGATCTGTTAGCAACTCTTGCAGTAAAACATCTTCAGTCATATACTGTAAATAATGTAAAATGTTATTCAATATATACAACCCCAAAATAGTGTTAGTTTACGTACTTTTATTCTTGTATTATTTGAAGAGCATTTAAAAAATCTGGTAGTTACACCTACAGTGTTGCCAAGTAATTCGCTGCGTTCTAAAGCAACTCTATCACCAACTGTCAATGCAGATATCTGTGTGGGTACAGTTATTCCAATTATTCCTTTTATATGCCATCCACATTCATAGAGATACTGCAAAAATATTAGATAATTTATGTACTGTTAAAAGAACTATATTTATTTTTTTCAATATTGAGTTCTAAATTCCGCCAACAGGAGATGCTTGAGGAGAAGTTCTGTAAACATAGGATCATTTTCCATAAAATAAAATGCTATATGATAAATATATTTACTACTGAACCAACCTCTTTTAATTAGGTTAATATTTATCGAATGAAATATCTTAGGAATTTTAACACTTTTTTTTTGGTCAAGATTTGCAAGTAATCTTTTAAACGTTTCGTAATAAGTCGTATTATACCTTGTTCCTCCGGCACCTTGAACTACTTAATTCGGCTCTCATTCGAAATTCACGGCTGAATTATGTTGTAAAATAATTAATTCGCCACTCAAAATTTGAAAAGCTGAAATATCTCATTCGAAGGTAATTCAATTAGAGTCCGGTGTCTTCCCTAATTTTTATTCAAAGATCGAAATCAGAACTAACCAAAACACGCAAAATAAAACAAATAATAGAGAAAGTGAGTATTTTTTATCTAAAAAGTCCACTGGTCCCATTTGTTTGCGCTCTTAAATGCTGTTGAAAAAAAGAAAGAATAAATAAAACCTATTTACCTGTAATTATTTTATATTTTTCATATTTTTTGTCTATCATCAAAATAAACCAACAAAATAAGCATAGAAATACTAAAAATTCACAAATTCTATGAACAAAGCACAACAGTCAAAATGAATGACGAATGTTTCGTGAAAACAGGGTATTTCACAATTGTAATTTACAGAGCGAATTACGAGATTAAAGGTACCGTGGGAACAAGCTATTAAAATAAATAATAATAAATTCAACAATAAAAGAGCTAAAGTAGCTAACTTAAAATAAGTTTATATCAGTATTCATATTGGAAATACAAAAAATTACCCCTTACTTGTTTTCTTACCGAGTTTTCTCTTTATTAAAAAATCCGGAAGAAAATCAAATTATCAAAAAACTCTAATTGAGACTGCTGTTAAACTATTAAACTAACCAGAGATCTCCAAACGGTCACTAAATTAACAAGCTACAAGAGTATTGTTAGTTTCCTTAGTATTGAGGCAAACACAATTACTTGAACCTGGTTTGTAACTAAACTAACTAATTTCTTAGAAGCACTTCAACTTTAATAATTGTCAATGAAATCACACTCGATTGTGGTCTTTTATGAATTGACGCAATTTTGCAATCAATTCTGGCATATATATATATATATATATATATATATATATATATATATATATATATATATATATATATATATATATATATATATATATATATATATATATATATATATATATATATATATATATATATATATATATATATATATATATATATATATATATATATATATATATATATATATATATATATATATATATATATATATATATATATATATATATATATATATATATATATATATATATATATATATATATATATATATATATATATATATATATATATATATATATATATATATATATATATATATATATATATATATATATATATATATAATTTGAATTTGTAAGATAGTTATTTGTCACAATGCACTATGGTCCAGAAGTCGATTTTTTTGGCATAAGATCGTAGAGAAGAGATATTTGGCTTAACTTTCGTATGTTGGTAACTAATAGCTAGTTAATTTGAAAAAAATGAAAAAATCGGAAATTGGGGGCGTGGCACTCCCTCCCCTCATATAGTGCACTATGGCCCAAACGACTTAAAATCCGCATGTTGTTAGCCAATGCAAAAAAATAAAAAAATAAAAATTGGGGGCGTGGCACATCTCCCCTGATTCAATTTTAAATACAAAATAAGTTACAATTGAAAACAAGTATATGTATACATAATTTTATTGAAATAACACAAATGTGGCTTTATTTTAAGTAAATTCATCTGAAATAAAAAGAAAAATCATTAGATTACTAAAGAACTTATATCCAATAATCAGAGACATTTACCAAATACATCACTCCGAATCATTAGACCAATATTCTGCATCTAAGACCAGCGGGTAATCTTCAACGTCTGATCTGCAAAAAGTCGAATACCTTTAAATGGGGCAAAAACGGGCAAAAGTAACATATATAACCGTGAAGGTCAGACTCTTACCTTTCACCTAACACAAAAGTTGAGGACAATGCAGGACAATACACATAACTTTTACTCCACGAAACAAAAACAAATCCAATTTTTCCTAAAAAAAAAGTGGTTACACAAAACATTCAAATCTAAAATTATTCGACCTTAATCTACTTTTCTCTTTATTTAATTCACAAAAGCAAACCTTTATTATTGTTTTCCATTATTAAAAAACGAAGTTTTTATAATATTTGTTCTTTTCACTAGCTCTTTTTGTTTACAATTTTTAACACAGCTGTTCACATTAAAATTACCGATTCCAATATGCCAACTTTGACCGGTTATGGAAAGAACAGGGTTACCCCCTCAACATTTTTTTAGGGGAAATTTGAAAGAGTGGAATATACCCAACAATATGGCATACCCCTTCTTTCTAAACATTACAAACAATTTTTTGAATTTATGCCAAAAAAATCGACTTCTGGACCATAGTGCAATGGCGGAGCTTGGAGCTGAAATAAATGGAAATATTAAAAAAAATAAATAAATAAATATATATATATATATATATATATATATATGTATATAATATATATATATATATATATATATATATATATATATATATTTATATATATATATATATATATATATATATATATATATATGTATATAAATATATATATATATATATATATATATATATATATATATATATATATATAAATATATATATATATATATATATATATATATATATATATATATTTATATATATATATATATATATATATATATATATATATATATATATCGGCGGAAATCATACTGCAAACTATTTATTATTATTTTGATCTATTTTAATCTTATTTATTATTATAAAGTATGTAAAAAGCACAAAAACAAAATTTGGTGTGGTAACTCTAATCACTTATTATGGCCGGAGTCCACTGTGGCAACACTACACACAACCGGGACTATTTTTGTTTTGTCTTTCAACTTTTAACTTATATATGTATATAACAGTTCCTTTGTTTGTTGGATTGCTTCTTTACCACTTTTATTAAGTTATAAATTAGTTATTTTAAGTATTTAGTTTATCTAAACAGAACTCGATACTTTATTGAAAACTTGCACTTTTGTTTAAGCGTCTCTTTCGCGGAATTTGTAAGATAGTTATTTGGTTTTAAACAACGATAAATGTCACAAGGGCGGAGCTCATGTGATTACACGTTCGTGTGATTACACGTTAGTTTGGTTACACGTTCGTAATCAATTTCATATTTTTTTTATATTTCATAATGTTAAACTTCTAAGCTTGATTGCGAAAGAATTCTGATTTTAATTAACAGAAAGAACAAAATGAACAAATGCAAATTTCAACAAACAGTTCTACATTCTGATATATTTTCTATCCAGACGCACCCCTGACGTTTGGAAATAAAATTAAACTCTTCACATTAAATTAATGTCATCTAATAATAAATAAATAAATAAAACGCTCGAACGCTTATTGCTGGAAAAATTAGCACCAAAGCTCGATTTAATCATTCCTCACCACCAATTTGGTTTCCGCAAACATCATGGAACTATTGAGCAGGTGCACCGTATTGCCTCTGAAATAAGGCGAGCATTTGAAGAGAGGATGTACTGCTCCGGAATATTCCTAGATGTCGCACAAGCCTTTGACAAAGTCTGGCACGAAGGACTCATATATAAAATTAAAAAATCTTCTGCCAAAAAGTTCGCATAAGATTCTGGAGTCATATTTAACAAATCGCAAATTTAGGGTTAAATATGAAGAATTTGTAACGCCAGACTTTGAAATTATGGCTGGAGTACCACAAGGTAGTGTGCTTGGACCTATGCTTTACACTCTGTACACTTCCGATCTGCCAACGGATAAAAACCTCGTTACCTCGACTTTCGCTGACGAAACAGCTATCCTGAGCTCTCACCTAAATCCACGGATAGCCTCCCGAGATTTAGAGGTACACCTTAAAAAAATAGAAAGTTGGCTAGCAGATTGGCGCATCAAAGTAAATGAGCAAAAAAGTGTACATGTGGCATTTTACTCTTAAGACCAGATCTTGTCCGGCAGTCTCCTTAAATGGCATTGTAATCCCGCAAGCAACAGAGGTTAAATACTTAGGAGTGCATTTTGACCGACGGCTCACCTGGAAAAAACATATAGAAGCCAAGAAAATGCAAATGAAACTCAAGGCAAGTTCCTTGTATTGGCTTACCAACCGAAAATCAAAACTGCGTTTAGAGTATAAAGTACTTATATACAAGGCTGTAATTAAACCGATTTGGACTTATGGTATTCAGATATGGGGCACTACTAGTGCATCAAACTTGAAAATATTTCAAAGGGCTCAATCTAAAATTCTGAGAACGATCAGCGGCGCTCCCTGGTTCGTCAGAAACGAAAATATCCACCGCGACCTTAATATAGCACCCCTTGAAGAAGAACTAGCAGTTCTAAAAACAAAATACCAATTCAAACTTCAGTGTCATCCTAACGAACTAGCAAGGAATCTGCTTCATAGGATGAATACATCTCGACTTAAAAGGCCACTTTTTTAAAAAAATAGAGTTTCTTTATATTAATATTTTTATATTTATTTTTTTTTCTACATAGTTTATATAATACTTGAACTAAAATTGCTCTAAGCACTGGCGCGGAGCATCAATTTATTTATTAGTTGTAAGCTTTGTAAAATTTTTGTTGGTTTCGATTGAAAAGATGCAATAAATAAATCCATGTTGAATTAAAAAAAAAAAAATCTAATATAAACCTAAATACAGCAGAATATTTACTAACTATGTATTTTGATTATAATTCTAATATTTTTTATAAGATTCAAACTAGATAAGCAATTTAAGAAATAAATATAATAAAAGAAAATATGTAAATATATATCACCAAATTTAATCTATACTTCATAAAAATGCTTTAATATTAAAGTGCGTGTACTACGAGTAATTGTATTGAACTCTGATACAAGCAATACTGATTTACGTTAGTTAACAATTTGATGTTTTCTTTATTCATGATGTATTCATGAAAAACGCTAATAATTACAAGGGGCATAAGGCAAAGTTAAGAGAGGAAACAGAGAACTGTATATCTCAGCAGACGTCTGATCAACTTCAAATTTGGGATTACACATCTATAAATTACGTCAATATAAGAGGAGATAAAATAATTTAAAATGGCAAATGAAATAAAAGAAAGTGCACGTGGGATGGAGCGATAATTCTGCGAATCAAGATTCGAACCAGAAGAAGTTATCATCAAATATGAATAAAAGGTACAGTGATAAACCAGCGAAACTAGATTCAATACTGAAGCAACTGATATCAAAAAGGAATAAAGAATATATAAAGCATGCAGGAATCAATGATAAATCAGAGAGACTAGACTCGATTCTCAGGAAATTGATATCCACAACGGCATAAAACAAAGAATAATAAAATATTTAAAATATGTGCACAAAGAAGGAAATGAATGCGGAAATAAAAATAAAGAACAAAAATCCTCGAATTAATAATTATGACGTATGTCAACCCAGAGAGAGTATTACATGTATCAACTGCAACCAAGCGTTTGAGTTTCGCACACAGCGAAAATAGGTTCAGGGAGTATTTGGAAGTTAGTTCGTTTCTGGCAATGGAGCTGTGCGGTTGTGCCAATGTGGCAGTGCAGTAGTGCCAATGGAGCAGTGCGAGAGTGTCAAGGAGCAGTTGCGGTAGTGTTGTGCTGTGAAGAAGGAAATACGAGACGTGAGCCAGGAATGGAAGATCAGTGCAGAGGTGAGGTGCAAAGAGGGTGCTATAAGGGCAAGAGCCTGAATAAGAGGATGAGCAGTGCCACAGGCATTCTTAGAGCAAATTTATGTAGACATATATTCGCTGAATATATGTGTGTTTATATATATTTATACATATGTATGTCTGTATGTGCTAATAGTGTATTGTATTGTGCGTCCAAATATATTTTGTACACATGCATCCAGTAATTTGTTGAACTAAATTAAGTACAATAAAAAGTGGTTTTTTCAAAAGCTTTTTCCACTTAAACAGATTGGGTTTTATTTCCATTGAATTGCTGTAAGTATTGTTATAGTTTCATTGTCGATTCGAAACATTCCACGAATTAAATGGATATATGCTGATAGATGAGTATCATAATGTAACACATGGAGGTAATTTAATAATTAGAAAAGCATTGATAAAAAATTAAAATCACGCTAAGAAAAAACTATAGCTGCCATATTTAGGTCCATTTAAAGTAAACAAATGTTTTACAATTAAATATTGAAATAGATTATAAAGGTAAAATAAAACTATTCATAAGATTAATATCAAGTGGTCCATATAAAGGAAATTTGAAAGAATATGCTAAAAAATTATATATAGACGATTTACTAAACAATAATGTAACAACCAATTAAATTAGGGTTTACGAAAAATTATTAAGTAGTAAAAAAAAAAACTGTGCGAAAATTGTGAATGTGTAGCCGAATAGTTTATCCCGGTTTAGTGATAAGTGCTAAGAGTAAATTGTTGACGCGAGCGTAGAAAATTAAGGTATTTAACTTGGTCTTTCTGCCAGTGACTTTCGGCAGTTTTGTCTCTACTTCAGTTTATCCGCATGGCAGAGCGTAAACTGCAACGATCTCTGTCTACATAGTGCCCAGCTGAGCAGTGGCTTGACTAAAATGCCAGACACCTGTCCAGCGAAGCTTAGTTAGGTGGAACACTGCAGATAGGCTAAATTTGTATCTAGGCGAATATAAGTTTATTTATTTAAACTTAATTAATTTGACTACGCGTCGCCTATTTATGCAAGTTCCCGCCTCTGAATTCGTTTATCCGGAAATAGACAGAGCGTTGGAACTGTGCACTAGTGTGTAGGTGTGAAGTGCACTCAGTGCAGTCGAGCAGAGAGAGATAGAGAGAGAGGCTCTTTATAATAATAAAAATAAAAAGTGTTGCCAACGACCCTAAACGCAGGATAAGTATTGCTTTTAGGGTGTTTTACTTTTTTACTTTTTTGCCCTTTTCCCCCCTTTTTTGCCATTTTCCCTCCTCATATAGGTATATAGATAAAATGAGCGAAAACCAGGTAAAAGGAGGAGAGGCAGTGGACCCCTTTAACAAGGACCCTAAGCTGCAACAAGCGCCGACGAAAGCGGTCCCAGCAACAGTGCGGCTACTATCGGCACAAGGAACGGCCCCTAGGAGAAACCTCATTGAGCTGAAAACGCTTGCTGCAGCCAAAGCCACCGGAAGGAATGGCGCTGTACCCACCACAGAATGTTATTCTGAATGGGAAGATGGCGGTGCTGCAATGGCACGTATAAGCTCTCATTAGCTTAATGGTGGGCAAGCATGATGTGTACGGAGCGATAAATTGCATGGCGGCCAGGATCCGAGATATTTGCCTGGAAGTGGCGGATGATGTGGAATCGCTGAAGAAAGCGACACAACCCCAACCGGAACGTGCAGATAAGCAGGTACAAGCGAGTGCACCAAAAGACAGTGGGAAACCTCAGATGAAGAGTTTCGCCAGCGTATTGGCGTTGAACCGAAATGGAACCGAAGGGGAGAAGACCAGCCCAACGAGTCGGGCAATTCCCAAGAGGCAAAAAGAAGAAACGCCAGAAATTTCAATCGCCGTAAAAGCGGCTAAAATTAAAGAGAGCTTAGTGTCAAAATCTTCGGTACTGCATTCAGCAGACATGTACAAGACAGAGTGGACTACAGTGCGTAAGGGCACTAGTGCTAACCAGAGGCCGAAGATGAACAGAACGCCGGTAAGACCTGACGCCATCAAGATCAGGAACCCGAAGGAAGGGGGGAGTTTTGCTGATATAATCCGCAAACGTAAAACGGAGCCACAGCTACAGATTGCTCCGCTATCGCCAAAGTTCGAGAAAAGAAAGAGCTGAAAACTAGAATCGCTAGGTGGTGGATGAACCTACTAGAGTATAATTTTGAACCTGTACATCGACAAGGTAGCCGACTAGCTCACGTCGATGCTTTAAGCCGATCACCAGTTGAACATCCTACGGAAGTCGAGCCAGCTGGATTTATTTTTAACGTCGCGGACGATATCGATGATTGGGCCTTAACGATGCAGCTACAAGATCAGAGGTTAAATCATATTATGGCGGTATTAATCGAAAAAGTAAAATCATCCGAGCGAACACAGCTGAAAGCGGATTACGAGATTGTTAACCACCGATTGTACCGAAAAGTGGATAAAGAACTGAAATTCGTCGTACCTAGATCAGCGCAATGGAGAATAGTGAAACATTTCCACGACGATATGGGACATTTTGCAGTCGACAAAACGATACAACGAATACAAAAACTGTTTTGGTTCCCGAAGATGAGAAAATATGTTAAAGAATATATCGCTTCCTGCGTTTCTTGCTGTTACAACCGGACGCAAAGGGGTAAACCCGAAGGACGTATGCCTGGCTTAAAATCTCACCACCAATCATCAAGATTAATTGTCCAAAATTACATGAAACAAAACTTCTAAAGAATGATCACTTATTGTAACGTTAGATAACATTTGCAATGTACTACATATTTCGAGGTATTTCCTATACCTTTGAAAACTAAACATTATTAAAACGTTTTCCCGACAATTTTCGGGTGTTATGGTTTATTTTATAAGCGAATATTCAGCACCCCAGTCGAAAGAAAATGGATACGACTTACCGGATTGAAACTGTATACCGTTCGACTAAAGAATGATCACTTATTGTAACGTTAGATAACATTTGCAATGTACTACATATTTCGAGGTATTTCCTATACCTTTCAAAACTACAACATTATTAAAACGTTTTCCCGAGAATTTTCGGGTCTTATGGTTTATTTTATAAGCGAACATTAAGCACCCGAGTCGAAAGAAAATGGATACCACTTACCGGATTGAAACTGTATACCGTTCAACTACCACACAGGAATCCACTCTTCTCTCGTAAGAATTTCCCTTATTGTTACTTGAAGATAAACAGTCTCTCCACTCTTGAAGCAGGTTACCGGTGCTACGTTCTTAGATGTTGATGAGCTGCACTGATGTTCTGGATACTTCTTGATGGAGATGTTGCTTTTTCTTTTTTCAAATGACAATCAGCAATTTTCGCCAGATTTCCGCAAATGTGGTATTTTACGTAGATGATAGTTTTAACCGTTTAGTGTTTGACCAAGTTGAATTTTCTGAGGCAAGGTGCTCCTTCATTTTGTCAAACGCGAAAACTGTTAATTGTTGTTCCAGCTCATTTCTTGTTTTTGCATTTGTTGTAAATATCAACCGTTGCAGTCTGCTGTTGAAATTGGCAGTATGTGCCAGAACAACTGATACAGCTATTTCCTCAGCATTCATCCACCTTGCCATAAGCGAAGTAGCTAGCCGGCTTCCATATATTGAAAGGCATTCACCCTTGTTTGGATGACAATTCAACATATTAATCAGTGTTGCTGCTGGAGCCTTGACACCTTCCAAACGCTGCACGAATAGTTTTTTAAACTTATTTGGAATAATCACTGTGAAGCGCTGCTCTCTAGGGATTTACTAACTGCCATCACAAGTGCACTGCTCTGCAGAGTGTTCTCAGTTAAAATCATGTCGACGGTCGAATAACAAGAGCCCACACAATCCGGGTTGAACTTGGTCAATGAAATAATTTTGGTTTTGGTGGCACTGACTTCGGAGACTGTATCACCTTAATTAATTCCATCGTGGTTCGATTTTCCGACTCCAGTAGTGTACGCCAACGTGGATTCGGATCTTCTTGAGGCGGAATAGATCCTACTTCTGATATCGGTATAATTCCGTTTTCTTTGTTCATTATTCTATGGTATGTCTTGTAGCTCGAAACGCGGCGTGCTATATCAGAACTGCTTTCTTTTCTCCGCAAAAATAACATTCTGGTAATTTACCATTTGTTTCATAACCTTCATTCCACTCAATCATTTCGTCTCTTACTTTCCCTTTCCATGGCAGCGCTCAGGGCCTCACACTTCTTCTCAAAACAAATAATGAATTTCGGTTTGAACATAAACGGTACTTTTGTTCAAAGAAATAATACAATGGCAAAAGTCGACAAAAGAATAATAATAATAAATGCGCAAAAAAAATTATGAGGCGCTACAGTATGCGTGTCCCAACATATGTTTCAAAATTACATTTAATTAATAAAATTATTTTGAACTTATTAATTCCGACGTCTTTCACTCGTCTTACTGGTGACACTGATGTCCCTGCCATATATTGGGTGCGTACCAGAGAAGTAAGTTTCCAGTAACAGTTTATTGTTATCTTCCGGGGTGTCAGTGTATTGAGTATATGAGTGTATCATCTTATCATCAAAGAATTGCATCTAAAAATTGCAAAAATCCAAACAGGCACAAGTCGACTATCTAGGTAATAGATAATTTGAGCTGGTGGCTGCTGTGACTGGCCTCTTAGTAGGTGTGGAGTTATTTTTTTTTTATTTTTTATTTTTTTTTATTCATATTTATTTATTGGATATTTCCTTTTTGGCAAATGACAATAACTAAGCAAATCTTAAAATTACTATGCAAGATATTTTTTGCCACTGCTCAGAATATTTAATATTATTTCATATTATTACCTTTCTCAAACTGAAGAGTATTTTGATAAATTCGCATCCCAGGAAAATATAAAGTTAGTCATTCGAAGAAACACAAGAGTGCAACCTCTATTCATGCTCTTAATTATATTCATATACATATACACTTCGGCCAGGGAGGATAATCTTCTCCAAGAAGACTCACTGCCTCCTCGTGGCGACCCCGGGCAATGGTATACAAGCATCAGCTGAATATTAGCCAGAGAGAGCGACGATTCATCCAGCGATGACCCTGGAGGGGCGGCTGTTTGGGCACCGGTGGACGAGGGATAATCGATAGACCCACGTGGGATATCGTCCTCCATTGAGAGACATCGTGGGACTAACATTGTCCACAACTACGATCTGAGACCGATCTTGGAGATAACAGCCCTGGAACATAATTCTGAGTTGATGATTTGAACTGGTGGCTGCTGTGACTGGCCTCTTGATGGAGTGAAATCCCAGGGAAATGGTGGACCAGATATTACAGCAGCTTCCCCCATCCCCATACAACCTTGGCAGGCTTGGAAGTACGTTATTGATCCGTCACCATTGGGCTTTGCTCCCTATTCACACCAACCTGGCTCTTTACGCAGGCACCCATAAGGGCTTGCGTTAACCCTCGCGTTGGCTTCCCTGCTTTAACTAACATAGATAACCACAGGGTTATTGACCCAACTGCACATTCGGATCAGGATAGTGGCTTTCAGGGGAACCCAATTGCAATGAATAGTTTTTTAAAATCAAAGACAACTGAAGCAAAGAAAAATGACAATGACAATGAGAATACACCGGTACCTTTCCAAGGTAGTGCGCTCTCCCCGCTGAATGCAGCTGAATGCCCGAGAGATCGCGATACGGAAATCCCGAAATCGACAAATGTCTCGCCTTGGAAAGGCAACAGGACACCATCCACGGGTCTGACCCCACTAGTCAGCAACGTTTTGACGGAGACACCAAAAAGTTGGTTGGAATCCGATGTACAGGGTAAGCGGACAGTAGGTACTGTCAACAAAGAGACGCCGGGGACGTCGATGGCAAAATATCGGTCACCCACAACAGAGGCATCGTTGGAGAAGGTTCCACATACGATGACAGGGCAGCTCATACGATACTGAAACTCGCAAAGGAACATGCACAAGGATGTTATACGACGGTGCAGTTTCATAAAACATCTACATGCCGAAGCGGTGTTACAGTTGGATAAGGAGGAGAAGCGACCAGGTTTCGGAGTTAGTTCAAGGGCCACATCTTCAGCAACAATTCATGCGAATCAGGCAACTACTACCATTAACACCACACCGTCTGCTAAACGGATTAGAACAAAGTCTAGTCCTAAAGAGTACGGAAAAGGCAAGTCACCAGCAGCAAAAAAGCAGATGGCTTTGGAAGCGAAGTTACAGCTGTCAAGGGAGCATGGACAAAGGTGGTAAGAAAAGGAAAGCAGAAGCATAAGGTAAATAATCCAAGGGCAGATGCAACTTTTATTGCAACAAAAGGAGAAAATGCGTCTTATGCTAATATTCTTCGGGCCGTGAAAACTAGAGGCGCTGGGCAAAGAGGTACGGACGATACGACGGACGCAAAAAGGAGAGTTATTCCTAGAGCTCAACCGTACGAAGGAGGCAGCCACAGTCTCACTCCAAGCAGCCATCGAAGGAGTCCTGAAGGATGTAGCGAGAGTGCAAGTACCGAGAACTCACATGGTCACGGTATAGTGCAAAGGTCTGGTTACTGAAATCAGCACTAAAGAGGAGCTGCTAGATGCATTAGAAGAACAGGCGAGAATTCGTAGGCCAGATGAAACCGCAATAAGGAGTATGAGGAACACAAGCGGTATGACGCAGACTGCTTATATAACGTTACCAGCCAAGGACGCTAATATTGAACCACCTGCGAGTCGGATGGGTTAGCTGCTGTGTGTCGGAGTCCATATCTCCAACTAGAAGCTTCAGGTGCTGCGGATTTGGCCATGTTGCAGCATCTTGCAAGCAGACGGACCGAACGGGACTGTGCAGAAGGTGTGGCGAAAAAGGCCATATTGCAGCCTCATGCAAAAATCCGGAAATATGTGTACTTTGTAAAGGAGCACACGTTGCAGGTAGTGCAAGATGCCCACAGTATCAGGAGGCAATAAATAAGCAACGAGCATGAAAATTGTTCAGCTCAACCTTCAATCACCGTGCGGCCGCTCAAGACCTCTTGCGGAAAACTATGCAGGAGCACAGCGTAGATATTGCGCTACTATCAGAGCCATACGAAAATATTGATAAATACTCCTGGACGTCTGATCTCTAGAACAAGTCGGCGATATGGACAATGGGCAATACAACACCGCACAGTAAAATGACGGGAGCAGAACATGTTTTCACCTGAGTCAAAGCGAGAGGCATCTGTCTTTTTAGTTGCTACGCCACACCCAGCATGAAAGCGGAAGAGTATGAACGAGTGTTGGCAGCATTAGTAGCAGAAGCGCGGGGCAAACACCTATTCCTGATTGCTGGTGTGACGTGCCACAGCGCTGCTGGAGAGCATAGCTCTGCTTGACCTCGAGCTCCTCAATGTGCCTGGCCAATGCACCTTCGAAAATGGAAGAGACAGCTCCATCGTGGACCTAACTTTCGCCCAGAATGTTATAGCTCGCAACGCAAGGTGGACTGTAAGCTGCATCTACACGCATAGCGACCATAATTCTATCCACATTTTCATATCGCAATATATGCAACCGAACGCACATCGAGTGCGGAAAGTTCAGCAAAAAGGCTGGAAAAACAGTCATATGACGCCGAAATCTTTTACATGGCTGGGCAATATAGCATCGCTCAAGAAAGCCACTTAGAGATGAATGCAGAATGCATAACGGCGAACATCACGGGCTGCCTTGGTAAAGCATGCGACACAACGATTCCTAGGTTATCAGGAAGACTTAACAGAAAGCCAGTCTACTGGTGGAATAAGGAGGTCGTGATCGCTAGAAGAAATTTCCATCATGCACAAAGAAAGCTTAAGAAATCTCCCGCTGCGCCAGCGACAGACGCGCTATTCACAGACTACAAGGCCTGTAAAGCGGTACTCAAGAAAGCCATACAACATAGCAAAAACCGATGATTTAGGGAGCTTCTTGATAGCGTAGACGTTGATCCCTGGGGAATTGGTTAAAGCACTGTTATGAGATAGCTGAAAGCCTCAATAGCACCACAGCCGACAAGCCCAACACTCATGCGAGAGGTGGTATTCATACTATTCCCTCGACAAGAAGAAGCCACACTTTACCAGGGACAGCAATTTCACATGGATGACATCTCTGAAGTTACCACACAGGAAGTGCTTCTCATCATGCAACGCATCGCAGATGACAAATCACCGGGTTTTTTTTTGTCGACGTATCCCACGGACCTACTTACCCACCCAACCGACCGAGGGGCACGTCCGCATAACGTCCTGAACCGATGACCGATCAGCAACATTCCGGACTGTCCTGAACTCGCGATCGCGACCACGACAATGGGATGTGAATCAATAAAACAGCTACAGATTAACTAATCAACAGCTGTGTGGATGAATCAAGTAATCAACTATTAAAATATGACAGTAATGATCCTTTAATAACAAATAGGGGAGAAAAGAAAATTAAACAATGAAAAATATTTGTTAAATTCGTCAAGAATACCACGGACTGGTTCTGACAATGCATATTTAGATCTTCACATATTCAATCTAATGGGAATATAATTTATGGACGACTTTCGAAACATTGTAGTGAAAGCAGCGATTAAAGCGACGCAGAAGATTTTCGCTAAACTCTACGACACACGTCCCAAGGAAGGCGTTTTCCCAAAATCCTGGAAACAACAGAGGCTGGTGCTGCTACTTAAACCGGGGAAGCAGCCGGATCAACCATCGTCGTACCGCCCTTTGTATGCTGGATACGCAGGGCAAATTATTGGAGTGCATCGTATGCGATCGACTACAGGAGCATCGTATGCGATCGACTACAGGAGCATCTGGAGAAACCAGAAGGGCTGTCACCAAACCAGTATGGCTTTCGAAAAGCGCGATCAACGCTGGACGCTATTCAAACCGTCATGAGTATTGCTCGTCAAGTCACTAGCTGCAGACAATGGAGATTTGGTAGAAAGAAGTACTGCGCAGTGGTGACGTTGGATATTAAAAACGCATTCAAATCCGCAAGCTGGCCCCAGATTATGAGCGCACTAAAAGCTTCGCGGTGCCAGTATATCTGCAGCGAATTATAGCTGATAAAGCCGCACGAATAAATGGTGCGTTAACGAGACTAATGCCTAACGTTAACGAGCAAGCAGACGGCAACTCTTATCAACTGTGACAAGTTCGGTAATCCTGTATGCAGCGCAACTCGGGCTAAAGTCCGACACGATGGCTTCGGCCATAGACTTTAGATGTTTCCCCTCCTCAAAAAAAAAAAAACAACATATATATACATACATACGTATATACATACATACATACATGCGCGAGGCAGGCACCCCGTAGTGATTGCTGGCGACTTCAACGCATGGGCAAATGAATGGGGCTGCGCCCGAACAACGCCAAAAGGTCATATCCTCATGGACGCGTTCACGGCACTTGACGTAGTTCTCATGAACACGGGAGAGGCGACATTCGCCAGAGGAGGAGCCAGGTCCGTGATCGACCTTACGTTCCTGAGCAGCAGACTGGTGAGAGGAGCTAAGTGGATTGTGAGTCCCATATATACTCACAGCGATCACAATGCCATTACGATCGATCTAAGGTTACCGGGGAGAAGGCCAAAGATAGGTCCAAGATTAAGAGGCTGGAGGGCGGATAAACTCGATGACGGCACCCTTAAAGTCATGTTGGAGGACATGAAGTTGGAAGGTGGTGCGGACGAAATGGCAAGCCAGCTAGCAAGCCAGCTAGAGAGTGCATGCGATGCGGCGATGCCCAGAAGGGCCTATGGCGGATGCCAAAAATCCGTCTACTGGTGGACAGATGAGATCGCTGGCCTGCGTAAGGAATCTCATGCCGCAAGACGAAGACACCAGCGGGCAATAGGCAAGCCAGAGTGTCTGCAGCTACGCCAGGTATACAAGGAGGCCAAGAGGAGGCTAAAAAAGGCCATAAAGTCAAGCAAGCGCAGGAGTTTCATCGAACTATGTGCACAGGTTGAAGAAAACCCATGGGGCACAGCATATAAGCTTGTGATGAAAAAGCTCCCTTGCCATAGGCAACCAGCCCCACGCTGCCCCGACTTACTCAGACGTATTGTGGGAGAGCTCTTCCCAGCACAGGACTACGTGCCTGGCCAATTCCCCCTCGAGTTACACGAAGAATTACCCAGTGTGACCACTGACGAGGTGATGCGGGCTGTTGGAGGATTTGGGGACCAGAAGGCACCTGGCCCGGATGGAATACCCAACCACGTGCTCAAAACGGCAGCTGCGCTACACCCAGAGGCACTGAGGTCTCTTTACGAGGCCTGTTTTAGACAAGGTGTCTTCCCAAAACGGTGGAAAAGGCAGCGGCTGGTCCTGATGCCAAAAGCTGATAAGCCAACGGAAGACCCATCAGCCTATCGTCCCCTGTGCATGCTAGATACGGCAGGGAAGGTCCTGGAGCGGATTATTTGCAACCGGATTGACGAGGCTCTAGTGGAGGCTGGAGGACTGGCGCGACGCCAATATGGATTCCGGAAAACAAGATCGACAGTGGACGCCATTGACGACGTCATCCGAATGGCGAAGGGGGCGATACAAGGACGAAGATGGAAGGGGGGTTCCAAGAGGTATTGCCTTGTGGTCACCCTTGATGTCAAGAATGCCTTTAACTCGGCGAGCTGGGCGCGCATAGCGAGTTCGCTGGAAGAATTTGGAGTGCCCGTCTACCTAAGACGGATGATTGCCGACTACTTCAACGACAGGATGCTGCTATACGAGTCCGAGCGAGGTATGGAAACGCATAAGGTCACCGGAGGGGTTCCCCAGGGGTCTGTACTGGGTCCACTACTCTGGAATGTTATGTATGATGGCATTCTCCGCATACAGGTGCCCCATGATGTAAAAATCATCGGATATGCGGACGACATAGCGTTAGTGATCGCGGCGAAACATCTGGAAGTGGTAGTAGCGGAGGCAAATCGCACAGTGGCTGTTGTCGGGAGATGGCTGGCGAATGCAGGACTTAGACTGGCGGAGCAGAAAACGGAGGCCATCCTTATTTCGAGTCGAAAGGTACAGGAGGTCGTGGAGATAAGAGTTGGAAACTGCACCATTACCACGATCCCACACCTGAAGTACCTAGGCGTCTGGATAGACTCCAGATTAACATTCAAGGAACACTTGAGGCGTGTAGGCGAAAAGGCGGCTCGGATCTGCTCTTCGCTTTGCCGGATAATGCCGAACCTTGGAGGACCACGGCAGCGGAAGAGACAGTTCATATCAGGAGTTGTAAAATCCGTAATCCTGTATGGGGCGCCCATATGGGCTGATAAGGCGAATGTCAGGGCATACGTTCGCACCATAGAAGCAGCCTATAGGAGAAGTGCACTTCGAACGATCTGTGGCCATCGCACTGTGTCCACAGACGCCGCTCTGGTGATTGCTGGTATGATCCCTGTGGACCTGCTGGCCAAGGAGTCCTGGAGGCTATACTACGGCAGAAGTACGCGCGAGTCCAGTGCGGAAGATCGCGTAGTAGCCACCAGACAGCGCACCATACGGGAGTGGCAAGCCCGATGGGATGCGTCTGAGAAGGGCCGTTGGACGTGGAGACTGATTCCTGACCTCCAACGTTGGATGAACAGGTCACATGGCGACATGAACTACCACGTCACACAAATGCTGACCGGGCACGGAGGTTTCCGCGCATATTTGCACAGATTCCGGCTAGATGAATCCCCCTGTTGTGGAAACTGTGGAGGCACGGAGCCACAGGACGCGGAGCATGTCCTTTTCGCATGCCCGCGGTACAGCGGTGCCAGAGCGGTGCTTCAGAGAGTTTGCGGAGAGCCCGTGACCCCTGACAATATCGTGCACCATATGCTCGAGTGCCCCAAGAAATGGGAAGTGGTCTGTGACGCTTCGGCAGAAATAATGCGAGACCTCCGCCACTTGGAGTGGCGACGACGTTCAGGGAATCCATAGGAGGGGTCCTTTGACCATTCCCCTCCCCGAATGAAGTATTGCTTAGCGGTTATGTACCGTCGGGGAGGCGTCCGTGGGGGTGGTTTTAGTGGGTAAGAGCCCCACACTACTGGCGCGTCGTCCAGTGTCTGGTTGCAGATTTCCACCTCCAATACAAAAAAAAAAAAAAAAAAAAAAAAAAAAAAAAAAAAAAACATACATACATACATACATACATACATACATACATACATACAGAGAGAGTACAAACTAATAATTACCAAAATGCCTTCTACTTGAATTCTTCATCTTCTCTATCTTAATTTTATGTTTACACAGTTCGGCTTGTCCTGAACCAAGGATCGCACTCGATCCTTCTGCCAGGTAGCCCAGACCTTTGCAATACTAGGTTAATCAGGTAAAACTTATTAGTTACAATTATTCTTAAATAAGGCTGTGAAATGAAACTTGGCTAAGATACAAGCACCTGTTCGATCTCCAGCACAATAAGTGTTTTATTTGATATTGCAGGAGCTTTCGGGACCAGGACATTTACCCAGCGCTTCAATTTGTCAGCTTCGAATGTAACGTTACAAGGAATCTGTGTTATTTGGTAGCCAGCTATGTCCCGCACCACGTATCTATCCTATCTTAATACTTTGTCAATTACATAAGGTCCTCTATATTGGAGGTCCAGCTTGTGATTTACTCCACGAGTCAAATTTGAGAATTGTTCCATTCCTGAACCATTGTGCGGCGGCACAGGACTTGTTGTGGCAGAGTCAGAGTGTAGACGCTGCATTAATTGCAGAGCCCTATGAGTCGGTTGACTCGCAAAGTTGGTCGTCGGATGAGTCCCTTAAAGCTGGATCCTGGATGATGAAATCCCCCAACTTAGAATGATGGGTAAAACTAGATGAATTATATATACGATAGTAAGCAGCTATGCACCACCACGATTGTCTATTGTAGAATTCGTGCGAATGATGGCAGTAATGGTGACAAAGTTGCGATTGAATGTATGCAGTACCGGGTATAAAGCCAACGCTGAAACGAAAAAGGAAGATCATATCATAAGATACCGAAATATGTACTGGCTAATGGGTCTAAAATTTGAGGTATCCATACATAATGTTTGATTCATTTATCCTAAAGATTTCTTTCGCTCTAGGGGCAGTCATAAAAAAAGCTGCTGGGATTCCTAAATAGAAATACTTGAATTCTTTATTTTTTATTTTTATTACTGAAGTTTTTATATAAATTATTTCCGGTACAAATGTTGTACGAAACCATGTCTCCAAAAGTGCAAGAGTCATCCAAGCATTTTGTTTGCGGTGTACACAACAGAAGTATGTCCAAAGTGTGCGTGCAATTCAAACTCTCAAAAATACCGAAAAAAATAAGCCCAAAAATTTACCCACACAAATTACTCCAACCATAAACCGCTCAAACCCATATCAACTGCTAGAACACACAAACTACTCTAAACAAATAAAAAAAACAACCGATTCTCTCTGGGGTTCACTAGCGCAAGTGACGATGTCATCGCATTTTTTGCAAGTGGCGAATTCAGTTGTGCATTCACCCCCGAGGCTTCACGCTCTCGTTGCTTTTGCTGCGTTTTCATAAACGCACGGCATCGGCCGTAACACAAAGCTCTTACTGCTCTTTGTTAAGCTGCTTTGGCAATTGCTAGCTATCCTCTTTTCTGTGTAACAGAAGCTCTGGTACAAGCCAGAAATGTTATTCTCTCTATCCTGGTTTTGCGACCCGGAGCTCTGCTGCCTTAGAAATGAAAACTGTTTTTTGTGTACATTATATTCATTACACAGTGAATTAAAATAAACGTTTGACCAGTTTGTATTAAATTTAGCTCTTTTTTTCTTTTTTGAGAGCTTATCATTACTGCTTTTAGGACTTATTATTGTCACAGAAATTATCTGTGTTTCTTTCAACGCGGGTCTGAATAAAACGCCCGCTTACCCA
This sequence comes from Clusia tigrina, assembly GCA_920105625.2. NCBI lineage: Eukaryota > Metazoa > Arthropoda > Insecta > Diptera > Clusiidae > Clusia > Clusia tigrina. The sequence goes on from OV050030.1 coordinate 316,592,575, forward strand.
TACAAATGGACCGCTTACTTAAGACAAGGTGCTTGTATGCGCTTAAATTTTAGCACCTCAAACAGAAGTGCTGCCAAAACCATTTTGTTGTCTATTTTGAACGAGAAACAGAAAAAACCAAGAATTAACCGCTGTAATTATATAAAAAGCTGTCATATAAAATGGAGAACAAAAAAAAATAGGTTTGTAAATAATTTAAAAACTTTTAATTTAAATTAAAAATGAAAGTGAAACTAACTTATAAATATTTTGATTGATTGAAATAAATTGAAATTGTTGTTTTTTGTGTTCAATAGCAAACGGAAGCGATGGAGTAGAGAGGAGACATTGGGGCTGCTGAGATGCTACCAGGCGCGTACGGAGGAATTTGAATTTTTAAATTTTATGTTATTAATTTTAAGTAACTGAAAATTTACCTGTTTATTGCTTATATTAGTGAAATATTTTTCTCATTAAAGAAATTTTTCAATAAATTAAGAAAACCATTTTTTAAATAACGTTTACATTTATTTAATGCCAAATATAGGTTAATTTTGTTTTCTAACAAAGCATATCTTACTATTCGAACATATGGCTAAAAACTTTAATAAAATGCAAATGAAAACAAAAATTTGTTTTAATTTTAAACCTTTTACATTCATACATAAATATTAAATATTCCACAGTTGTACGCTGCAGCCTCATATGGGATCTGAAGTCCGCATCTCCATATGATTGTATAGTTGCCACAAACTCATCGCATTTAGTATGCTCCTCTTGGTCTATGCCAGATCCTTCAGAGCTTGAGCTGACACCATGTCAAGCAATTCTTTTATTTCCAATTGCTCTTTGAGTCGACGCAAAGTACTGTTGTCCTCCAATAAAATAGTTGTAACCTAAATAATCACATATGTATATAAAATATTATCTTGTATTAATTAATAAGTATTTAAAGTTAAATTACCAATGCTTCCTACGAATTTGCCATTTTCTATTTTTCCTGTTCTTTAAAATTTGTTTACAAATGTGTATGTATAAGCATTTTGTCAAAACCAGTGCTGCCAAATGCTAAAATGTTAAGCGACGGGTAGCGTTTTGGCGTTTTATTTACACTCGCATTGAAAAACACAGCTAATATCACGTTTCAAAATATTTTTTAACTGATAGCGGTTTTCTAAGTGCATATGCAAATACGCGTCAGAAAACATTTAACGGTATTTTAAAAACAAACAATTTTTTTTTCAATTTGTATATACTTCTGTATATTAATGCATAAGACACCAAAATTCCAAAAAAATATAGACGAACAAATTACTCAAAGAAACTTTCAGCTCAAAGAAAAAAATTTTTAGAGAGAAGCATTTTTATTGACCATGCCCAATTTTATTTGTGATTTTGTAGTTCCTATCGTTTCAACAAATATATTGAATATACCAGTCTACTTTATTTACAATACATATTGGAATATCAGCTCCTGTGTCTATCTATCTATCTAGCTGGCATAGCTCCTTAAACTATACTATTTTTTAGTTTCTGTTATCCTGGCTGTTGCCACATAATGAATTCCCTATTTTATTTCTGTTCCTACTAGCAATATTGGTAGTGTTATCACTTATGTGTTAGTCGTAGTTGTTGTTATTGTATCTACTATTTCTATACAATTTGCCATTAAAAATTAAGCGTGGCCGGTATGGACATATCACTCTGAGAAATTTGGATTTTGTCCGAAAGTCTGTGGCCATTTTTTCACACCGGTAGAGCTATCTTAATGAAACTTGCGAAAGTGTAAGCTGGATCAAATGACAAAACCAGATATCTATAAGAGCCCATTTGGAAAAAGATCACACCTACTTTCTATATATCCAACAGTGCGACAGTTTTTAAAATTAAGTTCCACTTTAACGCAATGAGACAGTTATATAGATGTGGGTCTACTACTAAATCCTATTTACTGCATCTTACAATTTTACCACATATTCATAACTGAAGATCCATTAGAGATTTATGGACGAAATCGTAGACGAAGAATCATGTGGACATTATAGAGCCATCTGCCAGAAATGTGGCTGATAAGTAAAATTAGTAGTAATGTAATAATTTGCATTGGTGCGTGTACAAACTATAGACAGCAAACTACTACTGCCACTCCCATCATTGTCCGAAAAATATTATTAGGCTGATATAGAAGATTTATCCACGAAATTGCACACGAGGGTGGAGGACACTAGCATTAATATCCACATTAGAAATGGGCGGGTTATTTGCACAACCATGCGCACTATTGACACATTTTTTATAACTGACGACGTATATAAAATTTGTTTACGAACCTACCTCTTCATTCCCTATATGTCCGCTGTGACTTGGCACTCAGATCAGATCTACTCTATTGTTAGTTGCTAGTCTTTTCCACAGTTGAAGACAATCCCAAACTAGTTTTGATATAACAAAAGCATTCAGCGGTGGGAGTGCTGCTTTACTGTCAGAGTGGATAAGGATGTGGCTATTTAGTGTACATCTATCTAGTTCCTCTCTTAGGCAGAGCTCTACAGCGTAAGTTTCGGCCTGAAAAACAGTTTTCTCGACCCATGCTGGTGAATAAGTGACTTCTTTGTTTTTCGCCGTAAACCCCAGCCTCAACTCCCTCCTCAGTTTTTGAGCCGTCTGTGTACTATACATGAGCATTATCAGGTGGTCTATTCTATTCCCAGTTAACCCTACACGGGAATATGACCGTGAAGTTATGTGTGAACTTATACTTAGGGTGACATATGTCAATCAGGGTTAGATTAATCTTTTGCATTTCAGTTCCTAAGTAAAGATTGCCATAGGCGCACTGAGCCTTGTTCATTTTCTGAGATGAGTTTTTCTGCGAATTGCAGCGCTTTTTTCTTGACCCCCAGCTCTTGCCATTAAGGATCTACTGCTCGTCCAAAAAGTAGCCCTAGTTTTCTTAATGGTGTTATTTAGGTGACTATTCCAAACGAATTTTTCATCGAGTGTAACTATGAGGTATTTTACTTTGTTTGAAAAAGGCATTCTTCTACATCCTAATCCTTTTGGGTATGCTCTGAGATGAGAAAAGTATTAATTCCTTTTCGGACCAAGATACAAGTTCTTGGCTTTCCTGCATTACGGGAGTCATATAACAAATCACCAGGGAGGCCCTTAACCTGATTTCCGCAAAAGTACGGCTCTTCTATAAGAGCTACACCAGGCGTGTTGTAAATTTACTTAGATATATCTGAGCACCATGTTATTTTAATGGTCGTCCTTTTCTCTACCCTACCCTCATCCATTTTGGACCCTTGCTTGCATGCAATGGGAAACCTTTAGGCTTTAGATCCTTTTGTGAAAGTGGTGAATGTCCTATGCCCGTGGCGGCTTTAACTTCAATTTGATAGTTAACATCTTCAAGCTATTTTAGCTGAATTGTTCTTATTGCTTAAGGTTTGGGCAAGAGAATGACAATCAGTGACAATTTAAAAAAAAGACTACTGCGCTAATAACTCGTAACTAGGACGTCTGCTTTCGGCTGCAGTTGTGCTTCTCGAAAATATGCCACTAAGTGGAATTTTCCATCAGATTGAGGTTGTAATAACACGGAACCAACTCCCAACCGCTGGCATCAGAGTGCAATGCAGTATCCAATCCATATTCAAGACGGGTGCCTGAAGAAAATTCTGTTGAAGGGTGTCAAACTCCCTACAACATTATTGGGTTATTTCAAAGGTCACTCCAATCTTCACCAACTTAGACAGAGCTGAAAAAGACGGGACGAACCTGTGGAAATACAAACCTGTGGAAATACAAACCATAACATTGCTGCATTTCCTTACGATTTTTTGGAATCGGATACAGCTTTATAGCCTTTAAATGTCGACTGTTTGGCCAAATACCCTTAGCAGTGGCTAAATAGCCGAGATATTCTAATTCCAAGGCAAGGTAAAGCATAATCTCCTTCCGACGTATGTGGTCATGTAATACCAGGTTAATAAACCGCTGAAACAGGGGAGGTGGCATTTCGGAAACCAAAAGGCATCCGGATATACTCAAAATGCCCGTCTAGTGTGACAAAAGCGGTATATTTAATTGAACTGGGGTGCATTGGCACCTGATGACTCTGCAAGTCAAGCAAGATGAAATATCTCTTTTCTTTCAAACGGTTCAGACAATCGTCGATAAGAGGTAAGGGGTAGTTATCACGAATAGTGATTTTATTGAGTGGTCGATAATCGACGCATTTTTTAATTTCACCATTCTTTTTTCGCACCAGTACCAATGCGGATGCGTAAGGCGAGTGACTGTGGCGTATGATCCCCTTTTGCAACAAATCATCAATAAAAGCCTACGACAGTGTGTCATGGGTGAGGTTGATACTCATATGGAATGGAAAGGTAATCTCTCTCCCAATATTAGGTTTATATTCCCGTTGACACATACTAGTGAATTGCTCTCGTTGGGAGGGAGGTAGGCTAGGATTGATATCTAGTGAAGCCTAGAATCAAGATAAATAGCTGCCTCCTAGACTCTGAATAACTGACAGCTTGTGGACTATTTACCAACGCAATGACATCAGGAGCCTGAAGAGCAGCATTATGAGGCAAGCCCTGTGCTTGTTCGATGGTGTGCCGCATCAAATGAATTGTCGTAACAACCAGTAGAAGAGTTAGGGTCTCCTCTTCGGAAATGCATCTTAATTAGCAGTATTCTCACAATTTGCAACACTGCTGATTTGACATTTGATGCAGCCATTTTGCGTATATTTCGGTTGCATTACAGACCACGTTCTTTACTGCAGTAAATAAAATGGAATTTTTATTGAATTTATTAGTTGAAGATTTATGTGAAACAGGCAATTTTAATATTTTGTTAAATGTAAGGAAAAAGACACTTAAAAATTTAAGAAGAAAGCGCTTTATTTACAAGAATGTGCCAATAAAAAGGATAATCCCTAAAAACCAATTGTTTTATAAAACATTAAAATCATATCCCGATGATATATTTTATTCTCATTTCCAAATGAATCGTTCGACATTTAATGAAAGAAAAAAATAACGTTTTACAAAATGTTATAGTTTTTAACAAAAAGTATTTTAATTGTAGGCTTCTTCCACTACCTTACTCCATAAGACGCTCTTTTTCTTTCGTCCGGCAATGAATTCTTCCTCCAAATCCAATCTTACTCTAACGAGGACCTTTACATCACTTGTAAATAGAGATTCGCCAGATTGACATTTCAGATCATTCTGCTGGTACTGCAAAAGCAGTTTGCGCATTTTGATGTATTTCCGAATAGACCCTTAGTTACTTGAGAATAAGACATACTAGGGAGAAGAAGGCGTCTGACTCCCCTCTCGCAATCCAAAAGGCGATATTTGTCCATCCTATTATGGTCAATGGAAAGGCGAATATTGGCATTACGAAAGAAGGCCCGACCCAAAATGAGAAAAATAAAGCAATCGGAATTGGGCACCACAAGCAAGTTTTGTTTTATTTTAATTTTCCCAAACAATATACGAGTATATACATTGATGATGCCAAAAGTATAAATTGGTTGACCGCTGAGGACGTGAAATTTAGTTGGTGCGGGCCGCTCAGGTAGATCTCGTTTTACCCAACACTTTTTTATAACGCTAATCGGGCAACCAGAATCAAATAAGTCATTCATAATTAGCGGACGAGGAGCTCCATTGATATCAAAGAAAACACTGTGCTACACTGTCTTCAGTTGGGTCCGATGGAAACTTGCCTTGCAACGCTCCTACTGCTTGAGTCGTCCTGGGTCCACCGGGTTACCCAGGCGGCACGACTTCTTCGTATGGTCTTGTTGGCCACAGATGATAAACTGTGTGGTCGCAGGTAGTGGCATTACACTGGCGGGATATATGACCGCTATTTCCGCAAGTGTAACAGCGTACTGATGCTTCCGATCGATCCTCCTTTTTTGCCCTGGGATGAGGCGCAACAGGGGGTGTACGTTGAGATCTCCTAGAGTAGTTGATTCGAAACCCCGATCGTGGGGTGGTAACAGCACGAGCCACTACCCGACTTTCCACAGACTTGCCCTCTGTCGAACGGCTACGTAACGTAGTCAAACGGCTTCTAATAAATCTGTCCGATCATTGATGTCGGGTATGCCCTCGATAATAATATCGACCACTTCTTCCTCCAGCATATTAAGGCCAGATTCCAGCACCATTTTTTTGTCATAGAAGGCAATGAACGATTCTCCGAAAGACCACCTATATAATTCCAAATTACGGCGTCGTACATGGCGGCATTCCTTTCGTTAAAAGGCTTTTCGTAAATTAGCCAGAAAAGCATTTATTCCCACAACTAAATAATTGTTATATGTGAATATCCAGGCTTGGGCACGACCATTAAATTGACTCGCGCAGAACATACTGAGCCTACCGAGTCCACGGTTCGACATCACCTTCACCATCGAATGTGGCTATACATCCCGCGATGGTCTCCAAAGGTACCAATTGAACAGGCGCTCCAACCGCGCTTACTTGCGGAGTAGCCGTCAAACATGGCTCGAGTGGCCCATATGCGGTGGTACCCGCGAGAGCGCCGTTACTCACGGGTACACCATTACCCGCGAGTGCGCCAGCGTTTGTGGGTGCACCATCACCCACGCGTAACATCGACGATAAATCTTCTTTCACCGAACAAGATTGTTTTCGGAGGTAGGTCATATTCTGAAAAAGCGTGCGCAACTGATTTAAATCTGCAGTTAAAGGCACATCAATATGGAGTGCCTCTAAAGCGCCCCGCAATTCTCTCCTTGTTAGGTTAGGTATCGCGATTGTACTAACTCAGCACCGAGTTTTGTTTAATTGTATAATTGTTCAGAACACGAAATAATATAAACCGGATTCGCTATCCCACTTCTTAATTGTAAACTTTAATATTTTACGTTTTATTATTGGGCAGTCAGGCACGTCCATTCTTTATAGAAGACGAATACAGAAGAGAAAGAGTACAAACTAATATTTACCAAAATACCTTGATTTCTTTATCTTCCTCTTTTTAAGGGTAGCAAGCAACCATTATTTAGGGCTACCTACCCTGTTACAATAATCCTCCGATAATGACACTTGGCATGCCAAGATCACGATGGAAGTCACAATTTCTCACGTAGTATGGAGCATAAAAAATCTGTCGCAATACCTTGTTTTGAAGTATTTGGATAGTGTTAATGTATTTTTCACTGGCACATCCCCAAAATTGTATGCCATAAGTCCAGACCCGGCTTCAAGATTTGTCTATATATCAATAGTTTGTTATGGGTACAAAAGTTTTTCTTGACGTGCGCCTTCCAGAGTAGCTTGGCGACCAGCGTAATACCAAGGAATTTAGCTTCGTTAACGTAGAGTAAAGTTACCGCATTTATATAAATGGGATTGTGTGGTATGTTTCGTAAAGAAAATACTATGTGCGCAGACTTAGCGTTATTAACTTTAATTTAAGGAACACAGCAGAGGACAATTGTTTCTCTTGCAGAGCAAATTCAACAACAATTTTTCGAATAGCTCGATAACATTGGCAATAGAGATATTGTCCTATATGCAGATACACCCATTCCGCCAATTTTCCACGCTTGAGAATCATTATTACCTCAGACGCCTTCCATTAGATAGGCACATATTTTAAGTTGAAACATGAATTTATCAATAGGACAAATGTTGGGCAAATTTCGAAGAACTTCAGCCGAAATAAGGTCAAAACCCGACGATTTTTTTGTTTCATTTTATGAATTTGATCCACTACTTCTTCAGGAGTGACTAGCGTAATGTGAACACCATTTTCTATCTAATTCGTACTTATTTCTATTTCATCAGAACCTTCGTTTGGAGTAAAAGTTTTCCGTAAATGCTCAGCAAAGAGGTTTGCTTTTTGTGTGCATATTTCTGTTCATTGGGTTTGCTTATTTTAATTGAAACACAAGGATTCACAGGTCGGTTGAACGCTTTTGCTGCCTTCTATAAAGAGTAGGTCATGCCTTTATCTGCTGAAAGCCCCATCAGGAATCAGTTAAATGAGTCATTCTTAAATGCCTGGATTGATACGCGTACCAAGTTTGATGCCATAATCGTCGAAGTTTTCGTTTTTCAGCTACCATGCCCATGATGTAAGCAGGATACTTTTTCTGTTTACAACTGTCCTTTGTGTGGTAGTACTGCTGCAGGCTGCATTTCGGATATTCTGTGTGAACCGACGCACCTCATCTTCCATTTGTTCAGTGGCCAGAATACGGTCGGCAGGTGTAACCGAGTTTTCCAATTCCAATTGGAAATATTTCGAGTCAGTTCAATTATTTACTAACCTTGAAGAGATTTGATTAAGAGTTGGACTTTCAGTGTCTGAAGGCCAATACTTACCGGTTGATATTGTGTCGCATCCTGTATACTGTATTTACACATTTTCTTCCCTTTTGATGTTGTGAGCCTGGAACCCCACTGTGTGTGTTTTGCAATGAAGTTACCACCTATGATATAACGACCTTTGTAACGCCGGAATTGTGCTAGACTTTGAGCTGCTGTTTTGGTGGACATAATGGTATAATGCTGTTAGAACCAATGACTGTTTAAAAGCTTCAACAGAAACAGAAGTTTTTTGAAATTCTTCTGAGCTTAATTGATCTTCTAGGTGATGAGTGATGCTATTTTTAATTATAATTGCACTACTACCCCTCACAAAATTTGGCGATTGAATGGTGTGATAAAGGGTGTAGTCCTGAAGAGTTAAATGATAGTGCCTCGTGAAATGTATTTCAGCTATTAGACAGATGTCGATGTTGTCGTTCTTTAGCAAAAGTTCTAGCTCATTTTGATGTTTAGCTAAGGCGTTGGCGTTCCATAAGATTATTTTTAAGCATCATAATCAATGAACTGCATGTTATGCTCAAGAGCAGCTAGAAATTGTTCAATTGACTTTGAAACTTTTCCCTGCTCACTAAGTCTAGTTAGAATAAGTGACAGTGTGTCAGAGTTTTGTGGAATAGAATTGTTTTGCAAGGAATCTTTTGCTACTTACACATATGTAGGAGCTTTTTTGCGGGTTTTCTAATGGTGTTGACAATATTTTCATGTAATAAAGAGAGAGGTTCATAATTTTCACGAATGATTGTTTTGGAAGCCTGTGATAGTTTTTGGAGCTAATTTTTTGTAGTTCCGTTGCAAATTCCACTACTTCGATAGTTTGCTGGATAGGACTCTCCACAATTGCATCATTTAGAGATTTCAGATTTTCATTTCACACAATTTTATTATTTTAAATATTTTTAATTCCATATATTTTTTCACATTTCCAGCTGAGTCAAATGTAAGAAGAAACATTTCGAGAGCCTGCTAATTCTTCCACTTTAGTTTATTTATAGCGCAGTCTGCTTTTATACCTTTTGCTTTCAAATCATTTACGATTGATTCCTGGTCACACGAATGATGAAGGTTCTTAGATTGCTGTTGTTTTTTTATTGGTCTGGTTTGCTTGTCTTCGTAGCTAAACCAAAGGATGTTTTCAATTGTATGCATTTTTGCAGGCATATGAAACAAAAGTCCTCCATTAGCTGGACAACAAGGGTTACAGAAGGACTATTTCTATTATTTTGGATTTAATTCCAGTTATTTTCTGTTTTTTTGGTTTTGTCCAATTTAATTTTATTTTGCAAATATACAGTAAACCTAAAATACTATGATACCGCATCAACAAAATTTTAAAAGTTCATCCCGATATTGCATAAATAACTCCAATTTGCTGTTTTCATATGTTGTTCGTATACTTTTTCTGCTAAGTGTATATTGCAGATACTGACAAAGCAGTTTCTGCTGAAATTCCCAATCCAGAAACTCATCCAAAATTACATGAATTAGTCAGGCGTCATCAGATTCATGGACCATGAAGAAACAATTGATCCGAATTCAGTGTGTGCGAAGAATGGTGTTTTCTAAAAAATTTCCAAAATATTTCTATGGTGAAAGCCGTGATTTATAAACGTCGCGATAATGAATCGCAGCTCACGTGCGTGGACATACTATTGACAATAGATTTTTTGTTCCATTAAAAATTTTGGATAAAATGTTAATGTCATTTAAATGTTGAAGGCTATACGACTGTTAAAAGTGTGAAATATATTTACAAGTACGTATATACAGGATATGATTGTGCGACAGTAGAACTAGGAGTAGCCAACCCTGTAGTGAATAATGAATTGTAGATTAATGAGATTCAAAATGTCTTGAATAGTCGTTATGTAGGTTCAATATAAGCTGCATGGCGTATAATTGAATTTCCGATGCACTTTCATTCGCACACGATAATTCGACTTAATTGTCACTTGCCTCAACGACAAAATGTGTATTTCAGAGACGGAATGGAACAACAAGCAATTGATAACCCATCAAGAACGAAGTTGATATCATTTTTCGAACAGAACTTATACATCAGCTCATCAATGTTTATACTTTGAAATGCCAGTACATTTTGTATGGAAAGATCAAAGAAAGATTTGGACAAAGAGACAGCGAGGGGGAGGAAAAATGATTGCTCGGTTGTATGTAGTTTCTCCAAAAGATATTGAATTATTTCCACACAAATTGATGTTGAAAGAGAATTGCATTGTATCGTTTAAACGTAATTTAAATACAGGGAACGCGTTGGTGAGTGGTATTCGAATGCGTATTAAACGAATGCATGGGAATAGAATTGACTCCAATGTTTTGACTGGTGTTGTTTTAATTCCACGCATTCACTTAACTTATTCTGGTACAATTTTACCTTTTGCTTTTCAACGTACACAGTTTTAAATTATTCATACATTTGCAATGACTATAAATAAATCACAAGGTATACAAACTAAATGTATGTATATTGTGCGATCTTTTGATGGATAGCGATTCTTCTGATTAAGGGCATTTATCCAATGATAACAATAGGGTCTTTACAAATATCACCATGTCTGCTAAGGTGGACGGTGGTGGTAAGAACAAGATGGAACACAACAACAAACAAACAATCACAATTTCTTTGGACAAGCAATCCCTAAATGCAACGGGGGCTATTGCCTCCATTTCTGAATCTGGCTGAGGTCAGGAATTAATTCGTACTGGGGAAGCTGGGGCTACAGAACCTGGTGGAAGTGGCGGTACTATTAAGCCAAGTATGGCTGGCCCATCTCGTACGGCGGCTGGCACCGGGGACAAACCTGGTTCCAGTGGAAGTGGGAGTACAAAAAGAAGTCTTGAGGAAGAGGCTACAATTCATACGGTGGATACCGGGATTAGCCCTGGTAGACGTGACGGTATATCTATGTCTAAAACGACTAAGGTCTCCTCGGCACAACTACAAGTCTACACGGCACAACTACAAGGAGAGACGTGCTGCCTTGAAGTTGCTGGAACGTGTCAGAAGTCTACCGGAGGGCGGGAGGTCAGAAAAACAAAAGTCCACCATTAGCTGGGCAAAAAGGGTTACGGAGGGACTATCAGAGTTTCCGAAACCGAACCCACCGCCAAAACGTCAGCTGTTGAACGAACCGCCCAGAAACCCCAGCACCAGCATCAAGAGGCCCTGACGTCATGAGATTATACCCGCACCAAAGACCTTCAGCGAAACTGTGCGAGGTCAGCATCTATGGGCCGTTGTGGACAAAAGGAACATTGACGGCACCATTTCTGTTGAAAACTGGAAGAAAATAGAAGCCAGGCTCTGAAGCACTTTCTTCCAGATTTTGAAGGAAAATCCTGGCCCAGCTCCTTTTTGTCGGGATAGTGGATAGCATCAAAACCACGTGAAGTTAATCGCATGTGCCGATCAGAGATCATCTGATCTGTACCGAATAGCGATCTCCAGAGTCGGTGAAGCCCAAAAAGCGAGTATCACAGTGCTACCTTTGTGGTGAATACGGACTCTTTGGAATCTCTTTCGCGATCCGATGGTGTCGTGAGCTATGGATTCTCGTCCATAACACTGTGGGTCTATAAAAAGGACGTGAACGTCTCCAATATAACGGACCATGTAGGAATTGTGGTAGACCCTGACGCCCCATCTCAGCTGGAAGAGGCTAACACCACTTCTGCTGGCGGAGATGGAGCGTCAGTGGAGGAACCTGGCTCAGGTTCCGGCAAAGCGGTTGCGCTACGCAGGGCATCATTCGATGGCAGTGTCAGTTCCTTATTAGATAGGGTGGCGTAAGCCACTCTGACTGACGAGGAGGAGCTACTGACATCGGACGAAGAGGATGCTGATAAGACGATGGTGGAGGGGGAGACTTATACTCCATCTGTCAAAGGACAGATACCATCATATTTTCCTGATTCAAGAACTATGGGTTGTACATGGTCTTGTGTGCGGACTAAGGACTCAAAAATACAAACTGATGTATACACGCAATGCAGGTAAACCTAGAGCGTGTATACTAATACGTAGAGGGATAAATGCTTTAATGCTCTCTAATTACAGCGATGCCGACCAAATCACTATCAACCTGGAGTCGGGTAACGAGCGAATATGGCTTTCGTCATGCTACCGGGCCCATGATCACGAAGAGCCACCAAGATAAATTTTTAACGATCTGGTGACGCACTCCCAAAGGCAAGGAGCAAAATTGATTATTGGTGCGGACGTAAATGTTCATCACATGGTGTGGACAACACGGACACTAATATGAGGGGTGCCTTTTCGATTATTTGCTTGGAACTAACCTGCAAATCTATAAAAGGAGTGTTAAACCTACTTTTGTCATAAGCAATATGCAGGAGGTAATAGACGCCACCTTTGCCTCTGATTCTATTATAGGAAGAATATGGGTGGTGTTAGAAGAACACTCCTTCTCTGTCCACAGATACATGTCGTTTGAGATCAACAAAACTCTACCTAAACCTGAGCCTGGTAGAAATATCAGGAAAACAGACTGGGATAAATATGCAGATATAGTTGGGAATACCTTAAATGTCTGTCCATCTAGCGAACCAGGAAGCATAGAAGGGATAGAAAAAATGGTTGGCTCTGTTACATGCAGCCTGAACTAGCCTTGGCAGAAGCTTGTCTACTAAGGAAGCTGAGGGGAAAGCAAAAACCTCGGTGGTGGACGGAAGAGCTACGGGAAAACAGTAGGAGAGCTTTTAATGAGGCGAAGTATACACGTCTTGAAAATGACTGGAAAGGGTACAGAGAGGCTCTTAAGGTATTTAAGAAGGAGGTTAGAATGGTTCAAAGGCAATCCTGGAAATCCTTTTGTGAAGAAGTAGAGGGAGCGACTGAGGTTTCTATACTTCGCAGCTGCAGAAACGGTCCAGCATCTCTTCTGTATATGTCCAGCTTTTACTAGAAATAGGGAACTTTTACTAGGATCCTACTTCTTAACAAGTATAGATAATCTCTGCCAGTCAAGTATTAACAACCTTCTTCTCTTTATAAAAGGCTCAGGTTGGTTCAATCTGGTGGGGGGAAGCGTAGGCATGCCTCGCATCCGCGGCTCACAACGGACCCAACTGGTGGTCTAAGTGACATCACTGGTTTATTGGTGATGCGGCTGTCCAACCAACCAACCATGAGTCAAAAGCATTTACTTTATTCGCACTGTCTTTTGTCTTTGATTGTTGCGATAAGCATATACGAGTAAAGCAGCTTTTTTTTAAATCATTGGTATCTTAATAATAATTGGTGGTGCGAACTATTTTATTAACATTTTCATATTTATTCGCTTTTGTATTACACTTAGATATTCTTTTATGCGGTATACGCGTTTCTCAGAAAGTCGCTAAAAAAAAATTCGCTTAAAAAGTTCTTTACTTTCATACAAAAACAGGGGATGCGTTCCAGCATTTTCAAAAACCGCACAAGATTATATACTCCATGTAAAAAACCCCAAAAACAGCATCAAAAATCCAGCAAAGCAATATTAAGCAAAACAAAACAATTTATTTCCTCACTTCAACACTTATTATTCCATTTAAAACTAAGCAAAACTTTGATTTTTTTGTATGTGTGACCGCTTTGCCGTTCCCCATACTTGGAGTCCGTACGTCCAAATTGGCTTTATAGTACACTTGTATAGCAGCAACTTGTTGTTAATTGTGAGTTTAGATTGCTTACCATTAACCAATATAGTTGCCTAAATTTTTCTTTTATTTGTTTCGTTTTTTGATGTGGTAGTGCCAATTTAGCTTTGAGTCTATACCAAGGTAGTAGTAGACCCTATTTTTATATTTTTATTGTTTATTTTAATAGGTATTGGGTTAAATTTTGATTTAGTTGTAAAATTTTTTTGTACATTCTTATCTACATTAATTTTCAAGCACCATTTATCAAACCATTCCTTAACATTCTCTGTGTATATCTGCAGATTTGCAGTCGCGGTATTTCGATTTTTGTCAGATGTTAAGAGGATTGTGTCGTCAGCCAAGGTAGCAATTGTGGTATTCAGTTCTTTTGGAAGTGGTATTTCTTAGGTAAATAAAATATATAGCAGTGGTCCTAAAACACTCCCTTGAGGGACTCCAGCTGTGGTAAGATGAATAGACGAACACTCTTCATTATATTTGAAGTAAAAGTAATGATCACTAAGATAACTTTCAACAATCAAATAGTAGTCAAGTGGCAGCATCGTCTTCAGTTTATGCAGCAGTTCTTTATGCCATACTTGGTCAAATGCTTTTGCAACGTCTACGAATACAGCAACGCAGTACCGCTTATATTCTATATCTGTTTCAATTTAGTTTGTTATACGACGGTGTATCTGTTGAATTATTGAATGTTGTTTTCTGAAGCCGAATTGATGATTTGGTATAATGTTTTTATTGTCAAGAATCTGGCTAAGTCTATCATGTAATAGTTTTTCAGCAACTTTAGAGATTATGGGAAGTAGGCTAATTAGTCTATACGACAAAGCAGTTGTAGCATCTTTTCCCTGCTTCGGTAGTGCAATAATTTCAGCAACTTTCCATACTTTGGGAAAAAATTGTAGTCGAAACATTGAGTTGATAACATTCCTTAAGTAGTTATAACCTATAGTAGGTAGCTCAGCGAGAGCTTTTCCTGTCAACATATCGTATCCTGGTGCTTTTTTGTGGTATATTCGTTTTTTAAAGAAATTAATTATTTCTGTTGTGTTTGTTTTCTTTATTTTGGTTGTAATGTCTATATTTAAGTCATTGCGTGTTACAATATATTTATCTTCGTCATTTGATAGAACTTTTTCCAAGTATTTAGCCAATGCAGTTGCTTTATCTTCATTGGTAGTGCTAGCTCATGAGTTGTCATATTTCCGTAGTGGTGGCTGATACCTTATCTGAGTTTTTAATTTCTTTGTGCATTTCCATAATGAGTACTTAGTATCCTGAGTAGGCGTCAAGTTTTTTAGGTAATTTTCAACTTATATATTTTGTCTTTTAGTTAATATATTCTTGAGTTTTTTGCAGGCTATATTTAAATTGTGTTTATCCTCAGGCGAGCTAGTTAGCTGCCACCTCTTTCTCAGCTTTCTCTTCTCAATAATTTGCTTTCTTATGAAAATATCCGTTGTAGGTCTATTTTTTCTAAATTTATGCTGTTGGCTTGATTTGATTCCTGCGTCTAGGACCACATCGTTGAAGTGAATAATGGCACGTTCAATGTCTAATTGTGTTTTCAGTGTGATAAGACATATTCAGTTGATTTTCAATATGCTGTCTATACTCATTCCAGTTTGTTTTGTGGTTAAAAATCTTAGCTATTGGTTCTATGGGTTTGATGTCAGTTGTGTAGTCAAGTATTATCGGAGAGTGGTCTGAAGAAAGTTCAAAACAAGCTTTAATTTTTAATTGGTTACACTTTATATTTTTTGTTATGCTGAAGTCGATTAACCAGTATGTGGATTCATCACCTGAGCTTAAAAATCTGCAGTTATTTTTGTTTATAGCATTAATCAGATTTCGTCCTTTTTTATTGGTTAGCCTAGATCCCCAGTCAGTGTGTTTTGCATTCAGATCTCCAGCTGCAACGAATCTTACGCCAAGCGTCTTTATGTAGTCATCATATTGATCCGTCGTTATTAGGTGTCTGGGGGGACAGTAAACTGAGGAGATGAGTATTGTCCCACTTGTATCCTCAATTTGCACAGTAGTGGATTGAATATGAAGTGTTGCATATGGTTGCCGCTCAGTATGTTTTAATAGTGAGTTTATTATGATAGCTGTCCCACCACGAGCTTTACCATCAGGATGATTTGTCACATAAATTTTATATCCAGGAAATACTAAATAGCTTTTGTTCGTAAAATGTGTTGCTGAAACTAGAACTAAATCAATTTTCTTTTCAGACAAAAATTGCTTCTACTCAAGATAATGTTTTGTTAGGCCATTTGCATTCCAGGCCACAATGTTTAAACTATTACTTTCGTGCATTTAAGCTTGTTAGTAACATTGTAATGATATTCATCATATTAGTCATTTGAGTGATTAGGGATTGCACCATGTCTTTAAGTTCATTAATATCACTATCGTTTGAATTTTTTGTATTTTCTTCAGTTTTATTTGGATTTGACGACCCTGCAATTTCGGAATAGCTTACGCCTGGTTTAACTACTGATCCATCCATATTTTTGGTCTGTAGTAATAATGGATCCTTTCTGCGTAAAGATGGAAACATTGACCATTGCGCGACTTCTCTTTAATGATGAGGTGCCTCAAAAACTACTATGCAATGCATTAATTTGTTAATGCTATAAATATCTTTATTGTTAGTATTTATTTTTAGTTCTATGTTAAACAGTGGTAGCGGTTTTTTTGTTGTCCCTTGAGTTATGTTAGTTATGTTTAAATCTTTGTGACCGTTTTCACCAAGCTCATTTTTAATTTCTTCTTGGTCTGCGGAGGACAGCATATTGCGAAGAATGACTTTGAAACCCCCTTCATTTTTGGGTTTAAATGTGTATAGCTTCGTACCTTTTTGTTTTAGCATTTTGAATATTTTTGTGTATGTTTCCGAGTCATTCGATTGAACTCGTTCTTCATTGTTTGTTAATATTTTAAATATAAAGTTACTGTCTGCAACAGCGGTTAGCGCATTTTTTAACGTCTTTATGCATTCTACGCCTTGTACATATATAGGGGGTGGGGTGGTTTGTTCAAACTTTTTTTTTCGGACTAGTCGTTTTTTCTTTTTCGGACTCATTTTGATCAACTTGTCCACTGTGCGAGGGTTCAGCATGTTCGTCATCCTCAACGGTCAAAGCAGCAAATCTGTTTTTTCTTTCTGAAGTAGTATCGCTCAACCAGTAGTTTGATAACTTACTTGGCTTGGGTTTTTTGCTTTTTGTTAGTGTTGGGCGTTCTTTTCGCTTTATCTGTCGTGGGTGAGGTTCGTGCTCTCTTTGGTAGCGATAGCAGTTGACTTACCTGCACACCTTTTGGTGGAATTTGCACACAGGCAGAAGAACATGTTGATGTCGCAGTTGTAGTCGAGAATGTAGTTGTTGTACCGTACGTAGAGAAGGCAGATGTTGTTGGTGCTGACGAATTTGGTTTAGTTGTCGCACAATCCACTGCTATACAGGAGCAGGACATTATTGGAGGTTTGCCATGTGCACTCCACGAAGAGCGAACATTAGTGTGAATAGGTTCTTCTGACTCGCTCATAGATCTCGTTCTCTCCCACGGGGGAGAGCGCTGCACACTCATGGCGATTACCGACTATACTTTGTTTCTTAAAAAAAAAAAAAAAATATATATATATATATATACATATATATATATATATATATATATATATATATATATATATATATATATATATATATATATATATATATATATATATATATATATATATATATATTCTATATATATATATATATATAAATTAATGAATTATATAAGGATGTAGGGACAAATTAATTATCAGAATGTCACTGCTAATATGTGGTCTTTCGCATCGTTCAAATATTGGAGAACCGCTGTCATTACTTGTAGATTCTTCCACATTCACTTTCGTTGTCTACTCTTGTAAAAAATTATGTGATTTTCTTTAGAGTAACCGCATTTTTCAACATTTTCTTCTGCTCTCGATAACCAGACATAAGACTATTTAATTCTTGACTTATTTTTAAGGCCTTTTCCGTGTGAGGCTCGTATAACAAAGTTTTTTCTTGCAATGTATCGCACGTTTGGAGAATTTCTGAAATCGATTTTAACGTAAGACTAGAAACAACTTCGTCATCGATGACCATCAGAAATTTATACAATCTCTTAAGTCTATTTCTAAAATGTCTTCATCGGGCAAAGACACATCCCCAAGCAATTCACTGACATCCTCATTATTGAAAATGTCAAAACCTTCTCCTTTTATTTGATGGGCAGTTGATATTATTTCTTTCCTAAGTCCTTGTTCTTCAGTATCAATTTCCTTTTCTACACACTCAGGCCAGACTTTCTTACAGCATACGTTTAATGTGTGTTTTCTTAGACTTCCATTGGCAGATATAGCTTGGAGAATGCAATCAATAATGGAAAATTTCTTCCACAGTTCCATTAATGTAGATTCTGAATTTACCAATTTATTAAAAATGTACTGATAGGAACATTTGATGTAATATTTTTTAAACGTAGAAATTATGCCTTGATCCAAAGGCTGGATAAGGCTTGTAGCATTTGGTGGAAAAAATACAAATTTAACGTCGGGATGTTCTATTACTGGAAGGCCTGGAGCATTGTCAATGATTAATATTCCAGGGATTTTTCGTGCTTGTAGGCCTCAGGAACAAAGCATTTCTTAAACCATAGGTAAATACTGCTGTAATCACCCATCCCTTTTTACAGAGTACCCTCCATCCGCTATGATAAAATTGAATTTTTCTGGATATTCTTTTGCTGCCTTCTAGTCGCCTGATCGTTTCACATCTTATTTGTATGTTATGAAGTTGATTTCGTTTCAAAAATCCACTTTGCTTGCAGATAATGTCTTGTTTACATGGGACGTAGATGTTAGTTCTGGCATTTTTAAGTTTTTATAAAATTTAAGCGCCTTTTCAATAATTACATAACCGCTCACAGGAATACTTTTTGATGTTAGGTCCCCAATCCATATCATGAGGGCTCGTTCCATTTTTTCTAGCAGGGGATCGCGCGAATAGTATGCACAGTGCCAGAAACCAGGGATTTTCTAATTTGTTCTTCATTCTTTTTTATTGCTCTAACTGAAGATTCGCCAAGCTTAAAGTCTCTTCCTATCGCTGCATATCTGTCCCCTTTTCTAATACGGTCCAAAATTTCAATTTTCCTTTCGAGAGAAATCGAATTTCTTTTCCTCTCTTTGGAATGCATTGTATCAATATTCTTCCTAATTAGTTTTGAAAAGAAAAAATTAGAATAGAAAAAAACTCGTACATAATAACAATTACCTCTCAAAAAGCAAAGAATTATTTCCAAACTTTAAATTTAATTTTATAAAAAATTCCAGATTTTTTCCTTTGCACCTTCACCTACTTTACACTCATCTCGTAATGAAACCAACATAAACATAAGATAGAAAGATTTCACTCTTGCATGTGCACACGAGCAAAACTAAAACGGGGAATCACCGAATTAGAAAAACCACTCGCCATGTGTAACTCTTTATGTCTTTTTCACACTGAAGAAAGTGAAGAAAAATCGCTTAAAAAATTGTTTGAAAAACCACATAAATTCAAATCCGCATAAAAAGAGACCTAAGTGTATTGACATTTGGTTCACTTTCTTGTCTCCGTCTTTTAGTTGTCCTTTTCATTTTAAGTACTCAGTCTCTCTCTCTTTCAGGCAAGCTGTTCCTCATCAGCTTCAAATGTATTATAGTCTTCATTGTTACTTTGACAGAATATTGTGTCATGGTCATTACAACTAACTATGGATTTGAGTTTCTCATTTTCAAGTTTAAGTTCAGAAATCTCCTCTTTAAGCGCTCATGGTCCTTCTCGAGCTGCTCTAATTTCATATTTTCAAATTTAACCATACTGATACACAATCCCACTACTGACACTAATTGTAACGAAATTGTCCTCCTTACAATTTTACTAACTCTCAATACTCGAATTCGTACCACTGGACTGTGTAGTAACCAAACAATCTGGTTAAATTCAAATAATTAACTTTATTTAATTATTGCAATTTACGCTCTTAATTTTAGGCTTAAAGTTTACGTTAATGCAATTTTGCACTTTATTTTATCATTTTATTACTTCTTAGTACTGTTACTGTTACGATTGAAATTCACGATGTACACACTGTTACGATTGCTGTTCAACTGTGTCGACTTTAATTGTGTTGTGGGTTATATACCTCTCGTATGTTGAAGTAGAACATAGTAGAATATTCTACACACTTCGGAAAAATTTTCAAGAAGGTTCAAGAGTAAGCTTTTTCGAATAGATTGTGTTTTCGTTTATATACACCTCTCACGGACATAAAGTAACTCATAACCAACATGGTAATGCAATGCGGTATTAGCATATTTAGGCTGCGCATGTTGCCAATAAGTTCATTAACCAACAGGCATTGTCAAGCTTATTTGCAATAAAAGAAGCAAAAAGAAACTAACATTCTCTCTCCAATTGAACGCACGTTCTACGCATAGGAGGATTCGTTTGATATTTGTATAAAGGATAACAAATATTAACTTGGTTGTCTTCTTCGGGATTCATTCTTCAAGAGAATAATGATGATAAGGATGAGGCTTAGTGGTAATGCAGAGTATACGATTGCAAAGCTATGGTACCGGTGTGATTGAAGTTGTTTGGGAAGATCACACTATTTTATGTTATTCCAATACCTTTTGTAGCGATATAAGCTCTTTCAACGGTGCGGTGCATTGATTTTCCTCTTGTATTGGATGTGTGTTGTTAGTAATAATGTGTAGTAATGATCTTACTTGTTTTTGTCTAGATTGTTCAGAAATTTTACATAGACTGTTGTAGGAAGACCTCAAAATGCTGGATATTGAAACGAAGTTGTCAATAGGCCGGAACCTTTAAATGTCAGTGTAATAATTTTTTTTACATACTGCTTTAGCTCGTGGGGATATTGCCCTCGAGGTATTTTTATTGCCAAGATAGCGCTACATGGGTCTATTGTTACTATAGTGTTGTTTATCCAGTTGGGTACCGGCAGAAAATTTAAGATTTGGTAGCGGTCATGCTCAGCCAACGGAAAAGCTATATTGAAAAAAGTATGGCATTGAGTGAGTCCGCCTTTTACCTTCATCAGTTTGTTTAGTTCTAACAGATCTGCTTCTGGAACCGGTAGTTTAGTGATGAAGCCAATGAAGTTTAATCTGAGCAACTTCATTTTGTAGTTGCTTGTGGGTCAGCAATTGGGGATTGACTATAACATGGTGAGTGTTTGTGAAGCGATCTAAAATTGATGCTTTCATTCCTTGCAAGTTGTTAGGCTTAGCGTAAGCTATAGAGGTGAACAAGCTGGAGTTGATATAAATCTTTATTTGTATGCTATTCGTTATGAGATTTATTTCTTGATGGAGTTGATCTATTTGTAACATTGCTTGAGCTCAGTCAAATATTCACTCAACCATCGTTTCCAAAAGTCATGATTCAGTGTAAATGTGATAAAAGTGTAAATTTCAATGGCTCTGCCCGACTATCTACTTGGGTTGTAAGAGCTTCTCCAAATAACAAGCATCCTGACATTAATGCTGCCAGGTCAGTAGAATCGTTTGACAGAGGAGTCAATGATTTTGAGTTCAGGATCGCTTCAACTTCTAGGACGACCGTTTTCAGTTCTTCATATGTCAATGTTTTTCTGATTTGATTGCAGCTTCCCATAAACATCCGAAGTGCGGGGCCCTGAATGAAATGAAATCGTATGCTCATTGCACTGTATGTAGGTACTATTGCTTCTTTCCCGTTATCAAAATAGATCATTTGAGACAGTTTGAATTGCTGATTTTTGCCACCTAATATATTTTTTGCATTATCGGAGTATTTGCTTTGACAATGCCCTTTACGGTTGAAGAAGCGTTTCAATGCTCCGATGAATGCATCTGTTGACAAGTTGCTTAACAACTCGAGGTGAACTGCCTTGGTAACAAAGCAACACAAGACCGAAATTTATACCTTGGTTGCCATTTTCCCCACTCTCTGTTGTGGATCCAAAATGGTCCGCAGTAGTCAACACCTGCATTGATGGCATAATTATGGTCGAGCCTTGTTGCATCGGATGCAGCGATGTACAATTGCTCTAGATGCTGACTTTCCCTTTATTGACCAGAAGCACTGTCTTATTATTCCCAATATTGCCTGGGAACCGCACTGATATTTTTTTTTAAGTACCATAATAAGCTACAATTTGGTCAAAGAGTCGTTGTATGGGATCAGCATTGGATGCTTAGAATCGTGCAGCATCTCTGATGCTTCTAACCATCATCCTACCAAAATCAGAAGCCTAAAAGTTCTTACGATGGATGAACAATGCTTTAACCAGTTCGTCAGAACTTGGTGAATTATGTTTTGGGCGAGTCTCTTGTGCTTTTAAATTTCGGATGAATGGGAGAATGCATACTACTATTGTTTGTAGCACCCTGAACGAGTTCCTGTGGTGTACTTTGTACACAAAATCATTATTAGAGGTCAACATTGACACCGCTGAAACGTGGTTGATTTTTTAGTTGCACTGCCGCACAAATTTCAGGCCGAGCCAGAGTTTGTCTTTTGAGTGGACATACACGAGATTTGGCACACGACCAACACACTATCATTCTTCCATCTCTTAATATTGCTCGAATGTATGGTGCAGCACCAAATGCCTTTTCGGAAGCGTCAGCAAAACATGAAGCTGTGTTGATATTGGGACTTCCCCCTTGAAAATTTGTCTTGAAATTTGTCAAGCTGCACAAATTCTCTCGGAAAATTGTCCATGTAGTAGTGAGATATGCTGGTAATGCTTCATCCCAGGAAAGCTTTAGCTGCCACAACTGTTTAATGAAAATATTTCCTTTGACAATTACAGGTGTTAATAATCCAAGTGGACCAAACAACCCTACCAGTTCGTTTTGTGACTATTTTCACTTGATCCAGTCTTCTTTTAGCACAAAAATGTTCCGTTATAGTCCCAGAGTTCTTATTAAATCATTGTGGCTAACATTGATAAGTCCAAATTGGTTTCCTGGTCACCTTGTGGGATGTTTTGAAGGAGCTGAGGATGATTTGCACCCCGATTGGGGGAAGGGCAGCTTTTTTACCAACTACTTTAAACAATAGAATATTTATAATAAAACACTACCGACAGGTTTTAAGGTTTGCGATCAACAGACAGAGTTTATTTTATTCTAACACCTTAAGAGGTAAAATATACTAATGAGAGAGGTTGATTGTTATTTTAAAGAGTATAATGAATATATTTGATAAGGAATAAGAAATTAAGAAATATAGGAATTAAAGAAGAGAAACTTCAAAGAGAGAAATTAAATAGAGAGAAATTAAAACTATTTATGCTGCTTCGAACATCCTCCCCCCATTGGAAGGATCACACATCTATAGGAAGCATGCATAATTTGGTCACAGCTCGTTTGAGTAATCTACTGGATGTGCGAAGGACTGCTAACCAAGGAAGTGAGTCGGAGTTAATACATCCGGGTCATCAAAGCTCTTTGAAATTGGACAAAGAGGACGTGAGTTTAGTATAGCGGATATTTGGCATATAAGGGTGCGTACTTCTTCGGAATCTAAAATATTTAAGTCGACTGCTCGGTAAAAGTGAAATTTAGCAGTTTTAATGACCGCCTTCCAGAGGCCCCCAAAATGCGGAGATCTAGTTAGTATTGTCCTTTAGTCGATAGCATCGCTGAGAAACTGTTGCCGATTCATTTTTGGCTAATCTACAAAGTGTGAAAACTCTGTTCGCTCATACTCTATCTTCTGGTAAGTCATCAAAAATGTCCTCTATTAGTTTTGGTTTTACATGCACGCATCTCATACATTTATTGATTATGCGGCTTACTGCTTTGCGTCAACCTAAAGACCAATATTGTAATCGTATTGCAGCTAAAAAAATGGTCCTGCATGCAGTAATTTACATTGAATATGATATATTATAGCATTTAAAACAGGGTGCTCCTGAGGCAGGATGAGGTGAAGCTTGGATTTTGCAGTCGCCCTTTCACCCGCAAATTTTACTAGATGATGCGACGGAACCACTAGCTTTATGTACTAGCGCGGAAATTTACAACTTTCTACAATCTTGAAATATTCCATTAAATTCAATCAAACCCACTGGGTCATGCAATCGAGCAATGGTGCACAACAATTTTGTGATTTTACCCGGCACTGAGTACGGCGTGAATGAAAACAGAAAACATTCCGATAAGGGATGCCATATCAAGCCCAGTGTTTTAGTCACTTCAGTTCCATCACTAGGTTTCTTCCGTTGGAATTTGATACAACATCTCAATATTGGTGGTACTTTATATTTACTGTTCGTACGCATCTACACATTTAGCATACATCTCCAGTTAATACTACCCTTACAAGTCCGGAATCGTAAAAAAAAAAATTCGAAAAGATTTGGCTGGAGTTGGAGTGTAGGCCCAGCCATCAATAAATCATTTAGCCAATAACTACTGGAGGTCGAAGCTGACGCATTAAACACAACTCGCTCGTTATTCCTTTAATAAAGCAATGGTGAGTCAAAAAATATGTTGGCATACCAGAATATTTATTATCAGTTAGTGACATATGATTCAACTCTATATATATTATTTAATAAATGATGAGTACTGAAGTCGCAATGATGATTTCTAAGAGGCTTGCGTTCTACAGACCTAAAACGCGTCAATGCTTGTTGGTCACCAAGAAAGTCAATATTAAGTTTTGGGCGAAGGAGTACTGAGTAATCTCCAGAACTAAAGCGTTTAACATTATTTCTAAAATGAGATTCACATTGGAAAGCCTCTTTGGTATCATTGAGCTCAGAGTCAAAAAATGCTCTATTTCCCCAAATTTTGTTAGATACTGCCCTAAGGCTACATCAGAATCGGTTTTTGAAGCACATTTAATAGTGAGATGGGAATAGTGATTAAATTTTATAATCAAACAAAGCTTAACTAATTTAAAAATCTATTTTATGTAATGAAGTTTTTCCAGCAAACAACTTACACTTGATTTAATTTAGTTAAATTTTTCAACTATCACTATATCCTATACACATTCCAACCCAGCCTTGTTTTTTGAAGGACAATGTTGGACTCAATAAAATTTGGCCGACCAAATCAAAGAAAAGTCGGATCGGCAATGTTTATGTTTGAAGGGCTACTCCAGGATACTGCGTCTAATCATATATTGGGCTGATGATCGGTAATTGAAGAAGTAGCAAACGGCTGTGATAGTCACCAACATGATACTCAATAAATACATCCACAGTTTCGTCAGTGACAAAATCCCTTTACCCTATCCCAGACACCATTTAATTTGTAGCTGATTGACAGAGCGATTTCTAATGAAATGCAGTTGTGAAACAGAATCGAGAATGACCCTGAATGGATTTAAACTTTCCATTTTGGTTTTTAGACACACAACTGCAATACAAAAATACAAAATCTTCAGACAAAGAGTTTGATTTGATTGGAGCCAGCTGTAGATATATTCGAAAAGGATGATTGTATAAATAAATAAGAAAGAAGTGACCACTTATAAATAAGTAGAATTGTTAGAATCTTAAGAAACTATTTAAAACACTCAAGTGAATTTTCGAACCGAGTTTCGAGGAAATATAAAACCCTGTCCCGGAATAAACTTAGAATTAAACTGGTAGCGAACTCCGTTGTTTTAGCTTTCAACAGCTCTTAGCTTTTGGAGTAATCCACTGGTAGCTGAGGTACAGCTAATGGTTCTTTAATAATAACACTGAAAGTTGTGGATAGAGCAACTGGGAGCACACTTTGCTTGTTGCATTCTGAGTAACATTACATGGCGATCCTGCCGACATACATTACATGGCGATCCTGCCGACATACGTTCCTGTGAACTTTTTGATACAGTAAATTTTATTTAAATTCTGCAATAGGTGAATAGCTTAAAGAATATCCTGAATATTTTCCAGACGGTGGACCAATATTTCTGCAAATGGAAGAGTACGTGCCGACTACCACCAGCAGTGAAGCATTTCCAGCTTATGTTCCAGCAAAGATTATCAGCTGTGGCCCGTAGAAGATAATAATTGAAGAGTACAAGAGGCGACAGATTAAAAAGAAGGAGCGAGAGCTAACAAGAATACCAACAATTGAATTAGGAACACAGAAGACAAAAAATATATGAGTAGCCAAATCAATAAAAACCAGCCATCAACTGAAGCAACTTTTGACCATTGTGAATAGTGATCCAGCCCCTCCTTGGAAGACAGCATCAAAGATTTGGAAAAAGATTCAGGAGTTAAGAAAATCTCTACATCAGAAGCGTTAGATTGTAATAAAAAGTTCTATAAAATTTAACTGGAAAATTCGATTGGAGCCGAAAGTAAGTAAGTAGTGGCAAGTCATTGGCAAAACGGAAAAGCCGACTATGGCAATAGCAGAAAGACAGTAGCATTAATTACAGCATTTGCAATATGGGAGATCAACAGTCGCAGGAGACTAACAACCAGTCGAACTCAATATATCATATTTCGAACCATGGAACAATTACTATAGCAATAATTATTGTAATTTTCTGGTAAACCAGAATAAAAAACAGTTGTATTTGATTGTCATATTTTTGTTTAGAATGAATTTGCGATATGCCCAGAGAAAAAGTGTTAAAAATATTTTAATCGAACATATAAAAGCAGTGTTTGATAATGAACATTTGCAGAAAGAATGTGGTAATAGGAAAAAATTGGCTAAATAAAGACTATATGAATTAGAAATTACAAAAGTGAGTTCATTAACTTTAGCAAAGAATTCTTGCTTTCTGCTCTTTATACTTTTATTGACAGATACAAAATATAAGTTAACAAGCATAACAAATGGAATTAATAGACTAAAATTAAATATGTATGATACCGATTGAATGCATAAATTCCAATTAGTAGACGGAAAATGCCACATACGGCATATTAGGCAGAGATTTTCTAACAAACTTCCAAAGCAAAATAAACTATGAGACATTTACCATAGCACTAATAATAGATAAAGAAGAAGTAGTATTACCTATGCAATCAAAATTATATACAAAAATTTCAATTAGAATTCCAGCTAGGACAACAGATAATTCATCCCTAAAATTCAAAGTTCAATGAAGATACAGTCATAGATACTCATACATAACAAAGAAATAGAGGACTGAATATACATAGCTAAGTACCCTGGGCCATATCAAAAATGTGTGTACATATGCAATGATTGTCAAAATATTTTGATAGTGCACATGGCACTTAATACAATTGTTCCAAAGTGCGGTACGCCATATATAAAAATCTTAAAACAACAAACGAAGACATAACAGTAAACAAATCTGAAATTTGATACACAACCGCAATCAGAGTAATGTACAAACAGTAATGCGCGCACGACAAGAAACGTTTCAACACAATTCGGAACAATCTGAATATAAACAAACTGATGACGAAGCAAAAGAATCATTGCTAAACATATTTAAAAATTATCACTACATTTTCACTTACAAAATGACCGGCTGACCGTAAATAATGTTTACAAACAGCAAATTTCTACAAACGATGACATACCGGTGTATATAAAAATTACAGACTAATAGTAGTGATGGTACATGTAGGGGAAAATACATACACGTCAAAATGAAAACGTTGGAAGCAACACGGGCTAATTGTTGTGTATTGAAAAGAAAGTTGCTTCAGTATTTGATTTAGAAAAATTGATTTTGAAGTACGAAAACTTTTATGATACATTGTAAATTAAAAGTACGAAAACTTTTGGTATGCAATGTATTCTTTGTTATATTTTACATATTATAGTCACGGTAAATGACATTTTTATTAAAAAAAACTTAGGATAAGATGTCTTGAGATTGAGAAAGCAATAAAGTCGGTCTTAACCACCTAAATACCAAAAAGTTTAAAGAGTTTTCTTTCTTAATAATTTGTAGTGTGATAACTTACTATTTTTTTTTTATATTTCGGGATCGCAAAAACGATTGCGTCCTAACATTTTTGGTGCCAAAACCAGGGACATTAGTTCCAATTTTGAATTGATTTTTGGGAGGCTTCAGTGGAAGCAAACAAGAAATATAAAAAAATTCTTGTAGTAGGTAGGTAGGCAGGTAGGGCAGCCGCATCACCAATAACCAGTGATGCCACTTAGACCACCAGTTGGGTCCGTTGTGAGCTGCGGATGCGAGGCATGGCTACGCTTCCCCCTCCAGATTGAACCACCCTGAGCCTTTTACAATGCGAAGAAGGTTGTTAACACCTGTCTGGCAGAGATTATCTATACTTGTTAAGAAGTGGGATCTTAGTAAACGTTCCCTATTTTTAGCAAAAGCTGGACATGTACAGAAGTTATGCTGCATTGTTTCCTGTTCCTCCTCGTTCCTGCAGCTGCGGCAGAAATCATGTGTATAAACTCCCATTCTTCTTGCATGATTTCCTATTAGACAATGTCACGTGAGGGCTCCTATTAAAGTCCTAATTTGTAGTCTATTGAGACTAATGATATTCCTAGATAGACGCACATTTAGCCTCGGCCATGTTTGCCTGGCGATTTCACAGGTAGTGGCACAGATCCACCTTTGATTGGTAGAATTAATTAGTGTCTTTCTCATGAGAACCTTACAAGTCGCGAAAGGTATACCCATATACCTACCGACATTTGGCATACAAGTGCCATCTCTCACAAGTTGATCAGCCTTGCAGTTCCCTGGTATATCCCTATGTCCTGGTACCCAGCACAAATGGATATGGAATTTTTTAGCCATCTCATTTAGAGATCGGCGACAGTCTAAGACACCCCTCGATGTTATAGTGGTTATTCGTGAATAGTGGTTATTTCCACTTGAAAAACACTGCAGTGATCCATTAGTTTGATGGATTCACTGATTGGAGGCGTTTCGCAATAGACTCCTGATCCTACACCGGTATTCATTTTTGATCCGTCTGTGTATATCTTGATGGGAGTATCTGGTGATGGATCCCCCTCGATCCATTCCTCTCTGGAAGGAATCCTAACCCAAACATTTATTTCGAAACAGAGGGAAGAAGGAAGGTAATCAATATCACTGGGTATGTCCGTATAAGATTCTAGTATGGTCGCATGTCCATACGGAACAGCTTTCCATTGTGAGCACGCCTTGAGCCGAATGGCGGACCATGCCGCTAAATATTTGCAGAAGAGATCTAAGGGTGGCAGATGTAGTATGATATCCAATGCCAAGGTTGGCGTGGTTCTCATAGTGCCACTTATTGCTAATTCTGCTGATCTCTGTGCCTTACCAAGTGTTTCGTAGTAGGTCCTTTTTTGCATTGCAGTCCACCAGACAACATTTCCATACAGGAGAATTGGCCTCACAACTGCAGTGTAAAGCTAGTGAGCTAGCCTATGCTTAATTCCCCAGGTTTTACCTATACCTCTTTTGCAGGCATAAAAAGCCACCCCAGCTTTCCTAGCTCTTCCTATGGTGTTTGACTTCCAAGTAAGCTTTCTATCGATTATAAGACCCAAGTATTTCGTCTCTTCTGAAATCCCCAGAGCTTTTCCCTTAAAAGTAATTGGGTCTAATTGAGGGATTTTATGTTTCCTAGTAAACAGAATGAGTTTAGTCTTATCCGGATTTATTCCAAGACCACAGTTCCCCGCCCACTTTGAAAGAATATCTAGAGCATTTTGCAACAAATCTCTCAGTGTAGATGTGAATTTTCCAGAGACAGCAATGACAACATCATCGGCATAAGCCACCACCTTACATCCGACCGCTTATAATCTTATCAGGAGGCTGTTAACAACTGTGTTCCACAGAAACGGTGAGAGTACACCTCCCTGAGGTGTACCCCTGCTCACCAACTTACATAGGACCGATTCTCCTAGATTCGCCTCAATGATTCTGCTATTCAGCATTTTACCAATGAGGCCTACCAGGCCCGTTTCCACATCAAGTTCAGTAAGTGATGCAGTGATGGCCTCCCCTTTGACATTTTTAAAGGCCCCCTCAATATCAAGAAAGGCAGCCAGGTTAAATTCTTGCTTGTGCAATGACCCTGCTGCAATGGAAATAAGGTTATGTTTCCCCTTTGTATAGGCATGTTGAGCCGATGAGATTAGATTCTTGTCTAAAGTTAAGCTTAAGTGGATTTCTATCACTCTCTCTAAAGTCTTCAAATGAAAAGATAAGAGAGATATCGGTCTTAAGTCCCTTGGATGAGTATGTGAGCTTTTTCCAGCTTTCGGAATAAAGACCACTCTGGCCTGTCTCCAATGAAGCAGTATATATTTGTAGTATCTAATACGCTAAGTGAATCACGAAGAAAATTGGATAAAGTTCGTTCGTGTTTAAAATTGCGTTAAACAACGTGGGCGTCAGAGTAATTTTTGATAATCATTATTCTGGTAGCAGAAGGAGCCTGCAATAACACAGCACCCGAACGAGCCTGCAGTAGCGGCAATAGCAGAATGGTTTTATAGCAGCAGCATAAATTAAAATACATAGCGAATCTTTAAATATCGCCAGAGGGAGAGCAGCATTAGAACAAAAGCTGCTTGTGAGAATTCAATTTTACATAATAATACAACCTTTTGACATAATAAGACAACCTTTCCACCATAGATTACCTATCTATGCTTTCCACTTCACAATAAATTTTATAATGACAAATTATTTCAAAGTACAAGTATTTGTATCGTAAAATATGTTTATTCTAAAGAAATTAATTTCATGAATTTACATTGAATTTTAGTTGGATGATTATTGCGAATTTAAATTGGAGATTTTACAAAGAATTTGATGATGATTTTTTTATTTCTTCTTGTTTTATGGAAATCGTGCAGTAATCGGTGTTTTCTACTCTGGGGCAAGTTTCGTTCGAATATTCGGTATATTCTTCATTATATTATATATGGTGTTGTGTCATTAATAGGTTGTGTAATTATGTGAAGTATTTGATAAATTTTCGTTTCACCTATCGATATAAATATTATTTTTTGTAAAAATAGGCTTTGAGGTTTATTAATTTATAAAAGTTTTTTCTGGCATTAAATGGGTGTCTTGTGGGTTCGATTGTCTATGTATTTAATTTAACTCTTTTGGACTTAGTTTTGGATTAATATTTAGTTCAACTAAGACTATTCTTTGTTTCCTATTTTCGAATATTTTTTCCTTTTTTGTATTTTTGCTTTATGCAATTTTTTGTTTGTTGTTGTTATAAGAGTTAGTTTGTTGTTTTGTTTGATTTTATGTTTAGTGAATCTAGGAGGGATTTTGTTTCGTCTGCATTCCTTTCTGAAAACCTCGTCATTGGGTTCAAAATTTTCGGGGTTTGTTCTATTCTTGTTAAGTTTGTCTATTCTTTTACAGGTTTCTGTTTATAATTCTTCTTTCACTATGGGATATAGAATCTCTTGGTATTCGTTTAGATTTTCAGATATTCGTGTTCGTTATTAAATGGAAGCTTTTTAGTGAATTCGTCGGTTCTGCCATGAAGAAGTTCGTATGGGGTTAGTTTAGTTGTAGAGTGAATAGGGTTGTTAAATGTTATCATTCTTTCAAAAAGTATTTCTTCTTGGTCTAATTCTAATTTAGTTTCTTTCCTTTATACAAAATGCCAGTGCAGTTGCTAGTGTATCTGGTCTCATTGCCCTTATATATGATACTAAAGGTTCTCTTAATCCCGTTAGAAATGCATTCAAACACCTCTCTGTATACAGGTATTTTTCCGCATTGATCACACTGCTATCGGTTTCGTGTATCAAAATATTGTTGCTAAGAGTCGATTGAATTTCTATTACTTCATTATAAAAATTTTCGACCGACAACCTATTCTGATTCAAGTTATGTAAATCGCGTATAAGTGAGGTTTCCGTTCTTTTGTCTGAATAGTTAAGTTTCAGGTTTTTCTTCATTTCATCCCAAATGAAGGGTGTGCCGAACATGTTGAGGATTTCTTTCGCTTGACCTTCTACTGTATTCCTAATTGCCCTTAAAAGAGCATTGCCATAAGGAGTGTTGTATTTTCCCTTGATTTATAAAATAATCTCTTCTACATTATTTATAAACTCAAAGAGTAGGGTTGCCATCGAATTTTGGCAAATCTTTAATTGCATCGGGAATTCTAAGTGAATTGAAAATATCTACTGGATGCATATCATTTCTGGCTGCGTTAGGCGAAGTGCCTGGGTGTGGATTAGTTGTCATTATATTTGTTTGGTCGAGTTCCATTATGTATTCCCAACTATCTAAAATAATTTAGTTTGATAGGGAGGATGATAGTTTAGAGTCTTCTGGAATTGAAGTTAGGATTCTGGATCCAAATAAATTTGGGTATACCAAGAATTTTAAATTTTTGTTCTTATAGACAATTATGAATTATGGACCACTTATTCCTGGTAATTTGAATTAATATATTGTGAGTAATAATGAATTCATATAATTCCTGGTAATTTGAATTAATATATTGTGAGTAATAATGAATTCATATAATTCCTTTTTATACCCGTATACGAGTATATACATTCCATTAACAGATTTTGCTTTTTTTATTTTTTAATTTTATTGTTTTGTATATGTACGAATATTTAATTATTTTCAGCTTTATAAGCTCTATAGTGAATTGTCTTTTTGCTATGTCGCTGTACAAATATTCTGTCGGTACTCCTGTTTATAGGATGGGCTTAACTGAAGTACAATTTCTTATAATTTCATTTAGTTTTAGCGCACTTGCTATATATATTTTGTTTAACGTGCTTATGAATCGAGGGTTGCTAACTCGGTCACCAATTAAGTACGTTTTTCATGAATATGCTTTTAATATTATTTATATACTCTTTTATTTGGTATGGACCAAGGGGACTCGCGAACTTGAGTTGTATTATAGGCGAATAGGGTGTTCTGGCATGTTCACTAGTCGAAGTAATGTTATTATTTATTTGAATTTATAATTGTACTTTTCCGCTATCGGCTAGTTATAGTGCTGCATACTGATTGCTCTTTATTAAAACCACTGATTGCTCTTTATTAAAACCACTATGAGGAGGTTTTAAATATGATGTATGTAGTGTTAAAAATGCAGTGCACCCCTCTTAACTCTAACTATCGTCATTCCTCAATTCACTTAACTTCTCAAAATAACTGAAAATATACAATTTCTTTAATAATTTCTCATTGTCAATGAACCCTTAAGATCCACAAGTCGAAATATTCCAGTTGCGTTTAAATAAAAAATCTTTATTAAAACCACTATGCAGATATTCTGTCTGCATTCTTAGTAAAGATGGGCTCAATTAAAATGCAATTGGTACTCGAAACAAGTTTTAGGCACAGTTAAAGATTTGTAGTATGTTTTGTTTGTATAAATCTGTATTAATTTTTGTTGTAAAAAGGAATATATACTTCACGGAATTTCTATTTTTCATTACTTTTCACTTTGTTTAAAACTTTTAAATATATATTAAGTCAAGCGTTTTAATTTTATAGAATTTATTTCTCTGACACAGACCTAATAAAAGAACTATCCAATACTTACTTATCTTGGCCCCAGGAGTAGTATTAGTTTTTCAGCAGTTCCAATTAATGACGATATAGCTGTGCTTTGATGTCAGGATCTGACATTTTGCAAGATTTGATGTCAGGATCTGATGTCAGGATCGGATGTCTGGGTTTGATTTCAGGATCCGTTGTCGGTTTTTGATCTCAGGATCTTATGACAGGATATATTTCCAATGAGTGCGCTGTGGAAGCGATTGATTCTCAACTGTTTAAAGAGGTAAAACTCTAGGATTCAAGGATACATGAAACCACAGTTGACCGAAGACTGCGCCAGGTACGATGTTAAATAAGACAACCTTTTCACTTCACAGTCAATTTTATGACAAATTATTTCAAAGTACAAGTATTTATATCATAAAATATGCTTATGCTCAAGATTAATTTCATGAATTTACATTGAATTTTAGTTAACTGATTATTGCGAATTTAAATTGGAGATATTACAATTTGATGCTGGATGATTTTATAATGAATTTTTATCTGATGTTTTTAATGGGAATATGAATTGGTTGATTTTACAAAGAATTTGATGCTGATGTGGCTGGTGCTGTTGGTATTGATATTGTTGAGTTGTTGTTAGTGCGAATGTAACTCGCAGGCTATTTTAGATTTCGGTCGAACATAAATCTGATAAGCGATTACATGGTGCAGACCAAAGAACATACAAGAATAGACAGTTGATATGAATGTATTTGTGCAAGTTCTGCTACTGAGAGGAGGTTTTAAATTTGATGTATGTAGTGGTAAAAATGCAGTGCACCCCTCTTAACTCTAACTATCGTCATTCCTCAATTCACTTAACTTCTCAAAATAACTGAAAATATACAATTTCTTTGATAATTTCTCATTGTCAATGAACCCTTAAGATCCACAAGTCGAAATATTCCAGTTGCGTTTAAATAAAAAAATTAATTCGACAAAATAAAAAATTGTTTTCTTCATTATTAAAGAAAGAAACACTACCTCTGTTTAATTAAAAGCATAAAGCCGTTAACTTAATTCGTTTAGCTGCATTTTTACCTATTTTGAAGATTTTTTTGAGATTATTGAAACTGTTGTTATATGTGAGAATACTGTAAAAACGTTGAATTTCTTAATCTTGGCCTCCTTCTGTTCCAAATTCTAATTTTTTTACTGTCCCCTGTGCACTTTCATTCGTTCATGGTCATGTATATTTAAACAAGCTTGGGGTATTACTGGGGCAGTCGGACCCCATTTTAATATAAATTAATTTTTATTAATTATTTTAGTTATGAGTAGTATAATATTATGGCAAATAATTATTATTCTACAGCTTAAGATTACTATGATGCGTTTACAGTGAACAGAAGTGTAAATGGAAAGCAATTGGATCAGATTTTACATTAAGAATAGTTAAATTTTTTTAAATGAACTTGTTAACATTTGAGTTGTAAATTCCAAATTAAATAATACAATTTTTTTTTTTGATTTATTATAACCTTTTCTTTTTGGAAGTTTCGCAGTTCTTTTTAAAATACAAATGAAGTGACCCCCTACTAAAAGTTTAATTTAAACGTAGCCCTGATTTTTTTCTCCGAATATTCGCTATTTTAGACAACATCCCAGCAGTGAAACCAACTAGTTAAAATACTAGTAAAACTCAGATTATATGTAAAATTCATATATATATATATATATATATATATATATATATATATATATATATATATATATATATATATATATATATATGTACATAATATAATAATATGTACTCGACATTAATTCAGCATGTTAATTCATGGTGCCGCATTTCCACTCTTCTTTGCGGACAGTTTGCGGATATTTTAAAACACGCGTTAACTTGAAGACTTATCTCTAAATTGAGGAATTACAAAAAGTGGTTGAAATTATAAAGAGAACTGTTTTTCTTCAAATTCCAATGTTTGTCTTTACTTCCTTTTTTATTAAATTGACAAGAATGAAAAAATTTAGTATACACGGCAATGAAGTGCCGCAGAAGTCAGTAACTACTTAACTTATAGATAAGTTTTGAACTAGTAAATTAACCACTTGATTTTTTACTATTAAATTTAGTAGTACATTTTGAAGACTACCTATAATTTTCACTACAGGGATATGGAACATTTTTACAACAAACACAATAAATTCACATACACTATACGTGTGACCAAAAAAAATGGTCGGAACGGTAAATAAATATGGAGGGAATTGAATGTGTTTTCTTAGTCTTCTTTGGTGCAGACGTTGAGATTGTCGAAAGCAGCGTAAGCAATGGAGATCAATGGTTCAGCCGAAGCATATCGAAGAAGGTACAAGCAATGATAAAGTCGCGCCTCAGCGACTATGAGATGATGCTACAATTTTACATTTTGCCGAAAATAACAGGAAGGAAGCCTGATAAATTTGTTGACATACCGCCATGGAAAATACAAAAAAAAAATGTGAAGCTGGCAGATACGGGATGACTTAACATTCCAGCGCGAGTGGATGTTTTGCTAGGCGCAGAAATCTTTTTAGAATTGCTGTCTGTGAGGCGAATAAAGCTGAGCGATGGCTTCCCACTATTGCAGAAAACGACACTAGGATGACTTGTATCATGCGGAACAAAAATGCATGAAGATGATCATCTCAAAGCTTAGTGAGCGAGTTAGTGCGAGCAGACGAGAAAAAACATCAGGTTAGTAGTTTGGTAGATCGTTTCTGGGAACTGGAGCAAATTTGGAACAAATCAACTTTTCTTACCGATGAAGAAGCAGAGTGCGAGCGCATATTTCAAAGGAGCGTAACTAGAGATGACAGTGGCTAAGTCATCGTAAAAATTCCATTCAAACATGTCGCCGAATTAGGCGAGTCTTTTTATGCAGCTGAACGGCGCCTTCTAGCGTTAGAGAGACTACAAATAAAGATCCAGTAACGAAAAAAGAGTATGCGAAGTCCATTGACGAGAATTTGCGGCTAGGACATGTCTGCCAAAATCTGCCAAATACCATTTGACTCGCATTTTAGGCGAGTCGTTTCTGACGCTTGAGAAACTGTTCCCTGTGGTTACAGAAATCGAGACAATACTTAACTCACGCCCAAGCAGTAATAACACCAGCCCATTTCCTGACAGGTGGGCCCCTTATTGGCATTGCGAAGTCAACCGTCGACAACGAAAATATTTCGCTTTTGAACCGCTGGATGCGACTGACGGCCACAAAACAACACTTTTGGCAGAGGTGGTCGTCCGAGTATTTGCATGAGTTGCAGCGAAAAGCGATGTGGACTGCGAAAAGGTGTAACTTAGCAGAAGGCGACTTAGTGTTGGTATCAGAGGAAAACCTGCCGCCTAAATTGTGGCTATTCTGAATAGTGACGAAAACCATAGCAGACGCAACACGTCAGGTGCGCGAGTTACGAACGCAAACACTTAACCCAACAACAATAAGTATAACACACTAAGGAAGTACAACACGCCATCCAACAAACAACATTATCAAATTCCAATAATTGAACAGACGCAAATTCTAATTCTTATTAAGACTATTATTTAAGTTATATTATATTTCAATTCTTATAAAAATCATCCAAGGCATGTTGACTTGAATTCCCATGAAAATGATCCAATCATGTTGAGTTCAATTCTTAGGAAATTCTTTAAATTCATATTAATTTGGATTCGCATTAAAAATATGCTTGCTTCATTTCTCATGAAATTCAGTACCAAAGGAGCGATATTTTAATATATAAATACATGTAAACTAAAATTTAAATTCATTATTAAACGAATTGTGAAGTTAAATAGTGTTGCTCTCATTACCAATACATAACTGGAGCAGTCGGTCCGGAGTGGTATACGGATCCTTCAGTGTAGTGTCCTTGCAAAAACATAAATGATAAAGACATCCAATTTCCCTTTTTAACATTTCTTCCAGCGAAATAGCAGGGAGGAAGACTTGTTTCTGATACTTCTATACATGTTCCTTGGAACTTAAATCAACATTTTCCGTATACATTTTTATGAACAATTTTGTATACGCAACATTATAATTATATATGTATGTACGATTATGTATGCTTATAAAAAAGCATTTGTTGTGGTATATTAATATATGTTATGATGGTGTATATTAATATAAATATGAAAATGTGCATGCACGTGTGCGTGACTTACAATTTTTAATTGGAATATACTCTTTGATTTTTTCAAATCAATAGAAGAAATATATAATTTCTATCAAAATTTCACATATATAGAATTATGGGATTTTTATATATTTTTAATATGTAAATTATATATACATATATTCATTCTTCCATTCATAAATTATTGTACGGTACCAAAAAATCTGCTTTCTATTGATTATGTCGACCACTGACACCAGGCAAACAGAAAAAGAAAATAGCATCACACTTCACATCATAAATTGAAAATTGAAATTATTCTTTAATTCCAAAAATATTACGTAATGGGGACAAATCTTCTTTGTTTGTTTGGGCATTTCGGTCGCTTCACAAGTCGCTACCTAACAGAAATATATATGTATAAACGTGCGTAAGCGTGCACTACATATTTCTTTGGTGCATTTAGTTCTCTTAGTGATCGCAGGCATTCGTATGGTATGCATGACTTTCATGATACATTACAGTTTTTAAGTGCCTACTCAGAATTATTGCGGGGGGATTCACTTTCCTTGCATATTCAGAATTAGTGCTGGGGATTCACTTTCCTTCAGATCTGATATTTTTAAGCACAATGAAAAAGTATAACATATCTTGTGGTGTGTGTACGAAGCAATATGCAGCGCTTTCCAAGCTTGAAAGTCAGCTAGAAGCGCGAAACCTTGCAAATATGTAAGCTTTCTTTAAGCGGGCTGCGATTTTGTGAGCTAGGGACCACTGAGGAATAGCATTGCAAACAATTTGAAAATAAAGAATAATTTCAACTTTTAAGTCTGCCACTGCTTTCCTTTTCTGTTCGCCTGGTATGAGTGGCCAACATACTCAATAGAAAAAGGACTGATTTTATTTATTTATTATTATTATAATTATAATAAACAAAACCTACAAAATCAATCAATCAAATAAAAATATTTGTGTCTGACCTACATTCTAGTAGAATAAATGTGTATATTCTCTCATACATATGTATTCATTAATCAAAAGCATACACCCATTGACAATATCAAACAAGAAGTGTGTGTTTATATGTATATTGTGTATGCTCTACAAATATATCTATCGTTAAATAATTGCATTTGTAATTTGGCTTTATATGCCCGAGTTTACAGGCGAGAGAAACAAACTTTTTAATAGAAAAAATACTTTAGTTTATATATTTATTTAATTTATATTTATTTCACTATTTTAAATATTTAAATTTTTGTTTAAAAAAGACTTTAAAAGAAGTTTGTTGCGATCCGCACCGTTGTTGAATGTAAACTAGTATGTAGATGTACATACAAGTGTCACCAGATCCAAGGTGAACAAAGTAAGAGTGGTCCGATATTACCGCTCATACACATGTGGCCTGATAGAGCAGTTACTTAATATTTATACATATGTATGTGTATGTAAATATGCTCCCTACTTTATTTCGTTACACACCCGCTAGGAACGTTGGCAACATTCTCCCCCTCGTAAGCAAGCACGTTGCGCTTTCCACAGTCGTTGGCCACGTCTAGGGTTGCTAGTTTCACTGCCGGCCGTTCCAGTAGGCCCCCTTGGGTCTTCACCGTCGCTCTTCGTACTTGCCCGTCTTTTGCTGTCACTACATCGACTACAATTCCTTTTGGCCATTGATTTCGTGGATGATTCTCGTCGACGATTATTACAACGTCACCAATCTTCAGTGGTGGCTGCTTCGCGAACCATTTTGTTTTCCTAGTTAGAGTTAGGCTGTACTCTTTAACCCATCTCTGCCAGAACCGATCGACGTAAATGCATGTGGTGCATATGTGGTGCTGCCGGTGGATTAAATTTCCATTTGATATTGTCAAATATAGCTTCGACTTTCGTGTAATTGATGTTCATGGATTCGTCTCGCAACAACCTTTCTGTTGCTCTAAAATTTGTGCCGTTATCGGTATAAATTTCTCTAGGTACATCGCGCCTGGAAATAAAGTTGCGGATACAAAGTAAGCAGGAGTTCATGTCAAGACTGTAGGCTATCTCTAGGTGTACTGCTCGGATGGTAAGGCAAATAAATATCACACCCCACCGTTTTTCCCGCCTTCTACCGACGACCACGCTCATCGGCCCAAAGTAGTCTATGCCCACATAGCTAAAGGGGCGTTCATAACTGGCCAGTCTAGCCGCTAGCAAGAGAGCCATTTGGGGAGACCGCGGCTTCGCGTTGTTATTCTGGCAGTATTGACAAAGTCTGCGAACTTTCCGGTAAAGGACTCGTAGCCTAGGTATGAAGAATTCCCCTCTTATTTCATTTACCACGGTACACGGTTTCATGGTGTTGCGAGTCAAGATACAACTACCTACGAGTAGTTGACTCGCGACACAACCCCAGTAGCCATTTACTATCGACCGGTTGTAGCTATAGTTAATATTACGCATATGAATTTCACAGGTGTTACAATTACACAGTGACACACAATCTAGGGCTAAAATGCACCATTTTGTATAAACTGGCTCATTGCCATAATTGTCAACACCTGTCTAATTGGAACACCTAAGTAGGTTA
Organism: Clusia tigrina; assembly: GCA_920105625.2. Taxonomy (NCBI): domain Eukaryota; kingdom Metazoa; phylum Arthropoda; class Insecta; order Diptera; family Clusiidae; genus Clusia; species Clusia tigrina. The sequence goes on from OV050030.1 coordinate 316,632,882, forward strand.
TAAAAATAATTATGTAACTAGAATTAAGAATATAAATAAGAGTGTTATTAAGAATAAAGCGAAGTTCTATATTTCTGAAAGCGAAACGTTGTGTGCTGTTTTTTACGCCGCAATCGGCAAGTATTTACAGGTGTCAGACAACTGCACCAGCCAACGCACGGAAATCGCAACAATTGGCGCAGCCGGTAGGATCCAACGTCGAGTGCCAGGAAAAGAGCACTCCTACGCGGGAATCCACCAACGGGAGACCACTTCGAAGCACCATTAGGATAACCAACTCAAAGGAGTTCAATGGAGGGAGCTAGGATATTGGTGAGTATGCTTATATTAGGATACTTTAGTATTTAAGTGCATTTTGTCGACGATTCTTCGGTGGCCGTGTGGGCGCTTTTGCGCCGGTCATGCAGAAGAAGCAGGATCGGGGCTGAATAGCCGCTGCCGTTAGGTGACACTAGGTTGATCCTCAAACAAATTTCCTCAAGTGTTACTAACCTCTATTGTATTGCGAACTTGTGTATACCGGTTGGTTTGGTTCGGAAATAACGTGCCACGGTATACGGTCATAATAGGGGATGGTGTGCTTCATGCTCGTGTCGCGGTATTAGAGTTTGATTCTCTTGTCCATGTCAAGGCCATGGGGGCGTTTGAACGCTTGCGAGTATTCGATTGGCAGCGTGTTTCGTGGCTATTTATTGGATTAGACATAGTACATGGGACTATCGAAGGAAGTGAAGGAGTTGCTGAAATCCCAGGAAGTGGTGGGCAAAGAGGTCCAGAGGTTGATTTCCAACTTCAGGAAGGACCGGAAGGATGCAAAAACGGTCAGTCAGAATGAGCATTCTGAAGGTGGCCAAAGTTGTGGAGAAGCTTGTGCCTATGTTTTCTGGCGTTGAGATTTACGATCTCAGGACGGAAATCAGGAGGTTCAAGGAAGGATGCGAGCTTGCCCAACAAAGTCTTCCGGGAGCGGATGTTAAACACTTGATAAGATGCATAAGACAGAGAACAACAGGGGACGCGTTTGATTTGTTGGCGCATAGCCCGGTGGACAACCTGACTGATTTATATGCTCTCCTGGACAGGACATACTTGAAACAAAAATCGTACGACGTACTCTTAAGAGAGATCCATTAGTCTACTCAGAAGTCTGGAGAGGCATTGAGAGCCTGGGGCCGTAGGCTCTAGTAACTGGGGAGTGCAGCGAGTGCAGAAGCAAACAGGCAATTCCCTGAAAGTGTGTCGGTATACAAATCGCAAATAGAGAGGGCCATGGTGACGGTGGTCAAGGTCGGTTTAGTAAACAGGGACTTGGCCAATTACACGCTAAGTCTGACACAACGATCAATGGCAGATTTGATAGAAGCAGTTACGTCTGCAGAGGTGGCCATTCAGCAAAGTGCCACGACGGGGGGCATATGCTGGACGAGTGCACCCGCTGGTTCGAGTGTCCCGCGACAAGAATTGGGGGGTAATGAGAAAAGGGGAATGGACCATAGAGATCGACGACCGGCTGTAGAGGTCGCATGCTCATTTTGTAAATGGCACGGGCATTTCTGGGATGAGTGTCGGACGAGGAGGAATACTCCGTTTTGTGCGGATTGCGGTAATTATGGACACCAAAGAGGGATGAATTGTCCAAGGAATGCAGCAAAGTACCATTGCCAGTCAGCAGAGACCCGTGTTGCCTCGTGGAAACCGCACATGGCAGCAGAACACGGGCGGTACTAGTAATAACCATCATACCTATGGTTCGCAGCAAAACCAATCATACGATGCAAGGAACGAACGGAAAGGAAGTCGCCAACCGACCTGTACATGGTGTGGGCGCATTGACCATATGGCAGAGAACTGTTTCGCGAGGAACAGCAACAGGCAGAATCAGGGAAACCGATAGGGGGCCAACCTCAGTCTAGAGGTTGGAAACCCCAGAACACTGCTAATATACAGGCACCAAACGTGGTTTTCACATCAGCGACAGTCGAGAGGCCACAAACTCCGAAGATACAGGATACAGCACTCTTAGGGACAATAAATTTCTTTTGTCTATTGCTAAGCCTGTTTGGGGTAATTCGCCAGAGAGCAGTGGGTCAGGAACTACCTCCCTGGTATATTAATATATATAGGAACAAATTTTAATAATATTAGTGAAAGATGCAGACAGGTAATTCAGCCGGCCAGGGGCATGGCAGCAGGTTTAAAAAACTGCATGGGGAAGATGAATGATAGTACGGCAAATTTTAAATCGTGTTTAAGTATACTTTTTGGTAGCACCGCTAGGTTTATGAGAGATATGTGTAGAGATCCTCCGCGATGTAAACATTTTTTGGCTAACAATTTCAACAGTCAGTCTACCTACACGGATGATTGTTATGTGGTCATTCCGTGCAAGTCAGCAAAAGCAGGTCATCTGGTATTATTGCTGGACACAGGTGCGGACACCAGTCTAATAAAGGCTGAATCCATGAGCTCATTTCCCAATGTACAAACGTGCAGAATAAGCAGTTTAAGCGGGGCATTTGGCGGAAGTGTTAAAACCCTTTGCCTAGTGAAACTCGATATTCACCGCACTGAGAATTTGGAATGGGAATTCCACATTATCCAGACCCAAGACGGTATCCCGGCAGATGGAATACTCGGAAGAGATAATTTGTGGAATTGCTCTATAATAGATACAGTACGTAAACGCTTATCCGTATGCAATGGGAACGGGAAAACTGTGAAAAATTTTAGAATTTGGCAAGGCACAGTATTGGAAGGAACCAGAGTAGAACATGGAGAGACAGTTTAAGCAGGGAGCAGGAAAGTCAATCAGAAGGCATAGCGAAGGCTAGGGCAACAACTGTAAAGAAGGTAAGCATACCTGTGAAAGAGGGTTTAACAATAGTAAACAGGCAAAGAAATAACCACCCTGGGTTCGAGCTACATAGGGTTATACAAAGCAGTAAAGGAAATTTTTGTCGATATTGAACGGTTGCAGGCTGGCATGAAATCGATAAATGAGAAAACTGCGGAAGCCTTGAGCAATTTGGCGGAACTCGTTAATCTGGAGAATTTTATTTCAGAAGAGCTTGTGAACCTGCAAGGACGTCAGCAAATTGAAATGGCAGTCGTGGATGATTTGTTGCATGGGAAGTTATAACTTCCACCGAAGCCCTACTTAAAGCAGCTCCCAAGACTTTGGGTGGCATATACTGGTATTTGGAGAAGCCCGAACAGCTGTACGAGTTAGCAACGGTACGAGCAGCGAAGTCAAAAGCGGGGTATCTGGTGGTCATAAAAATACCACTTCCTCTTCCTGATGCATATGCGCTATACAAGATATATCCCGTACCTAAAGCGTTAAACGGTAACTGGAGCATAGTACCGAAGACACTATATGACTACATCACAGAGTGTCGAGTGCATGATAATTATATTGGACTAACATCGGAGGGCATTAAGTCTTGTATAATGGTGGATATTTCACAGCGTATGTGTCCACATCCGGGGAAAGCCCTTACAAGGGAAAGCAAATCTTGTGAAGTACAGGCATTGAAACGAGCAAGATAAGTGCGAGCATGTAGTAGTCTCGGCTACGGGAGGATTGTTGGTAGTGATAGAATCACCAAACCGCTGGCTTTACCATTTTGATGAGACAATTTTTATGTCTGCAGTGTGCCAAGCAAGATCGACAAGACTAGATCTGCAGGGGACGGGATTCCTGCACATAGGCGAAGACGGTCGGTTGATTGGGAAAGAGATGGTGCTGGTGCATAGAGCACAGAAGAACCAGCATTACGATTTTTCACCAGCAAGTATGGGAACTAGAGGGATGGCGGCCAACGTTAACAACTTTGTACCAATGACGATACAAGCAATACCCCACGGAGATCTGCGGAAGATTCTAGCGACTAACGGCAAGTCAATTAACGAGTTAATGAGGGAAACGGAGAAAGAGCAGAAGTTGTTGAACCTTAAAACATCGTACGATATAACGCATTCCTCGTTGGAAAAGGGAGGGGCCGCCGCGATCACAACACTGGCAATGATCGTTGCAGTAATCTCATATATATTCTGCCAGTTAAGGAAGCGAGTCAAATACCCACAACGAGAACCACAACCAACGCCGCAGGTAGCAGAGATTGCAGTGTAGAGTAGCGTAGGCTAAGCAAACCAGATGTTAGAGTTAAGAATATACAAAATGCTTGAGAAAAAAAAAATAAATAAAAAGGAAGAGAAAATGAACCAAGAAAAAAGAAAATAATCTATATATATAAAAATGAATTGCTGTTCGTTAGTCTCGCTAAAACTCGAGAACGGATGGACCGATTTGGCTAATTTTGGTCTTGAATTATTTGTGGAAGTCCAGAGAAGGTTTAAAAGGTGAATAAAATCCGATAGGTGGCGCTGTTGTCTATATATATAAAAATGAATTGCTGTTCGTTAGTCTCGCTAAAACTCGAGAACGGATGGACCGATTTGGCTAATTTTGGTCTTGAATTATTTGTGGAAGTCCAGAGAAGGTTTAAAAGGTGAATAAGATCCGATAGGTGGCGCTGTTGTCGAAATTTAAATTTTTTTATTTCGGTGCCTCCTAGAGGTGTCAAATGTATGACCAACCCTCAACATTTTTGCAATCCCAACATTTTCTCAGAACATATCTACCCTCTATCTTCAACCCTTAGGGTGGTCCCCATACAAAAGTAATTTTTTTTAGAGCTATTCCAATGAATTGCATATTCAAGGGCGCGGGTGTGGATTTATATCGAAAATCTAAATGAATTGACCAATTTAAGTGAAATTCAGAATGTATGTTAGGGTGGTCCCCATACATTTTTTTTTAATAACTACCTTTCAGATTATTTTTATTTTTATGTACATTGATAAATCTTAAGTTTTGTCACAAATTAAATTTCTGAACGCAACCATAAAATTTGACATTTGACAACCAACTAATATGTTGATCCGTCCTCTATGTTAAGATTCATATAAATATAATTCTATAAAATATAAATGTTAAGATTCATGTCGATATAGATTAAAGCATTTGTGAAATTATGTGCAGCTAAGTACTGCTATCAAACTGATTACACCTATTGACATCACTGACACACTTACACAAATAACTAAGATGTAGACATCACTGCATGTAAGCTGGATGGAAAATAACTAAGATGTAGACATCACTGCATGTAAGCTGGATGGAAAATAATTAAGATGTAGACATCACTGGATGAAGAAAACAACAACTTGGGCAGCCAAAGGCGACAACGTATACTAAGTGTTTTTGCTCGATTCATTATCAAGAAATCAAGATACGCATACCCAGTATCATCAACTGTAATCTTCTATATATATAAAAATGAATGTTTGTGTGTATGTCCTTTATAGAATCGTAAACTATGCATTTGATCATGTGATCATCTTCAGCAAAGTTGTTGTGCATGAGCCCACGAAGGTTTCTCAGTTTGTACCGGTCCAATTGGACAAAGGGGCGTGGTACCTCCAATACAAATCACAAATTAAAAATCCATTATTTCTGCTCCGGTTAACAGCATGTGAACAAAATTTGGTACGTCGATTAATTGTACATATTCTAAGTGCTGTTGCAAATATGGGCGGGATTGGACAAAGAGGCGTAGTACCTCCCATACAAATCACAAATAAAAAAGCCAGTATTTCTGCTCCGGTTAACAGTATTTGAACAATATTTGGTATATAGGTTTAGTGTACACATTCTAAGTGCTGCTGCAAATATGGGCGGGATTGGACGAAGGGGAGTGGTACCTCCCATACAAATCACAAATTAAAAATCGTTTATACCTGCTCTATGTGGCTTGCTCACGCGTCGGAAAACCTTCTATTTAATCGTTTACGCACCAGCTGGAAAAACAAGAAATATTGTGTATCCCACAGCACTTCAATAAATATAAAATTGTAACGAAACGCTGCAATGTCACAATTTTTTCAAAATGAACAAAATCAATAAAAGGTATCAAAATGAATTGAATATTTGTATAATGTCCTTCCTTCAAATTTATTTATTTAAACTACTCATCCGATTTCAAAAATTCTTTGACCAGCTGAATGCTACACCCCCCTACAATTCAGGGGTAGCGAAGCGCACCGGGTACAGCTAGTTATTTATAATTTGTAGCTCGTAATAATTATGATTTGTTGTCCATATACACAGTTTCCTAACACTGCGGCCACACGATCAATTTCTTGACTATCAAGTCGCAACACACATACTTTTTACAAACTCATACATATTTTTAGAACTTGATCGTCGACTTGATTATCAATTTATGTTTCAAGACGAGAATCAATTCGGCTTTCAATTATCTGTCAGCTGTTTCTTGTGGGTACTGAGTAATAAAGGAAAACCCAGATTAAATTAAAAAATAAAATGTATCAACCTGTTTTTAAAATAAATGCAATAAAATAAATATATATATAATATATTATTATTATTATTAAACAGTTTATTACATAATACAGTTTATTACATAATACAATTATTATTTTTATATATAAAATAATATATAATAAATGTATGATAAATAAAATATTTTATTATACATACATATGTGACGACGGCATTTGGAAAATAAATTGAATACCATCTTGCCAATCAAGTTGAATGCAGCCTACGTCACAAAGGCAACTTGAACAGGTACTTGACAGACAATACGTGTGAGAACTTGATGGGCAAGAAATTGATCGTGTGGCCGCAGTGTAACCATATTCGCAGTAAATAGGACATTTTTATTTAGGAACATTTAATATTAAATATTTCTATTTAAATGTTGGATATTAATAAAAATTTGAATGAAAATTAGTTGTAATTATATTACAATAATTAAATTCCTATTTGATAGGGTTTTTTAGGCTAGGCAATTAAATGGTAGCTTATTTTCAATTCCTCTTCACTGCACACCTCCAATACTTTTTTCATATCCGTGCTGTAATTTTTTTCCCTTTCCAATAGATATAATGACAAAATTTTCATATCATCATACTTTAATTCAGTGCGGGCAAAGTCTTTTATCTTCTGTGTATCTTTTCTTTGATTAGTGATGAAGCTTTTCTTTGTATATTTTATTGCATTTAACAGAATTTTTTCTTGTTTTTTGTTTGTGAACATGCCTCCTGCGGCAACTGATAATAAGTAGAATCATTTTGCATTAAGCACTGTATGCAGCTCTCAAGAAAAAAAGCATATATTTCTTGTGCGTGAGAACGTAGTAGTCAAGAAAATTTGACATTTGAAAGCCCATGGCCGTATTGACATTTCATTTTTTATTATTAAATAAACGTCCAATAGAAAATTTTTTTCCAGAATTTATTTACTTTCGTTCAGGCAGCTGTCACTTTTTCCCCGCGTTAAAGAAGAAACTCGTAAGTAGTTCTCCTTTAAATATATTTTCGGATTACCAAGTATTGTGGTGGCAGATCCTAACATAGTGTCTCGACTAACTATAATTCATGGCTATGTTCATGTCTTAACCCTACGTCTCCACGGGCAATTTTTGATGGCATGCCATTGGCAATTTCAAGGAAATTGCCAATGGAGACTGCAAATTGCTTCAAGTTGGCAATTTATGTTATGAAATATTTTTATGCCATAAATTGCCAACGTGCTGTGTTGCAATCAGTTGTCATTTTGTTTGTTTGACAGCGATTTTTCATTTTTTCGCGACGCTCACAGTGGCAGCATCGTAGGACATTTTCGTTGTACTGCATCTATTAAATTAATAAAAACGCTAAAATGGATGGAGGCTGTGCATTTCCCTTCTTTGTAAAAAAGGATTCACCCAGAATGTCGCCTTCCATCTTTTTTCCTTTTCATCGCATAAATCAAGCAATTTTTTTAATGCATCATGAGCGTGGGCGCAGCGAAGTAGTTTGCTTGACGACATTTTCAAAATGACGATGGCATAACATCGCAATGCCCACCATTAAAATATCGCCAACCTTTGCAATCAAATTTGACAGATGTTATGCCATCAAAAATTGCCCGTGGAGACGTGGGGTAACATCAAAATGTAAGGTGGACACCACATATGTTACTGTCATACCAAAAAAATTAAACATTATGTCAAGACAGCAAGCAGTGCTGCTAGAAACTCAGACATAAATTTGAAGTTTCACGCGAATTGATCGTTTTTCTTTTTAACAATGGCGCAAATTAAATTTAATAGAAGTGAAACAATTAATTTTATAAATTTTTATCGGGAATGTGAATGTTTGTGGAATTTTAAAAATGATAAATATAAAAGAACTGAATTTAAGAACTGATAAATTAAAAAGAAAAGCATGGGAGGAAATGGGAAAAAAATTTAACTGCATGCCAGACGAAGCAAAAAAGAAAATAAAGTATCTTCGCTCCGCCTATGTTGCAGAAAAAAAAAAATTGAGGATTCGAAAAGAAGTGGTTCGTCTGGAGACATATACGAAACATTACTTTTCTATTTTAATGAATTCAGGTACCTAGACGGAACAATAGTTTTAAGGAAACGATGCTCAAATTTCGAAGAGGTTTTTATATATTTTTTTGTATATTATAAATAATTTACTAAAATAACAAATTTTACAGACCAGTGGTAGTAGCGTGAGCTTGGCACAAAAGGATATAACAGTAACAACTGATCCGAAAAAATAGTCTCCTTTACCAAAGTGAGAGCAAGACGCAAAACGAACGGAGAAGCCCGAAGATAGTTCGAAAAGATTGGATGCGGCTATAGATGCAATAGATAAGTTCGCTGTTCGGAATCCGTCTCCTCCGCCTGAAGCAGATAATATGTTTACTTTGTTTGGAAGAAGCATTGGTGTACAGCTGGAAAACCTGCCACCAGTACATACATCAATTGCGATGGATGAATTACAGCAAATTATAAGTAAACACACTATTTCTGAGTTGCAGCTAAAGTATTCGGAGAGGGTGGAAATGGTTGATGACGAATTTATTGTGCCGTACACTTCTTATTGTGATACACAGTCTTACAGCGAGGATATACATTTTGCTCCAGAGTCGTCAAGCTCTTTTCAGACCCCATCATCTGACAAACTGCGCACTGCTATGTATGATGCAAATATTTGCGAAGATGTAAACATTTGCGAAGATGCAAACATTTCCGAAGATGCAAACATATTTGATTAAGTGAGTTCATGAAAGTATTTGTAAAACACATAAGCATATTTCTATTCTTTTTCATTTTATTAGTGACAATGGAGACCATCATCAGTAAATAAATAATAGCGGTATTCACGATGTATGTTAGGGTGGTCCCCATACATTTTTTTTTAATAACTACCTTTCAGATTATTTTTATTTTTATGTACATAAATCTTAAGTTTTGTCACAAATTAAATTACTGAACGCAACCATAAAATTTGACATTTGACAACCAAGATCCGTCCTCTATGTTAAGATTCATATAAATATAATTCTATAAAATATACACTTACACAAATAACTAAAATGTAGACATCACTGCATATAAGCTGGATGGAAAATAACTAAGATGTAGACATCACTGCATGTAAGCTGGATGGAAAATAATTAAGATGTAGACATCACTGGATGAAGAAAACAACAACTTGGGCAGCCAAAGGCGACAACGTATACTAAGTGTTTTTGCTCGATTCATTATCAAGAAATCAAGATACGCATACCCAGTATCATCAACTGTAATCTTCTATATATATAAAAATGAATGTTTGTGTGTATGTCCTTTATAGAATCGTAAACTATGCATTTGATCATGTGATCATCTTCAGCAAAGTTGTTGTGCATGAGCCCACGAAGGTTTCTCAGTTTGTACCGGTCCAATTGGACAAAGGGGCGTGGTACCTCCAATACAAATCACAAATTAAAAATCCATTATTTCTGCTCCGGTTAACAGCATGTGAACAAAATTTGGTACGTCGATTAATTGTACATATTCTAAGTGCTGTTGCAAATATGGGCGGGATTGGACAAAGAGGCGTAGTACCTCCCATACAAATCACAAATAAAAAAGCCAGTATTTCTGCTCCGGTTAACAGTATTTGAACAATATTTGGTATATAGGTTTAGTGTACACATTCTAAGTGCTGCTGCAAATATGGGCGGGATTGGACGAAGGGGAGTGGTACCTCCCATACAAATCACAAATTAAAAATCGTTTATACCTGCTCTATGTGGCTTGCTCACGCGTCGGAAAACCTTCTATTTAATCGTTTACGCACCAGCTGGAAAAACAAGAAATATTGTGTATCCCACAGCACTTCAATAAATATAAAATTGTAACGAAACGCTGCAATGTCACAATTTTTTCAAAATGAACAAAATCAATAAAAGGTATCAAAATGAATTGAATATTTGTATAATGTCCTTCCTTCAAATTTATTTATTTAAACTACTCATCCGATTTCAAAAATTCTTTGACCAGCTGAATGCTACACCCCCCTACAATTCAGGGGTAGCGAAGCGCACCGGGTACAGCTAGTTATTTATAATTTGTAGCTCGTAATAATTATGATTTGTTGTCCATATACACAGTTTCCTAACACTGCGGCCACACGATCAATTTCTTGACTATCAAGTCGCAACACACATACTTTTTACAAACTCATACATATTTTTAGAACTTGATCGTCGACTTGATTATCAATTTATGTTTCAAGACGAGAATCAATTCGGCTTTCAATTATCTGTCAGCTGTTTCTTGTGGGTACTGAGTAATAAAGGAAAACCCAGATTAAATTAAAAAATAAAATGTATCAACCTGTTTTTAAAATAAATGCAATAAAATAAATATATATATAATATATTATTATTATTATTAAACAGTTTATTACATAATACAGTTTATTACATAATACAATTATTATTTTTATATATAAAATAATATATAATAAATGTATGATAAATAAAATATTTTATTATACATACATATGTGACGACGGCATTTGGAAAATAAATTGAATACCATCTTGCCAATCAAGTTGAATGCAGCCTACGTCACAAAGGCAACTTGAACAGGTACTTGACAGACAATACGTGTGAGAACTTGATGGGCAAGAAATTGATCGTGTGGCCGCAGTGTAACCATATTCGCAGTAAATAGGACATTTTTATTTAGGAACATTTAATATTAAATATTTCTATTTAAATGTTGGATATTAATAAAAATTTGAATGAAAATTAGTTGTAATTATATTACAATAATTAAATTCCTATTTGATAGGGTTTTTTAGGCTAGGCAATTAAATGGTAGCTTATTTTCAATTCCTCTTCACTGCACACCTCCAATACTTTTTTCATATCCGTGCTGTAATTTTTTTCCCTTTCCAATAGATATAATGACAAAATTTTCATATCATCATACTTTAATTCAGTGCGGGCAAAGTCTTTTATCTTCTGTGTATCTTTTCTTTGATTAGTGATGAAGCTTTTCTTTGTATATTTTATTGCATTTAACAGAATTTTTTCTTGTTTTTTGTTTGTGAACATGCCCCCTGCGGCAACTGATAATAAGTAGAATAATTTTGCATTAAGCACTGTATGCAGCTCTCAAGAAAAAAAGCATATATTTCTTGTGCGTGAGAACGTAGTAGTCAAGAAAATTTGACATTTGAAAGCCCATGGCCGTATTGACATTTCATTTTTTATTATTAAATAAACGTCCAATAGAAAATTTTTTTCCAGAATTTATTTACTTTCGTTCAGGCAGCTGTCACTTTTTCCCCGCGTTAAAGAAGAAACTCGTAAGTAGTTCTCCTTTAAATATATTTTCGGATTACCAAGTATTGTGGTGGCAGATCCTAACATAGTGTCTCGACTAACTATAATTCATGGCTATGTTCATGTCTTAACCCTACGTCTCCACGGGCAATTTTTGATGGCATGCCATTGGCAATTTCAAGGAAATTGCCAATGGAGACTGCAAATTGCTTCAAGTTGGCAATTTATGTTATGAAATATTTTTATGCCATAAATTGCCAACGTGCTGTGTTGCAATCAGTTGTCATTTTGTTTGTTTGACAGCGATTTTTCATTTTTTCGCGACGCTCACAGTGGCAGCATCGTAGGACATTTTCGTTGTACTGCATCTATTAAATTAATAAAAACGCTAAAATGGATGGAGGCTGTGCATTTCCCTTCTTTGTAAAAAAGGATTCACCCAGAATGTCGCCTTCCATCTTTTTTCCTTTTCATCGCATAAATCAAGCAATTTTTTTAATGCATCATGAGCGTGGGCGCAGCGAAGTAGTTTGCTTGACGACATTTTCAAAATGACGATGGCATAACATCGCAATGCCCACCATTAAAATATCGCCAACCTTTGCAATCAAATTTGACAGATGTTATGCCATCAAAAATTGCCCGTGGAGACGTGGGGTAACATCAAAATGTAAGGTGGACACCACATATGTTACTGTCATACCAAAAAAATTAAACATTATGTCAAGACAGCAAGCAGTGCTGCTAGAAACTCAGACATAAATTTGAAGTTTCACGCGAATTGATCGTTTTTCTTTTTAACAATGGCGCAAATTAAATTTAATAGAAGTGAAACAATTAATTTTATAAATTTTTATCGGGAATGTGAATGTTTATGGAATTTTAAAAATGATAAATATAAAAGAACTGAATTTAAGAACTGATAAATTAAAAAGAAAAGCATGGGAGGAAATGGGAAAAAAATTTAACTGCATGCCAGACGAAGCAAAAAAGAAAATAAAGTATCTTCGCTCCGCCTATGTTGCAGAAAAAAAAAAAATTGAGGATTCGAAAAGAAGTGGTTCGTCTGGAGACATATACGAAACATTACTTTTCTATTTTAATGAATTCAGGTACCTAGACGGAACAATAGTTTTAAGGAAACGATGCTCAAATTTCGAAGAGGTTTTTATATATTTTTTTGTATATTATAAATAATTTACTAAAATAACAAATTTTACAGACCAGTGGTAGTAGCGTGAGCTTGGCACAAAAGGATATAACAGTAACAACTGATCCGAAAAAATAGTCTCCTTTACCAAAGTGAGAGCAAGACGCAAAACGAACGGAGAAGCCCGAAGATAGTTCGAAAAGATTGGATGCGGCTATAGATGCAATAGATAAGTTCGCTGTTCGGAATCCGTCTCCTCCGCCTGAAGCAGATAATATGTTTACTTTGTTTGGAAGAAGCATTGGTGTACAGCTGGAAAACCTGCCACCAGTACATACATCAATTGCGATGGATGAATTACAGCAAATTATAAGTAAACACACTATTTCTGAGTTGCAGCTAAAGTATTCGGAGAGGGTGGAAATGGTTGATGACGAATTTATTGTGCCGTACACTTCTTATTGTGATACACAGTCTTACAGCGAGGATATACATTTTGCTCCAGAGTCGTCAAGCTCTTTTCAGACCCCATCATCTGACAAACTGCGCACTGCTATGTATGATGCAAATATTTGCGAAGATGTAAACATTTGCGAAGATGCAAACATTTCCGAAGATGCAAACATATTTGATTAAGTGAGTTCATGAAAGTATTTGTAAAACACATAAGCATATTTCTATTCTTTTTCATTTTATTAGTGACAATGGAGACCATCATCAGTAAATAAATAATAGCGGTATTCACGATGTATGTTAGGGTGGTCCCCATACATTTTTTTTTAATAACTACCTTTCAGATTATTTTTATTTTTATGTACATAAATCTTAAGTTTTGTCACAAATTAAATTACTGAACGCAACCATAAAATTTGACATTTGACAACCAACTAATATGTCGATCCGTCCTCTATGTTAAGATTCATATAAATATAATTCTATAAAATATACACTTACACAAATAACTAAAATGTAGACATCACTGCATGTAAGCTGGATGGAAAATAACTAAGATGTAGACATCACTGCATGTAAGCTGGATGGAAAATAACTAAGATGTAGACATCACTGGATGAAGAAAACCACAACTTGGGCAGCCAAAGGCGACAACGTATACTAAGTGTTTTTGCTCGATTCATTATCAAGAAATCAAGATACGCATACCCAGTATCATCAACTGTAATCTTCTATATATATAAAAATGAATGCTTGTGTGTATGTCCTTTATTCTATAAATCGTAAACTATGCATTTGATCATGTGATCATCTTCAGCAAAGTTGTTGTGCATGAGCCCACGAAGGTTTCTCAGTTTGTACCGGTCCAATTGGACAAAGGGGCGTGGTACCTCCAATACAAATCACAAATTAAAAATCCATTATTTCTGCTCCGGTTAACAGCATGTGAACAAAATTTGGTACGTCGATTAATTGTACATATTCTAAGTGCTGTTGCAAATATGGGCGGGATTGGACAAAGGGGCGTAGTACCTCCCATACAAATCACAAATTAAAAAGCCAGTATTTCTGCTCCGGTTAACAGTATTTGAACAATATTTGGTATATAGGTTTAGTGTACACATTCTAAGTGCTGCTGCAAATATGGGCGGGATTGGACGAAGGGGAGTGGTACCTCCCATACAAATCACAAATTAAAAATCGTTTATACCTGCTCTATGTGGCTTGCTCACGCGTCGGAAAACCTTCTATTTAATCGTTTACGCACCAGCTGGAAAAACAAGAAATATTGTGTATCCCACAGCACTTCAATAAATATAAAATTGTAACGAAACGCTGCAATGTCACAATTTTTTCAAAATGAACAAAATCAATAAAATGTATCAAAATGAATTGAATATTTGTATAATGTCCTTCCTTCAAATTTATTTATTTAAACTACTCATCCGATTTCAAAACTTCTTTGACCAGCTGAATGCTACACCCCCCCTACAATTCAAGCGCACCGGGTACAGCTAGTATATATATATATATATATATATATATATATATATATAATATATATATATATATATATATATTTATATATATATATATAATATATATATATATATAATATATATATATATATATATATATATATATATATATATATATATATATATATATATATATATATATATATATATATATATATATATATATATATATATATATATATATATATATATATATATATATATATATATATATATATATATATATATATATATATATATATATATATATATATATATATATATATATATATATATATATATATATATATATTATATATATACATATATATATACATATATATATATATATATATATATATATATATATATATATATATATATATATATATATATATATATATATATATATATATATGTATATATATATATATATATATATATAAATATATATACATATATATATACATATATATATATATATATATATATATATATATATATATATATATATATATATATATATATATATATATATATATATATATGTATATATATATATATATATATATATATATATATATATATATATATATATATATATATATATATATATATATATATATATATATACTAGCTGTACTACCTTCTAAAATTGTATATCCTACTACAATACTTTATATGTATACATTTACTATATATTTTTTTTCTGATAACCTACTACAATATTTTATATGTATATTTATATTCTTATTTATGTTTTTTTTTATTTTTTATTATATATATATATATATATATATATATATATATATATATATATATATATATATATATATATATATATATATATATATATAATAAAAAATAAAAAAAAACATAAATAAGAATATAAATATACATATAAAATATTGTAGTAGGTTATCAGAAAAAAAAAATATAGTAAATGTATACATATAAAGTATTGTAGTAGGATATACAATTTTAGAAGGTAGCTACACTACCTTCTTCCAGAAAGAGGGGAGGACTGTTGCGAGTCAAGATACGACTACCTACGAGTAGTTGACTCGCGACACAACCTCAGTAGCCATTTACTATCGACCGGTTGTAGCTATAGTTAATATTACGCATATGAATTTCACAGGTGTTACAATTACACAGTGACACACAATCTAGGGCTAAAATGCACCATTGGCATTTTGTATAAACTGGCTCATTGCCGTAATTTATTTGGTCAACACCTGTGTAATTGGAACACCTAAGTAGGTTATAAAAATAATTATGTAACTAGAATTAAGAATATAAATAAGAGTGTTATTAAGAATAAATCGAAGTTGTATATTTCTGAAAGCGAAACGTTGTGTGCTGTTTTTTACGCCGCAATCGGCAAGTATTTACAGCTGTCAGACAACTGCAGGACGCATTGCACCAGCCAACGCACGGAAAACGCAAAAATGGGAAAGGTGATGATATCTATCGTGTGCAGCTCTAACGATCAAGAAAGTTACGGGATGATTATTAGGTATCACGATCAAATCGCGCGTGCTCAGAAATTCTGCTCTACTCCTTAAATGTATAGTATCCAGCTCATCTGAAAACATGTTAAACGCTATTAGTTTACTACTCTTTTCAATGCTCTTACCATTTTTCAAATTGAATATGTCATGGGATTTCTCGCTCATTTGTGCCTGCCTGATGAGTATCGTCTTTGCTGATTGTACAATTTCGAAGGTAAACTTCGTGAGCTGCATCAAGGTCGCCGGCATATTGCGAATTGAAAAGCAAGTTATGAATTTTTTAAGTATTTGGTTTAGAAAAATTGCTTTTGAAGTACAAAACATGTATGATACATTGTAAATTAAAAGTACGAAAACTTTTGGTATGCAATGTATTCTTTGCTGTATTTTACATATTATTGTAACAGTAAATCTTTTGCTAATTTTACATATTATAGTAACAGTAAAAGACATTATTATTAAAAAAGCTAAGAATAAGAAGACTTGAAATTGAGAAAGCAATAAAGTCGGTCGCAACCACCTAAATACAATAAGGTTTAAAGAATTTTCTTTCTTAATAATTAGTAGTGTGATTAATATTTTTTTTTTATATTTAGGGAACGCAAAAACGATTGCGTCCTAATACTAAGCATGTTTTTTGCAGAGCACAACGTAGCTTACAAATAGTAGACCACCTCATACCGCTTTTAAAAGTAATTATTTCAGATAAAGGAATCCCAACGTGGTCGTAGAAATGCACCAATATAATACAAAACAGGAGAAAGAACATTTAATGAAAATGTAATTTAGTAACGAAAAAAGCGTATGCGGAGTTCATTAACGAGAATTTGCGGCTAGGACATATGGAAAAAGTAGACACATTGGATGTCGACAAGCTGAAGTGTTTTTCGCTGCACCAACATGTGCTTCGTCTGGAGTTGCAGTTGTAAAATTAGCAGCGACTTATGTCTGAACGACGTGATGATGAAGGGGTCTGTAGTGCAAGATGACTTACTGTCCATCATGCTGTGCTTTCGATGTTACGATGTTGCGTTAACTGCCGACCTGACGAAAATGGATCGTCAGGCGGGGTGGCTTATGGAAGAAGAGCTATCAGGCGATTGTGTGGAGACGATCTAGTGAGGAGAAAATGGAGGCGCGCCGGCTGCTAATGATCACATATTGAACTGAATCAGCTACACACGCTGCTTAAAACAGTTGAGCAAAGATAATGCTAACATGTTTTCATTGGCATCGCAGAAAATGCAGTCCGAATTTTATATGGATGATTTCATTAATGGAGCTGATACCGAAGAAGAGTTATTTGAAATCTACGGGGACGTGTCAACCTTCACAAACTCCCCAAATTTTACGCTACGCAAGTTGCATTCAAACAATAACAGTTTCCTGCGGCAGGTGCCAGAAGCCGAAAAAAAGCTGCGTGTTAACGATACCGACATCATCAAAACGCTTGGCATTATTTGTTAGTCAGCATCGGACTTATTCAGGTATGTTTGGCCAGATATATTGTTGTATTGTCGGAAATGTCGACTTTGTTTGATTCCCTTGGACTACTGAAATCGGTCATAGTAAAGGCGAAGATTTGCCTGCAAGACCTGTGGATTCAAAATGTAGCTTGGGATGAGTCATTACCCATGCAGCACCACAGACAATGGACTGAGTTTCGTAACAAGTTGAAAGCGATGCAAGAGGTCAAGGTTACGAGTCATATTTTAAGCGCAAAAAACTTCGCAAGAAAAGAAATGCACGGGTTCGCTGATGCTTCATAGCGGGCCTACGGCTGCTGCCTCTACTCGCGCTCAATCGACGATGATAATGAGGTCTTTCTGAGCTGAGTTACTAGGGCTGTTTATATGGAGGTGGTCTCTGACTTGTCGTCCAAGGGGTTTATCGCAGCACTCAAGCGGTTTTTCGGAAGCCGAGGCTTGTGCACAGTTTTTCTGCGACAACGGCACAAATTTTGTAGGTGCTCGCCGTGAGCTGAAAGAGTTCATGGAAGCCTTTCACGAGCAGCAGTTACAAGGCGAAATATCGCAGTTTTGTGTCATCAGCAACATTGACTTTCGCCACATACCGGCGCGCTCCCACACTTTGGGGGACTGTGGGTGGCGGGGGTAAAATCTGCCAAATACCATTTGACTCGCATTTTAGGCGAGGCGTTTCTGACGCTTGAGAAACTGTTCCCTGTGGTTACAGAAATCGAGACAATACTAAACTCACGCCCAAGCAGTAATAACACCAGCCCATTTCCTGACAGGTGGGCCTCTTCGTAAACGAAAATATTTCGCTTTTGAACCGCTGGATGTGACTGACATTCACAAAACAACACTTTTGGTGGAAAGGTGCAACGTACCAGAAGGCGACTTAGTGTTGGTATCAGAGGGCAACCTGCCGCCTAAATTGTGGCTACTCGCAATAGTGACGAAAACCGCAGCACGTCAGGTGCGCGTGATCGACATAGAGACCAGAAATGGGTACATTCGGCGTGCGATATACAAGGTTGCATCGATACCAATGCCCGGATAAAGACGGTTGATCTGTCGGGAGCTGCATCAAGGTCGCCGGCATATTGCGAATTGAAAAGCAAGTTATGAATTTTTTAAGTATTTGGTTTAGAAAAATTGCTTTTGAAGTACAAAACTGGTATGATACATTGTAAATTAAAAGTACGAAAACTTTTGGTATGCAATGTATTCTTTGATGTATTTTACATATTATTGTAACAGTAAATCTTTTGCTAATTTTACATATTATAGTAACAGTAAAAGACGTTTTTATTAAAAAAGCTAAGAATAAGAAGACTTGAAATTGAGAAAACAATAAAGTCGGTCGCAACCACCTCAAAAAAGTTTAAAGAGTTTTCTTTCTGAATAATTTGTAGTGTGATAGCTTATTATTTTTTTTATATTTAGGGAACGCAAAAACGATTGCGTCCTAATACTAAGCATGTTTTTTGCAGAGCACAACGTAGCTTACAAATAGTAGACCACCTCATACCGCTTTTAAAATTAATTATTTCAGATAAAGGAATCCCAACGTGGTCGTAGAAATGAACCAATATAATACAAAACAGGAGAACGAACATTTAATGAAAATTTAATTTAGTAACGAAAAAAGCGTATGCGGAGTTCATTAACGAGAATTTGCGGCTAGGACATATGGAAAAAGTAGACACATTGGATGTCGACAAGCTGAAGTGTTTTTCGCTGCACCAACATGTGCTTCGTCTGGAGTTGCAGTTGTAAAATTAGCAGCGACTTATGTCTGAACGACGTGATGATGAAGGGGACTGTAGTGCAAGATGACTTACTGTCCATCATGCTGTGCTTTCGATGTTACGATGTTGCGTTAACTGCCGACCTGACGAAAGTGGATCGTCAGGCAGGGTGGCTTATGTAAGAAGACAACAACTATCAGGCGATTTTGTGGAGACGATCTAGTGGGGAGAAAATGGAGGCGTGCCGGCTGCTAATGATCACATATTGAACTGAATCAGCTACACACGCTGCTTAAAACAGTTGGGCGAAGATAATGCTAACATGTTTTCATTGGCATCGCAGAAAATGCAGTCCGAATTTTATATGGATGATTTCATTAGTGGAGCTGATACCGAAGAAGAGTTATTTGAAGTCTACGCGGACGTGTCAACCTTCACAAACCCCCCAAATTTTACGCTACGCAAGTTGGATTCAAACAATAACAGTTTCCTGCGGCAGGTGCCAGAAGCCGAAAAAATAGAAGCTGCGTGTTAACGATACCGAAATCATCAAAACGCTTGGCATTATTTGTTAGTCAGCATCGGACTTGTTCAGGTATGTTTGGCCAGATATATTGTTGTATTGTCGGAAATGTCGACTTTGTTTGATTCCCTTGGACTACTGACTCCGGTCATAGTAAAGGCGAAGATTTGCCTGCAAGACCTGTGGATTCAAAATGTAGCTTGGGATGAGTCATTACCCATGCAGCACCACAGACAATGGACTGAGTTTCGTAACAAGTTGAAAGCGATGCAAGAGGTCAAGGTTACGAGTCATATTTTAAGCGCAAAAACTTCGCAAGAAAAGAAATGCACGGGTTCGCTGATGCTTCATAGCGGGCCTACGGCTGCTGCCTCTACTCGCGCTCAATCGACGATGATAATGAGGTCTTTCGTGCAATTGTGGAGTGCAAAATCAAGAGTTACACCCCTCAAAACAAAATCATTGCCCAGATTGGAGCTCATGTCAACTAACCTGCTGTCTATATTGGTGGAAAAGACACAAGCGAATTTTCTCCATTCAACTTGATGCGCTGTATCTGTGGAGCGACTCGGAGATAGTGCTCGAGTGGCTGAGGGCGCATCCATCGACTTGTACTCTTTCGTTTCCAACCGGGTGGCCAAGATCCAGGAGGCAACTAAATTAACAATTTGGGTACATGTTTCTTCTCGACGAAATCCCCCATATATCATATCCAGAAGTGTGTATGTAGACGAATTACTAGACTCTTTCTGGTTCTCAGGTCCACCATTCTTAAGGAACTCCTGTGACCAGTGGCCATCCAATAAGGTATGCAAAAAGCCAGCTGAAGTCATTGAAAACGGCGGATTGCTGCGGAGCAAGATAACCCTTTTTCGGTTGGTTAATGCTAGACGAAGCGTTAATTCGTATTGTATATTATTGCAGCACCACTACTTCGGCAGAGAGTACAGAGAGCTACAAAGAAAGGGCGAAGTGCACTCATCAAGCGAGGTGACGGGCAGTGAATGTTTGCATCCAAAGCTGCCATTATGGTATGTATCGCCAGAGAGATCGCTTATCGCTATTAGCTGCGTCTACCAGTTGACATCTACATAAAGTATAAATGTGTGGAGATATTCTAACGAACCCATCAATTTTGAACAGACATTTACCTTATGTTATTCCGAAGGCTGTAAGATAACCCAGCCGACAGATGTGGCGAACTTTCGTTTGCCGAAATGTTTCCTATAATTTTGAGGCGTGAACGCTGAGCAGGTAAAAATAAATGTCTATTGCTGAGGTCTCTGTTCAAAATTATTATAGAAATCAGCGCTTCTTATATATTAAAATCTTACTCTAATTTTGTATACCAGAACATAATGATTTGTGTTCAATACTTATCCTAAATCATATGCGAAATATGAAAACAATTGCCGCACACATGCATTGGTCTGCAATTGCGTGTGGTCGGCATATTTTTGGGTTCAATGCATTTCTGGCCTTCGCACCAAATGCCCGCTATACATAGCGTCAGTTGATCCGCCGCTTTGGCTTGTGCCGTGTTGGCTTTGTTGTAAACTGCTTGCATGTGCGGTACGCTTGACGTGAGGGAGTGTAGGTTCAAATGCATTGTAGTATTTTGGGTACACTACACCATGGCGTCGATATTCTGTGAGCAGGATGCCGTTTACAGAATGCAAGCTTGCCGTATGTTGAAAAATATACTGTTTTGCTACCTGTCGACAGTAATTTCGTTCGTTGCTATGTACGATATTTGCATGAGAAACATATGCAATGTGGGCACGTAAGCTTTTATGACTTGCATGAGAAACATATGCAATGTGGGCACGTAAGCTTTTATGACGATTCTGTGACAGCGATTGTGGATCGTACATGTAAGAAAAGTGGCATGATCGGTGACGACGAATTGCTTGCGGTGTTTTCCATGCCGCCCCCATGTCAAGCAACAAATTATGGGAAACTTGCCCATTGAACGAGTAAATGTGGCCAGGCCATTCACAACGAGTGGTGTAGACTTCTGTGGCTCTCTTATGACTACGTACAAGCTTAGGGGAGAACACTTCACTAAAAGCTACATTGCAGTATTCATATGTTTCGCAACTAGGGCTGTTTATATGGAGGTGGTCTCTGACTTGTCGTCCAAGGGGTTTATCGCAGCACTCAAGCGGTTTTTCGGAAGCCGAGGCTTGTGCACAGTTTTTCTGCGACAACGGCACAAATTTTGTAGGTGCTCGCCGTGAGCTGAAAGAGTTCATGGAAGCCTTTCACGAGCAGCAGTTACAAGGCGAAATATCGCAGTTTTGTGTCATCAGCAACATTGACTTTCGCCACATACCGGCGCGCTCCCACACTTTGGGGGACTGTGGGAGGCGGGGGTAAAATCTGCCAAATACCATTTGACTCGCATTTTAGGCGAGGCGTTTCTGACGCTTGAGAAACTGTTGCCTGTGGTTACAGAAATCGAGACAATACTAAACTCACGCCCAAGCAGTAATAACACCAGCCCATTTCCTGACAGGTGGGCCTCTTCGCAAACGAAAATATTTCGCTTTTGAACCGCTGGATGTGACTGACATTCACAAAACAACACTTTTGGTGGAAAGGTGCAACGTACCAGAAGGCGACTTAGTGTTGGTGTCAGAGGGCAACCTGCCGCCTAAATTGTGGCTACTCGCAATAGTGACGAAAACCACAGCACGTCAGGTGCGCGTGATCGACATAGAGACCAGAAATGGGTACATTCGGCGTGCGATATACAAGGTTGCATCGATACCAATGCCCGGATAAAGACGGTTGATCTGTCGGGAGCTGCATCAAGGTCGCCGGCATATTGCGAATTGAAAAGCAAGTTATGAATTTTTTAAGTATTTGGTTAGAAAAATTGCTTTTGAAGTACAAAACTTGTATGATACATTGTAAATTAAAAGTACGAAAACTTTTGGTATGCAATGTATTCTTTGCTGTATTTTACATATTATTGTAACAGTAAATCTTTTGCTAATTTTACATATTATAGTAACAGTAAAAGACTTTTTATTAAAAAAAGCTAAGAATAAGAAGACTTGAAATTGAGAAAACAATAAAGTCGGTCGCAACCACCTAAATTCAAAAAAGTTTACAGAGTTTTCTTTCTTAATAATTTGTAGTGTGATAGCTTATTATTTTTTTTATATTTAGGGAACGCAAAAACGATTGCGTCCTAATACTAAGCATGTTTTTTGCAGAGCACAACGTAGCTTACAAATAGTAGACCACCTCATACTGCTTTTAAAAGTAATTATTTTAGATAAAGGAATCCCAACGTGGTCGTAGAAATGCACCAATATAATACAAAACAGGAGAAAGAACATTTAATGACAATTTAATTTAGTAACGAAAAGAGCGTATGCGGAGTTCATTAACGAGAATTTGCGGCTAGGACATATGGAAAAAGTAGACATTGGATGTCGACAAGCTGAAGTGTTTTTCGCTGCACCAACATGTGCTTCGTCTGGAGTTGCAGTTGTAAAATTAGCAGCGACTTATGTCTGAACGACGTGATGATGAAGGGGACTGTAGTGCAAGATGACTTACTGTCTATCATGCTGTGCTTTCGATGTTACGATGTTGCGTTAACTGCCGACCTGACGAAAATGGATCGTCAGGCAGGGTGGCTTATGGAAGAAGACACCAACTATCAGGCGATTTTGTGGAGACGATCTAGTGAGGAGAAAATGGAGGCGTGCCGGCTGCTAATGATCACATATTGAACTGAATCAGCTACACACGCTGCTTAAAACAGTTGAGCAAAGATAATGCTAACATGTTTTCATTGGCATCGCAGAAAATGCAGTCCGAATTTTATATGGATGATTTCATTAGTGGAGCTGATACCGAAGAAGAGTTATTTGAAATCTACGCGGACGTGTCAACCTTCACAAACTCCCCAAATTTCACGCTACGCAAGTTGCATTCAAACAATAACAGTTTCCTGCGGCAGGTGCCAGAAGCCGAAAAAAAAGAAGCTGCGTGTTAACGATACCGACATCATCAAAACGCTTGGCATTATTTGTTAGTCAGCATCGGACTTATTCAGGTATGTTTGGCCAGATATATTGTTGTATTGTCGGAAATGTCGACTTTGTTTGATTCCCTTGGACTACTGAATTCGGTCATAGTAAAGGCGAAGATTTGCCTGCAAGACCTGTGGATTCAAAATGTAGCTTGGGATGAGTCATTACCCATGCAGCACCACAGACAATGGACTGAGTTTCGTAACAAGTTGAAAGCGATGCAAGAGGTCAAGGTTACGAGTCATATTTTAAGCGCAAAAAACTTCGCAAGAAAAGAAATGCACGGGTTCGCTGATGCTTCATAGCGGGCCTACGGCTGCTGCCTCTACTCGCGCTCAATCGACGATGATAATGAGGTCTTTCTGAGCTGAGGGCGCATCGATCGACTTGTACTCTTTCATTTCCAACAGGGTGGCCAAGATCCAGGAGGCAACTAAATTAACAATTTGGGGACATGTTTCTTCTCGACGAAATCCCCCATATATCATATCCAGAGGTGTGTATGTTGACGAATTACTAAACTCTTTCTGGTTATCAGGTCCACCATTCTTAAGGAAGTCCTGTGACCAGTGGCCATCCAATAAGGTATGCAAAAAGCCAGCTGAAGTCATTGAAAACGGCGAATTGCTGCGGAGCAAGATAACCATTTTTCGCGAGGTGACGGGCAGTGAGTGTTTGCATCCAAAGCTGCCGTTATGGTATGTATCGCCAGAGAAATCGCTTATCGCTATTAGCTGCGTCTACCAGTTGACATCTACATAAAGTACAAATGTGTGGAGATATTCTAACGAACCCATCAATTTTGAACAGACATTTACCTTATGTTATTGCGAAGGCTGTAAGATAACCCAGCCGATAGATGTGGCGAACTTTCGTTTGCCGAAATGTTTCCTATAATTTTGAGGCGTGAACGCTGAGCAGGGAAAAATAAATGTCTATTGCTGAGGTCTCTGTTCAAAATTATTATAGAAATCAGCGCTTCTTATATATTAAAATCTTACTCTAATTTTGTATACCAGAACATAATTATTTGTGTTCCATACTTATCCTAAATCATATGCGAAATATGAAAACAATTGCTGCACACATGCATTGGTCTGCAATTGCGTGTGGTCGGCATATTTTTGGGTTCAATGCATTTCTGGCCTTCGCACCAAATGCCCGCTATACATAGCGTCAGTTGATCCGCCGCTTTGGCTTGTGCCGTGTTGGCTTTGTTGCAAAGTGCTTGCATGTGCGGTACGCTTGACGTAAGGGAGTGTAGGTTCAAATGCATTGTAGTATTTTGGGTACACTACACCATGGCGTCGATATTCTGTGAGCAGGATGCCGTTTACAGAATGCAAGCTTGCCGTATGTTGAAAAATAAACTGTTTTGCTACCTGTCGACAGTAATTTCGTTCGTTGCTATGTACGATATTTGCATGAGAAACATATGCAATGTGGGCACGTAAGCTTTTATGACTTGCATGAGAAACATATGCAATGTGGGCACGTAAGCTTTTATGACGATTCTGTGACAGCGATTGTGGATCGTACATGTAAGAAAAGTGGCACGATCGGTGACGACGAATTGCTTGCGGTGTTTTCCATGCCGCCCCCATGTTAAGCAACAAATTATGGGAAACTTGCCCATTGAACGAGTAAATGTGGCCAGGCCATTCACAACGAGTGGTGTAGACTTCTGTGGCTCTCTTATGACTACGTACAAGCTGAGGGGAGAACACTTAACTAAAAGCTACATTGCAGTATTTATATGTTTCGCAACTAGGGCTGTTTATATGGAGGTGGTCTCTGACTTGTCAGCCAAGGGGTTTATCGCAGCACTCAAGCGGTTTTTCGCAAGCCGAGGCTTGTGCACAGTTTTTCTGCGACAACGGCACAAATTTTGTAGGTGCTCGCCGTGAGCTGAAAGAGTTCATGGAAGCCTTTCACGAGCAGCAGTTACAAGGCGAAATATCGCAGCTTTGTGTTATCAGCAACATTGACTTTCGCCACATACCGGCGCGCTCCCACACTTTGGGGGACTGTGGGAGGCGGGGGTAAAATCTGCCAAATACCATTTGACTCGCATTTTAGGCGAGGCGTTTCTGACGCTTGAGAAACTGTTCCCTGTGGTTACAGAAATCGAGACAATACTAAACTCACGCCCAAGCAGTAATAACACCAGCCCATTTCCTGACAGGTGGGCCTCTTCGCAAACGAAAATATTTCGCTTTTGAACCGCTGGATGTGACTGACATTCACAAAACAACACTTTTGGTGGAAAGGTGCAACGTACCAGAAGGCGACTTAGTGTTGGTGTCAGAGGGCAACCTGCCGCCTAAATTGTGGCTACTCGCAATAGTGACGAAAACCACAGCACGTCAGGTGCGCGTGATCGACATAGAGACCAGAAATGGGTACATTCGGCGTGCGATATACAAGGTTACATCGATACCAATGCCCGGATAAAGACGGTTGATCTGTCGGGAGCTGCATCAAGGTCGCCGGCATATTGCGAATTGAAAAGCAAGTTATGAATTTTTTAAGTATTTGGTTTAGAAAAATTGCTTTTGAAGTACAAAACTTGTATGATACATTGTAAATTAAAAGTACGAAAACTTTTGGTATGCAATGTATTCTTTGCTGTATTTTACATATTATTGTAACAGTAAATCTTTTGCTAATTTTACATATTATAGTAACAGTAAAAACCATTTTTATTAAAAAAGCTAAGAATAAGAAGACTTGAAATTGAGAAAACAATAAAGTCGGTCGCAACCACCTAAATTCAAAAAAGTTTAAAGAGTTTTCTTTCTTAATAATTTGTAGTGTGATAGCTTATTATTTTTTTTATATTTAGGGAACGCAAAAACGTTTGCGTCCTAATACTAAGCATGTTTTTTGCAGAGCACAACGTAGCTTACAAATAGTAGACCACCTCATACCGCTTTTAAAATTAATTATTTCAGATAAAGGAATCCCAACGTGGTCGTAGAAATGCACCAATATAATACAAAACAGGAGAACGAACATTTAATGAAAATTTAATTTAGTAACGAAAAAAGCGTATGCGGAGTTCATTAACGAGAATTTGCGGCTAGGACATATGGAAAAAGTAGACACATTGGATGTCGACAAGCTGAAGTGTTTTTCGCTGCACCAACATGTGCTTCGTCTGGAGTTGCAGTTGTAAAATTAGCAGCGACTTATGTCTGAACGACGTGATGATGAAGGGGACTGTAGTGCAAGATGACTTACTGTCCATCATGCTGTGCTTTCGATGTTACGATGTTGCGTTAACTGCCGACCTGACGAAAATGGATCGTCAGGCAGGGTGGCTTATGTAAGAAGACAACAACTATCAGGCGATTTTGTGGAGACGATCTAGTGAGGAGAAACTGGAGGCGTGCCAGATGCTAATGATCTCATATGGAAGTACAGCAGCTCCACACGCTGCTTAAAACAGTTGCGCGAAGATAATGCCAAGATGTTTTCATTGGCATCGCAGAAAATGCAGTCCGAATTTTATATGGATGATTTCATTAGTGGAGCTGATACCGAAGAAGAGTTATTTTAAATCTACGCGGACGTGTCAACCTTCACAAACTCCCCAAATTTTACGCTACGCAAGTTGCATTCAAACAATAACAGTTTCCTGCGGCAGGTGCCAGAAGCCGAAAAAAAGAAGCTGCGTGTTAACGATACCGAAATCATCAAAACGCTTGGCATTATTTGTTAGTCAGCATCGGACTTGTTCAGGTATGTTTGGCCAGATATATTGTTGTATTGTCGGAAATGTCGACTTTGTTTGATTCCCTTGGACTACTGAATCCGGTCATAGTAAAGGCGAAGATTTGCCTGCAAGACCTGTGGATTCAAAATGTAGCTTGGGATGAGTCATTACCCATGCAGCACTACAGACAATGGACTGAGTTTCGTAACAAGTTGAAAGCGATGCAAGAGGTCAAGGTTACGAGTCATATTTTAAGCGCAAAAGACTTCGCAAGAAAAGAAATGCACGGGTTCGCTGATGCTTCATAGCGGGCCTACGGCTGCTGCCTCTACTCGCGCTCAATCGACGATGATAATGAGGTCTTTCTGAGCTGAGGGCGCATCCATCGACTTGTACTCTTTCATTTCCAACAGGGTGGCCAAGATCCAGGAGGCAACTAAATTAACAATTTGGGGACATGTTTCTTCTCGACGAAATCCCCCATATATCATATCCAGAGGTGTATATGTTGACGAATTACTAAACTCTTTCTGGTTCTCAGGTCCACCATTCTTAAGGAAGTCCTGTGACCAGTGGCCATCCAATAAGGTATGCAAAAAGCCAGCTGAAGTCATTGAAAACGGCGAATTGCTGCGGAGCAAGATAACCATTTTTCGCGAGGTGACGGGCAGTGAGTGTTTGCATCCAAAGCTGCCGTTATGGTATGTATCGCCAGAGAGATCGCTTATCGCTATTAGCTACGTCTACCAGTTGACATCTACATAAAGTACAAATGTGTGGAGATATTCTAACGAACCCATCAATTTTGAACAGACATTTACTTTATGTTATTGCGAAGGCTGTAAGATAACCCAGCCGATAGATGTGGCGAACTTTCGTTTGCCGAAATGTTTCCTATAATTTTGAGGCGTGAACGCTGAGCAGGGAAAAATAAATGTCTATTGCTGAGGTCTCTGTTCAAAATTATTATAGAAATCAGCGCTTCTTATATATTAAAATCTTACTCTAATTTTGTATACCAGAACATAATTATTTGTGTTCAATACTTATCCTAAATCATATGCGAAATATGAAAACAATTGCCGCACACATGCATTGGTCTGCAATTGCGTGTGGTCGGCATATTTTTGGGTTCAATGCATTTCTGGCCTTCGCACCAAATGCCCGCTATACATAGCGTCAGTTGATCCGCCGCTTTGGCTTGTGCCGTGTTGGCTTTGTTGTAAAGTGCTTGCATGTGCGCTACGCTTGACGTAAGGGAGTGTAGGTTCAAATGCATTGTAGTATTTTGGGTACACTACACCATGGCGTCGATATTCTGTGAGCAGGATGCCGTTTACAGAATGCAAGCTTGCCGTATGTTGAAAAATATACTGTTTTGCTACCTGTCGACAGTAATTTCGTTCGTTGCTATGTACGATATTTGCATGAGAAACATATGCAATGTGGGCACGTAAGCTTTTATGACTTGCATGAGAAACATATGCAATGTGGGCACGTAAGCTTTTATGACGATTCTGTGACAGCGATTGTGGATCGTACATGTAAGAAAAGTGGCACGATCGGTGACGACGAATTGCTTGCGGTGTTTTCCATGCCGCCCCCATGTTAAGCAACAAATTATGGGAAACTTGCCCATTGAACGAGTAAATGTGGCCAGGCCATTCACAACGAGTGGTGTAGACTTCTGTGGCTCTCTTATGACTACGTACAAGCTGAGGGGAGAACACTTAACTAAAAGCTACATTGCAGTATTCATATGTTTCGCAACTAGGGCTGTTTATATGGAGGTGGTCTCTGACTTGTCAGCCAAGGGGTTTATCGCAGCACTCAAGCGGTTTTTCGCAAGCCGAGGCTTGTGCACAGTTTTTCTGCGACAACGGCACAAATTTTGTAGGTGCTCGCCGTGAGCTGAAAGAGTTCATGGAAGCCTTTCACGAGCAGCAGTTACAAGGCGAAATATCGCAGCTTTGTGTCATCAGCAACATTGACTTTCGCCACATACCGGCGCGCTCCCACACTTTGGGGGACTGTGGGAGGCGGGGGTAAAATCTGCCAAATACCATTTGACTCGCATTTTAGGCGAGGCGTTTCTGACGCTTGAGAAACTGTTCCCTGTGGTTACAGAAATCGAGACAATACTAAACTCACGCCCAAGCAGTAATAACACCAGCCCATTTCCTGACAGGTGGGCCTCTTCGCAAACGAAAATATTTCGCTTTTGAACCGCTGGATGTGACTGACATTCACAAAACAACACTTTTGGTGGAAAGGTGCAACGTACCAGAAGGCGACTTAGTGTTGGTGTCAGAGGGCAACCTGCCGCCTAAATTGTGGCTACTCGCAATAGTGACGAAAACCACAGCACGTCAGGTGCGCGTGATCGACATAGAGACCAGAAATGGGTACATTCGGCGTGCGATATACAAGGCTACATCGATACCAATGCCCGGATAAAGACGGTTGATCTGTCGGGAGCTGCATCAAGGTCGCCGGCATATTGCGAATTGAAAAGCAAGTTATGAATTTTTTAAGTATTTGGTTTAGAAAAATTGCTTTTGAAGTACAAAACTTGTATGATACATTGTAAATTAAAAATACGAAAACTTTTGGTATGCAATGTATTCTTTGCTGTATTTTACATATTATTGTAACAGTAAATCTTTTGCTAATTTTACATATTATAGTAACAGTAAAAACCATTTTTATTAAAAAAGCTAAGAATAAGAAGACTTGAAATTGAGCAAACAATAAAGTCGGTCGCAACCACCTAAATTCAAAAAAGTTTAAAGAGTTTTCTTTCTTAATAATTTGTAGTGTGATAGCTTATTACTTTTTTTATATTTAGGGAACGCAAAAACGTTTGCGTCCTAATACTAAGCATGTTTTTTGCAGAGCACAACGTAGCTTACAAATAGTAGACCACCTCATACCGCTTTTAAAAGTAATTATTTCAGATAAAGGAATCCCAACGTGGTCGTAGAAATGCACCAATATAATACAAAACAGGAGAACGAACATTTAATGAAAATTTAATTTAGTAACGAAAAAAGCGTATGCGGAGTTCATTAACGAGAATTTGCGGCTAGGACATATGGAAAAAGTAGACACATTGGATGTCGACAAGCTGAAGTGTTTTTCGCTGCACCAACATGTGCTTCGTCTGGAGTTGCAGTTGTAAAATTAGCCGCGACTTATGTCTGAACGACGTGATGATGAAGGGGACTGTAGTGCAAGATGACTTACTGTACATCATGCTGTGCTTTCGATGTTACGTTAACTGCCGACCTGACGAAAATGGATCGTCAGGCAGGGTGGCTTATGGAAGAAGACACCAACTATCAGGCGATTTTGTGGAGACGATCTAGTGAGGAGAAAATGGAGGCGTGCCGGCTGCTAATGATCACATATTGAACTGAATCAGCTACACACGCTGCTTAAAACAGTTGGGCGAAGATAATGCTAACATGTTTTCATTGGCATCGCAGAAAATGCAGTCCGAATTTTATATGGATGATTTCATTAGTGGAGCTGATACCGAAGAAGAGTTATTTAAAATCTACGCGGACGTGTCAACCTTCACAAACTCCCCAAATTTTACGCTACGCAAGTTGCATTCAAACAATAACAGTTTCCTGCGGCAGGTGCCAGAAGCCGAAAAAAAGAAGCTGCGTGCTAACGATACCGAAATCATCAAAACGCTTGGCATTATTTGTTAGTCAGCATCGGACTTGTTCTGGTATGTTTGGCCAGATATATTGTTGTATTGTCGGAAATGTCGACTTTGTTTGATTCCCTTGGACTACTGAATCCGGTCATAGTAAAGGCGAAGATTTGCCTGCAAGACCTGTGGATTCAAAATGTAGCTTGGGATGAGTCATTACCCATGCAGCACCACAGACAATGGGCTGAGTTTCGTAACAAGTTGAAAGCGATGCAAGAGGTCAAGGTTACGAGTCATATTTTAAGCGCAAAAAACTTCGCAAGAAAAGAAATGCACGGGTTCGCTGATGCTTCATAGCGGGCCTACGGCTGCTGCCTCTACTCGCGCTCAATCGACGATGATAATGAGGTCTTTCGTGCAATTGTGGAGTGCAAAATCAAGAGTTACACCCCTCAAAACAAAATCATTGCCCAGATTGGAGCTCATGTCAAGTAAACTGCTGTCTATATTGGTGGAAAAGACACAAGCGAGTTTTCTCCATTCAACTTGATGCGCTGTATCTGTGGAGCGACTCGGAGATAGTGCTCGAGTGGCTGAGGGCGCATCCATCGACTTGTACTCTTTAGTTTCCAACAGGGTGGCCAAGATCCAGGAGGCAACTAAATTAACAATTTGGGGACATGTTTCTTCTCGACGAAATCCCCCATATATCATATCCAGAAGTGTGTATGTTGACGAATTACTAAACTCTTTCTGGTTCTCAGGTCCACCATTCTTAAGGAACTCCTGTGACCAGTGGCCATCCAATAAGGTATGCAAAAAGCCAGCTGAAGTCATTGAAAACGGCGGATTACTGCGGAGCAAGATAACCCTTTTTCGGTTGGTTAATGCTAGACGAAGCGTTAATTCGTATTGTATATTATTGCAGCACCACTACTTCGGTAGAGAGTACAGAGAGCTACAAAGAAAGGGCGAAGTGCACTCATCAAGCGAGGTGACGGGCAGTGAGTGTTTGCATCCAAAGCTGCCATTATGGTATGTATCGCCAGAGAGATCGCTTATCGCTATTAGCTGCGTCTACCAGTTGACATCTACATAAAGTATAAATGTGTGGATATATTCTAACGAACCCATCAATTTTGACAGATATTTACCTTATGTTATTGCGAAGGCTGTAAGATAACCCAGCCGATAGATGTGGCGAACTTTCGTTTGCCGAAATGTTTCCTATAATTTCGAGGCATGAATGCTGAGCAGGGAAAAATAAATGTCTATTGCTGAGGTCTCTGTTCAAAATTATTATAGAAATCAGCGCTTCCTATATATTTAAATTTTACTATAATTTTGTATACCAGAACATAATTATTTGTGTTCAATACTTATCCTAAATCATATGCGAAATATGAAAACAATTGCCGCACACATGCATTGGTCTGCAATTGCGTGTGGTCGGCATATTTTTGGGTTCAATGCATTTCTGGCCTTCGCACCAAATGCCCGCTATACATAGCGTCAGTTGATCCGCCGCTTTGGCTTGTGCCGTGTTGGCTTTGTTGTAAAGTGCTTGCATGTGCGGTACGCTTGACGTGAGGGAGTGTAGGTTGAAATGCATTGTAGTATTTTGGGTACACTACACCATGGCGTCGATATTCTGTGAGCAGGATGCCGTTTACAGAATGCAAGCTTGCCGTATGTTGAAAAATATACTGTTTTGCTACCTGTCGACAGTAATTTCGTTCGTTGCTATGTACGATATTTGCATGAGAAACATATCCAATGTGGGCACGTAAGCTTTTATGACTTGCATGAGAAACATATGCAATGTGGGCACGTAAGCTTTTATGACGATTCTGTGACAGCGATTGTGGATCGTACATGTAAGAAAAGTGGCACGATCGGTGACGACGAATTGCTTGCGGCGTTTTCCATGCCGCCCCCATGTCAAGCAACAAATTATGGGAAACTTGCCCATTGAACGAGTAAATGTGGCCAGGCCATTCACAACGAGTGGTGTAGACTTCTGTGGCTCTCTTATGACTACGTACAAGCTTAGGGGAGAACACTTAACTAAAAGCTACATTGCAGTATTCATATGTTTCGCAACTAGGGCTGTTTATATGGAGGTGGTCTCTGACTTGTCAGCCAAGGGGTTTATCGCAGCACTCAAGCGGTTTTTCGCAAGCCGAGGCTTGTGCACAGTTTTTCTGCGACAACGGCACAAATTTTGTAGGTGCTCGCCGTGAGCTGAAAGAGTTCATGGAAGCCTTTCACGAGCAGCAGTTACAAGGCGAAATATCGCAGTTTTGTGTCATCAGCAACATTGACTTTCGCCACATACCGGCGCGCTCCCACACTTTGGGGGACTGTGGGAGGCGGGGGTAAAATCTGCCAAATACCATTTGACTCGCATTTTAGGCGAGGCGTTTCTACGCTTGAGAAACTGTCCCCTGTGGTTACAGAAATCGAGACAATACTAAACTCACGCCCAAGCAGTAATAACACCAGCCCATTTCCTGACAGGTGGGCCTCTTCGAAAACGAAAATATTTCGCTTTTGAACCGCTGGATGTGACTGACATTCACAAAACAACACTTTTGGTGGAAAGGTGCAACGTACCAGAAGGCGACTTAGTGTTGGTGTCAGAGGGCAACCTGCCGCCTAAATTGTGGCTACTCGCAATAGTGACGAAAACCACAGCACGTCAGGTGCGCGTGATCGACATAGAGACCAGAAATGAGTACATTCGGCGTGCGATATACAAGGTTGCATCTATACCAATGCCCGGATAAAGACGGTTGATCTGTCGGGAGCTGCATCAAGGTCGCCGGCATATTGCGAATTGAAAAGCAAGTTATGAATTTTTTAAGTATTTGGTTTAGAAAAATTGCTTTTGAAGTACAAAACTTGTATGATACATTGTAAATTAAAAGTACGAAAACTTTTGGTATGCAATGTATTCTTTGCTGTATTTTACATATTATTGTAACAGTAAATCTTTTGCTAATTTTACATATTATAGTAACAGTAAAAGACATTTTTTTTAAAGAAGCTAAGAATAAGAAGACTTGAAATTGAGCAAACAATAAAGTCGGTCGCAACCACCTAAATTCAAAAAAGTTTAAAGAGTTTTCTTTCTAAATAATTTGTAGTGTGATAGCTTGTTATTTTTTTTATATTTAGGGAACGCAAAAACGTTTGCGTCCTAATACTAAGCATGTTTTTTGCAGAGCACAACGTAGCTTACAAATAGTAG
The DNA here is from genome assembly GCA_920105625.2 of Clusia tigrina. NCBI lineage: Eukaryota > Metazoa > Arthropoda > Insecta > Diptera > Clusiidae > Clusia > Clusia tigrina. The sequence continues at coordinate 316,667,653 of OV050030.1, forward strand.
ACCACCTCACACCGCTTTTAAAAGTAATTATTTCAGATAAAGGAATCCCAACGTGGTCGTAGAAATGCACCAATATAATACAAAACAGGAGAAAGAACATTTAATGACAATTTAATTTAGTAACGAAAAAAGCGTATGCGGAGTTCATTAACGAGAATTTGCGGCTAGGAAATATGGAAAAAGTAGACACATTGGATGTCGACAAGCTGAAGTATTTTTCGCTGCACCAACATGTGCTTCGCCAGGAGTTGCAGTTGTAAAATTAGCAGCGACTTATGTCTGAACGACGTGATGATGAAGGGGACTGTAGTGCAAGATGACTTACTGTCCATCATGCTGTGCTTTCGATGTTACGATGTTGCGTTAACTGCCGACCTGACGAAAATGGATCGTCAGGCAGGGTGGCTTATGGAAGAAGACACCAACTATCAAGCGATTTTGTGGAGACGATCTAGTGAGGAGAAAATGGAGGCGTGCCGGCTGCTAATGATCACATATTGAACTGAATCAGCTACACACGCTGCTTAAAACAGTTGGGCGAAGATAATGCTAACATGTTTTCATTGGCATCGCAGAAATTGCAGTCCGAATTTTATATGGATGATTTCATTAGTGGAGCTGATACCGAAGAAGAGTTATTTGAAATCTACGCGGACGTGTCAACCTTCACAAACTCCCCAAATTTTACGCTACGCAAGTTGCATTCAAACAATAACAGTTTCCTGCGGCAGGTGCCAGAAGCCGAAAAAAAGAAGCTGCGTGTTAACGATACCGAAATCATCAAAACGCTTGGCATTATTTGTTAGTCAGCATCGGACTTGTTCAGGTATGTTTGGCCAAATATATTGTTGTATTGTCGGAAATGTCGACTTTGTTTGATTCCCTTGGACTACTGAATCCGGTCATAGTAAAGGCGAAGATTTGCCTGCAAGACCTGTGGATTCAAAATGTAGCTTGGGATGAGTCATTACCCATGCAGCACCACAGACAATGGGCTGAGTTTCGTAACAAGTTGAAAGCGATGCAAGAGGTCAAGGTTACGAGTCATATTTTAAGCGCAAAAAACTTCGCAAGAAAAGAAATGCACGGGTTCGCTGATGCTTCATAGCGGGCCTACGGCTGCTGCCTCTACTCGCGCTCAATCGACGATGAAAATGAGGTCTTTCGTGCAATTGTGGAGTGCAAAATCAAGAGTTACACCCCTCAAAACAAAATCATTGCCCAGATTGGAGCTCATGTCAACTAACCTGCTGTCTATATTGGTGGAAAAGACACAAGCGAATTTTCTCCATTCAACTTGATGCGCTGTATCTGTGGAGCGACTCGGAGATAGTGCTCGAGTGGCTGAGGGCGCATCCATCGAATTGTACTCTTTAGTTTCCAACAGGGTGGCCAAGATCCAGGAGGCAACTAAATTAACAATTTGGGGACATGTTTCTTCTCGACGAAATCCCCCATATATCATATCCAGAAGTGTGTATGTTGACGAATTACTAAACTCTTTCTGGTTCTCAGGTCCACCATTCTTAAGGAACTCCTGTGACCAGTGGCCATCCAATAAGGTATGCAAAAAGCCAGCTGAAGTCATTGAAAACGGCGGATTACTGCGGAGCAAGATAACCCTTTTTCGGTTGGTTAATGCTAGACGAAGCGTTAATTCGTATTGTATATTATTGCAGCACCACTACTTCGGCAGAGAGTACAGAGAGCTACAAAGAAAGGGCGAAGTGCACTCATCAAGCGAGGTGACGGGCAGTGAGTGTTTGCATCCAAAGCTGCCATTATGGTATGTATCGCCAGAGAGATCGCTTATCGCTATTAGCTGCGTCTACCAGTTGACATCTACATAAAGTATAAATGTGTGGAGATATTCTAACGAACCCATCAATTTTGAACAGACATTTACCTTATGTTATTGCGAAGGCTGTAAGATAACCCAGCCGATAGATGTGGCGAACTTTCGTTTGCCGAAATGTTTCCTATAATTTTGAGGCGTGAACGCTGAGCAGGGAAAAATAAATGTCTATTGCTGAGGTCTCTGTTCAAAATTATTATAGAAATCAGCGCTTCTTATATATTAAAATCTTACTCTAATTTTGTATACCAGAACATAATTATTTGTGTTCAATACTTATCCTAAATCATATGCGAAATATGAAAACAATTGCCGCACACATGCATTGGTCTGCAATTGCGTGTGGTCGGCATATTTTTGGGTTCAATGCATTTCTGGCCTTCGCACCAAATGCCCGCTATACATAGCGTCAGTTGATCCACCGCTTTGGCTTGTGCCGTGTTGGCTTTGTTGTAAACTGCTTGCATGTGCGGTACGCTTGACGTGAGGGAGTGTAGGTTGAAATGCATTGTAGTATTTTGGGTACACTACACCATGGCGTCGATATTCTGTGAGCAGGATGCCGTTTACAGAATGCAAGCTTGCCGTATGTTGAAAAATAAACTGTTTTGCTACCTGTCGACAGTAATTTCGTTCGTTGCTATGTACGATATTTGCATGAGAAACATATGCAATGTGGGCACGTAAGCTTTTATGACTTGCATGAGAAACATATGCAATGTGGGCACGTAAGCTTTTATGACGATTCTGTGACAGTGATTGTGGATCGTACATGTAAGAAAAGTGGCACGATCGGTGACGACGAATTGCTTGCGGTGTTTTCCATGCCGCCCCCATGTCAAGCAACAAATTATGGGAAACCTGCCCATTGAACGAGTAAATGTGGCCAGGCCATTCACAACGAGTGGTGTAGACTTCTGTGGCTCTCTTATGACTACGTACAAGCTGAGGGGAGAACACTTCACTAAAAGCTACATTGCAGTATTCATATGTTTCGCAACTAGGGCTGTTTATATGGAGGTGGTCTCTGACTTGTCAGCCAAGGGGTTTATCGCAGCACTCAAGCGGTTTTTCGCAAGCCGAGGCTTGTGCACAGTTTTTCTGCGACAACGGCACAAATTTTGTAGGTGCTCGCCGTGAGCTGAAAGAGTTCATGGAAGCCTTTCACGAGTAGCAGTTACAAGGCGAAATATCGCAGTTTTGTGTCATCAGCAACATTGACTTTCGCCACATACCGGCGCGCTCCCACACTTTGGGGGACTGTGGGAGGCGGGGGTAAAATCTGCCAAATACCATTTGACTCGCATTTTAGGCGAGGCGTTTCTGACGCTTGAGAAACTGTTCCCTGAGGTTACAGAAATCGAGACAATACTAAACTCACGCCCAAGCAGTAATAACACCAGCCCATTTCCTGACAGGTGGGCCTCTTCGCAAACGAAAATATTTCGCTTTTGAACCGCTGGATGTGACTGACATTCACAAAACAACACTTTTGGTGGAAAGGTGCAACGTACCAGAAGGCGACTTAGTGTTGGTGTCAGAGGGCAACCTGCCGCCTAAATTGTGGCTACTCGAAATAGTGACGAAAACCACAGCACGTCAGGTGCGCGTGATCGACATAGAGACCAGAAATGAGTACATTCGGCGTGCGATATACAAGGTTGCATCGATACCAATGCCCGGATAAAGACGGTTGATCTGTCGGGAGCTGCATCAAGGTCGCCGGCATATTGCGAATTGAAAAGCAAGTTATGAATTTTTTAAGTATTTGGTTTAGAAAAATTGCTTTTGAAGTACAAAACTTGTATGATACATTGTAAATTAAAAGTACGAAAACTTTTGGTATGCAATGTATTCTTTGCTGCATTTTACATATTATTGTAACAGTAAATCTTTTGCTAATTTTACATATTATAGTAACAGTAAAAGAAATTTTTATTAAAAAAGCTAAGAATAAGAAGACTTGAAATTGAGAAAACAATAAAGTCGGTCGCAACCACCTAAATTCAAAAAAGTTTAAAGAGTTTTCTTTCTTAATAATTTGTAGTGTGATAGCTTATTATTTTTTGTATATTTAGGGAACGCAAAAACGTTTGCGTCCTAATACTAAGCATGTTTTTTGCAGAGCACAACGTAGCTTACAAATAGTAGACCACCTCATACCGCTTTTAAAAGTAATTATTTCAGATAAAGGAATCCCAACGTGGTCGTAGAAATGCACCAATATAATACAAAACAGGAGAAAGAACATTTAATGACAATTTAATTTAGTAACGAAAAAAGCGTATGCGGAGTTCATTAACGAGAATTTGCGGCTAGGACATATGGAAAAAGTAGACACATTGGATGTCGACAAGCTGAAGTGTTTTTCGCTGCACCAACATGTGCTTCGTCTGGAGTTGCAGTTGTAAAATTAGCAGCGACTTATGTCTGAACGACGTGATGATGAAGGGGACTGTAGTGCAAGATGACTTACTGTACATCATGCTGTGCTTTCGATGTTACGTTAACTGCCGACCTGACGAAAATGGATCGTCAGGCAGGGTGGCTTATGGAAGAAGACACCAACTATCAGGCGATTTTGTGGAGACGATCTAGTGAGGAGAAAATGGAGGCGTGCCGGCTGCTAATGATCACATATTGAACTGAAGCAGCTACACACGCTGCTTAAAACAGTTGGGCGAAGATAATGCTAACATGTTTTCATTGGCATCGCAGAAAATGCAGTCCGAATTTTATATGGATGATTTCATTAGTGGAGCTGATACCGAAGAAGAGTTATTTGAAATCTACGCGGACGTGTCAACCTTCACAAACTCCCCAAATTTTACGCTACGCAAGTTGCATTCAAACAATAACAGTTTCCTGCGGCAGGTGCCAGAAGCCGAAAAAAAAGAAGCTGCGTGCTAACGATACCGAAATCATCAAAACGCTTGGCATTATTTGTTAGTCAGCATCGGACTTGTTCAGGTATGTTTGGCCAGATATGTTGTTGTATTGTCGGAGATGTCGACTTTGTTTGATTCCCTTGGACTACTGAATCCGGTCATAGTAAAGGCGAAGATTTGCCTGCAAGACCTGTGGATTCAAAATGTAGCTTGGGATGAGTCATTACCCATGCAGCACCACAGACAATGGGCTGAGTTTCGTAACAAGTTGAAAGCGATGCAAGAGGTCAAGGTTACGAGTCATATTTTAAGCGCAAAAAACTTCGCAAGAAAAGAAATGCACGGGTTCGCTGATGCTTCATAGCGGGCCTATGGCTGCTGCCTCTACTCGCGCTCAATCGACGATGATAATGAGGTCTTTCGTGCAATTGTGTAGTGCAAAATCAAGAGTTACACCCCTCAAAACAAAATCATTGCCCAGATTGGAGCTCATGTCAACTAACCTGCTGTCTATATTGGTGGAAAAGACACAAGCGAATTTTCTCCATTCAACTTGATACGCTGTATCTGTGGAGCGACTCGGAGATAGTGCTCGAGTGGCTGAAGGCGCATCCATCGACTTGTACTCTTTCGTTTCCAACAGGGTGGCCAAGATCCAGGAGGCAACTAAATTAACAATTTGGGGACATGTTTCTTCTCGACGAAATCCCCCATATATCATATCCAGAAGTGTGTATGTTGACGAATTACTAAACTCTTTCTGGTTCTCAGGTCCACCATTCTTAAGGAACTCCTGTGACCAGTGGCCATCCAATAAGGTATGCAAAAAGCCAGCTGAAGTCATTGAAAACGGCGGATTACTGCGGAGCAAGATAACCCTTTTTCGGTTGGTTAATGCTAGACGAAGCGTTAATTCGTATTGTATATTATTGCAGCACCACTACTTCGGCAGAGAGTACAGAGAGCTACAAAGAAAGGGCGAAGTGCACTCATCAAGCGAGGTGACGGGCAGTGAGTGTTTGCATCCAAAGCTGCCATTATGGTATGTATCGCCAGAGAGATCGCTTATCGCTATTAGCTGCGTCTACCAGTTGACATCTACATAAAGTATAAATGTGTGGAGATATTCTAACGAACCCATCAATTTTGAACAGACATTTACCTTATGTTATTGCGAAGGCTGTAAGATAACCCAGCCGATAGATGTGGCGAACTTTCGTTTGCCGAAATGTTTCCTATAATTTTGAGGCGTGAACGCTGAGCAGGGAAAAATAAATGTCTATTGCTGAGGTCTCTGTTCAAAATTATTATAGAAATCAGCGCTTCTTATATATTAAAATCTTACTCTAATTTTGTATACCAGAACATAATTATTTGTGTTCAATACTTATCCTAAATCATATGCGAAATATGAAAACAATTGCCGCACACATGCATTGGTCTGCAATTGAGTGTGGTCGGCATATTTTTGGGTTCAATGCATTTCTGGCCTTCGCACCAAATGCCCGCTATACATAGCGTCAGTTGATCCGCCGCTTTGGCTTGTGCCGTGTTGGCTTTGTTGTAAAGTGCTTGCATGTGCGGTACGCTGGACGTGAGGGAGTGTAGGTTGAAATGCATTGTAGTATTTTGGGTACACTACACCATGGCGTCGATATTCTGTGAGCAGGATGCCGTTTACAGAATGCAAGCTTGCCGTATGTTGAAAAATAAACTGTTTTGCTACCTGTCGACAGTAATTTCGTTCGTTGCTATGTACGATATTTGCATGAGAAACATATGCAATGTGGGCACGTAAGCTTTTATGACTTGCATGAGAAACATATGCAATGTGGGCACGTAAGCTTTTATGACGATTCTGTGACAGTGATTGTGGATCGTACATGTAAGAAAAGTGGCACGATCGGTGACGACGAATTGCTTGCGGTGTTTTCCATGCCGCCCCCATGTCAAGCAACAAATTATGGGAAACTTGCCCATTGAACGAGTAAATGTGGCCAGGCCATTCACAACGAGTGGTGTAGACTTCTGTGGCTCTCTTATGACTACGTACAAGCTGAGGGGAGAACTTTACTAAAAGCTACATTGCAGTATTCATATGTTTCGCAACTAGGGCTGTTTATATGGAGGTGGTCTCTGACTTGTCAGCCAAGGGGTTTATCGCAGCACTCAAGCGGTTTTTCGCAAGCCGAGGCTTGTGCACAGTTTTTCTGGGACAACGGCACAAATTTTGTAGGTGCTCGCCGTGAGCTGAAAGAGTTCATGGAAGCCTTTCACGAGCAGCAGTTACAAGGTGAAATATCGCAGTTTTTTGTCATCAGCAACATTGACTTTCGCCACATACCGGCGCGCTCCCACACTTTGGGGGACTGTGGGAGGCGGTGGTAAAATCTGCCAAATACCATTTGACTCGCATTTTAGGCGAGGCGTTTCTGACGCTTGAGAAACTGTTCCCTGTGGTTACAGAAATCGAGACAATACTAAACTCACGCCCAAGCAGTAATAACACCAGCCCATTTCCTGACAGGTGGGCCTCTTCGAAAACGAAAATATTTCGCTTTTGAACCGCTGGATGTGACTGACATTCACAAAACAACACTTTTGGTGGAAAGGTGCAACGTACCAGAAGGCGACTTAGTGTTGGTGTCAGAGGGCAACCTGCCGCCTAAATTGTGGCTACTCGCAATAGTGACGAAAACCACATCACGTCAGGTGCGCGTGATCGACATAGAGACCAGAAATGGGTACATTCGGCGTGCGATATACAAGGTTGCATCGATACCAATGCCCGGATAAAGACGGTTGATCTGTCGGGAGCTGCATCAAGGTCGCCGGCATATTGCGAATTGAAAAGCAAGTTATGAATTTTTTAAGTATTTGGTTTAGAAAAATTGCTTTTGAAGTACAAAACTTGTATGATACATTGTAAATTAAAAGTACGAAAACTTTTGGTATGCAATGTATTCTTTGCTGTATTTTACATCTTATTGTAACAGTAAATCTTTTGCTACTTTTACATATTATAGTAACAGTAAAATACATTTTTATTAAAAAAGCTAAGAATAAGAAGACTTGAAATTGAGAAAACAATAAAGTCGGTCGCAACCACCTAAATTCAAAAAAGTTTAAAGAGTAATAATTTCTTTCTTAATAATTTGTAGTGTGATAGCTTATTATTTTTTTTATATTTAGGGAACGCAAAAACGTTTGCGTCCTAATACTAAGCATGTTTTTTGCAGAGCACAACGTAGCTTACAAATAGTAGACCACCTCATACCGCTTTTAAAAGTAATTATTTCAGATAAAGGAATCCCAACGTGGTCGTAGAAATGCACCAATATAATACAAAACAGGAGAAAGAACATTTAATGAAAATGTAATTTAGTAACGAAAAAAGCGTATGCGGAGTTCATTAACGAGAATTTGCGGCTAGGACAAATGAAAAAAGTAGACACATTGGATGTCGACAAGCTGAAGTGTTTTTCGCTGCACCAACATGTGCTTCGTCTGGAGTTGCAGTTGTAAAATTAGCAGCGACTTATGTCTGAACGACGTGATGATGAAGGGGACTGTAGTGCAAGATGACTTACTGTCCATCATGCTGTGCTTTCGATGTTACGATGTTGCGTTAACTCCCGACCTGACGAAAATGGATCGTCAGGCAGGGTGGCTTATGGAAGAAGACACCAACTATCAGGCGATTTTGTGGAGACGATCTAGTGAGGAGAAAATGGAGGCGTGCCGGCTGCTAATGATCACATATTGAACTGAATCAGCTACACACGCTGCTTAAAACAGTTGGGCGAAGATAATGCTAACATGTTTTCATTGGCATCGCAGAAAATGCAGTCCGAATTTTATATGGATGATTTCATTAGTGGAGCTGATACCGAAGAAGAGTTATTTGAAATCTACGCGGACGTGTCAACCTTCACAAACTCCCCAAATTTTACGCTACGCAAGTTGCATTCAAACAATAACAGTTTCCTGCGGCAGGTGCCAGAAGCCGAAAAAAAAGAAGCTGCGTGCTAACGATACCGAAATCATCAAAACGCTTGGCATTATTTGTTAGTCAGCATCGGACTTGTTCAGGTATGTTTGGCCAGATATGTTGTTGTATTGTCGGAAATGTCGACTTTGTTTGATTCCCTTGGACTACTGAATCCGGTCATAGTAAAGGCGAAGATTTGCCTGCAAGACCTGTGGATTCAAAATGTAGCTTGGGATGAGTCATTACCCATGCAGCACCACAGACAATGGGCTGAGTTTCGTAACAAGTTGAAAGCGATGCAAGAGGTCAAGGTTACGAGTCATATTTTAAGCGCAAAAAACTTCGCAAGAAAAGAAATGCACGGGTTCGCTGATGCTTCATAGCGGGCCTATGGCTGCTGCCTCTACTCGCGCTCAATCGACGATGATAATGAGGTCTTTCGTGCAATTGTGTAGTGCAAAATCAAGAGTTACACCCCTCAAAACAAAATCATTGCCCAGATTGGAGCTCATGTCAACTAACCTGCTGTCTATATTGGTGGAAAAGACACAAGCGAATTTTCTCCATTCAACTTGATACGCTGTATCTGTGGAGCGACTCGGAGATAGTGCTCGAGTGGCTGAGGGCGCATCCATCGACTTGTACTCTTTCGTTTCCAACAGGGTGGCCAAGATCCAGGAGGCAACTAAATTAACAATTTGGGGACATGTTTCTTCTCGACGAAATCCCCCATATATCATATCCAGAAGTGTGTATGTTGACGAATTACTAAACTCTTTCTGGTTCTCAGGTCCACCATTCTTAAGGAACTCCTGTGACCAGTGGCCATCCAATAAGGTATGCAAAAAGCCAGCTGAAGTCATTGAAAACGGCGGATTACTGCGGAGCAAGATAACCCTTTTTCGGTTGGTTAATGCTAGACGAAGCGTTAATTCGTATTGTATATTATTGCAGCACCACTACTTCGGCAGAGAGTACAGAGAGCTACAAAGAAAGGGCGAAGTGCACTCATCAAGCGAGGTGACGGGCAGTGAGTGTTTGCATCCAAAGCTGCCATTATGGTATGTATCGCCAGAGAGATCGCTTATCGCTATTAGCTGCGTCTACCAGTTGACATCTACATAAAGTATAAATGTGTGGAGATATTCTAACGAACCCATCAATTTTGAACAGACATTTACCTTATGTTATTGCGAAGGCTGTAAGATAACCCAGCCGATAGATGTGGCGAACTTTCGTTTGCCGAAATGTTTCCTATAATTTTGAGGCGTGAACGCTGAGCAGGGAAAAATAAATGTCTATTGCTGAGGTCTCTGTTCAAAATTATTATAGAAATCAGCGCTTCTTATATATTAAAATCTTACTCTAATTTTGTATACCAGAACATAATTATTTGTGTTCAATACTTATCCTAAATCATATGCGAAATATGAAAACAATTGCCGCACACATGCATTGGTCTGCAATTGCGTGTGGTCGGCATATTTTTGGGTTCAATGCATTTCTGGCCTTCGCACCAAATGCCCGCTATACATAGCGTCAGTTGATCCACCGCTTTGGCTTGTGCCGTGTTGGCTTTGTTGTAAAGTGCTTGAATGTGCGGTACGCTGGACGTGAGGGAGTGTAGGTTGAAATGCATTGTAGTATTTTGGGTACACTACACCATGGCGTCGATATTCTGTGAGCAGGATGCCGTTTACAGAATGCAAGCTTGCCGTATGTTGAAAAATATACTGTTTTGCTACCTGTCGACAGTAATTTCGTTCGTTGCTATGTACGATATTTGCATGAGAAACATATGCAATGTGGGCACGTAAGCTTTTATGACTTGCGTTTAGGGGAGAACACTTCACTAAAAGCTACATTGCAGTATTCATATGTTTCGCAACTAGGGCTGTTCATATGGAGGTGGTCTCTGACTTGTCAGCCAAGGGGTTTATCGCAGCACTCAAGCGGTTTTTCGCAAGCCAAGGCTTGTGCACAGTTTTTCTGGGACAACGGCACAAATTTTGTAGGTGCTCGCCGTGAGCTGAAAGAGTTCATGGAAGCCTTTCACGAGCAGCAGTTACAAGGCGAAATATCGCAGTTTTGTGTATTTCGCTTTTGAACCGCTGGATGTGACTGACGGCCACAAAACAACACTTTTGGCGGAAAGGTACAACGTACCAGAAGGCGACTTAGTGTTGGTGTCAGAGGGCAACCTGCCGCCTAAATTGTGGCTACTCGCAATAGTGACGAAAACCACAGCACGTCAGGTGCGCGTGATCGACATAGAGACCAGAAATGAGTACATTCGGCGTGCGATATACAAGGTTGCATCGATACCAATGCCCGGATAAAGACGGTTGATCTGTCGGGAGCTGCATCAAGGTCGCCGGCATATTGCGAATTGAAAAGCAAGTTATGAATTTTTTAAGTATTTGGTTTAGAAAAATTGCTTTTGAAGTAAAAAACTTGTATGATACATTGTAAATTAAAAGTACGAAAACTTTTGGTATGCAATGTATTCTTTGCTGTATTTTACATATTATTGTAACAGTAAATCTTTTGCTAATTTTACATATTATAGTAACAGTAAAAGACATTTTTATTAAAAAAGCTAAGAATAAGAAGACTTGAAATTGAGAAAGCAATAAAGTCGGTCGCAACCACCTAAATACAATAAGGTTTAAAGAATTTTCTTTCTTAATAATTAGTAGTGTGATTATTATTTTTTTTTATATTTCGGGAACGCAAAAACGATTGCGTCCTAATACTAAGCATGTTTTTTGCAGAGCACAACGTAGCTTACAAATAGTAGACCACCTCATACCGCTTTTAAAAGTAATTGTTCCAGATAAAGGAATCCCAACTTGGACGTAAAAATGCACCAACACAATAAAAAATGTCTTAACAAAACAGGAGGGTGAACACATTTAATGAAAATTTAATTTAGTAACGAAAAAGCGTATGCGGAGTTGGTTAACGAGAATTTGCGGCTAGGACATATGGAAAAAGTAGACACATTGGATGTCGGCAAGCTGAAGAATTTTTCGCTGCATCAACATGTGCTTCGTCCGGAGTTGCAGTTGTAAAACTAGCAATGACTTATGTCTGAACGACGTGATGATGAAGGGGACTATCGGGCCAGATGACTGTCCATCATGCTGTGCTTTCGATGTTACGATGTTGCGTTAACTCCCGACCTGACGAAAATGGATCGTCAGGCGGGGTGGCTTATGGAAGAAGACAACAACTATCACGCGATTTTCTGGAGACGATCTAGTGAGGAGAAAATGGAGGCGTGCCGGCTGCTAATGATCACATATGGAACTGAAGCAGCTACACACGCTGCTTGAAACAGTTGGGTGAAGATAATGCTAAGATGTTTTCATTGGCATCGCAGAAAATGCAGTCCGATTTTTATATGGATGATTTCATTAGTGGAGCTGATACCGAAGAAGAGTTATTTGAAATCTACGCGGACGTGTCAACCTTCACAAACTCCCCAAATTTTACACTACGCAAGTGGCATTCAAACAATAACAGTTTCCTGCGGCAGGTGCCAGAAACCGAAAAAAAGCTGCGTGTTAACGATACCGAAATCATCAAAACGCTTGGCAGTATTTGTTAGTCAGCATCGGACTTGTTCAGGTATGTTTGGCCAGATATATTGTTGTATTGTCGGAAATGTCGACTTTGTTTGATTCCCTTGGACTACTGACTCCGGTCATAGTAAAGGCGAAGATTTGCCTGCAAGACCTGAGGATTCAAAATGTAGCTTGGGATTAGTCATTACCTATGCAGCACCACAGACAATGGACTGAGTTTCGTAACAAGTTGAAAGCGATGCAAGAGGTCAAGGTTACGAGTCATATTTTAAGCGCAAAAAACTTCGCAAGAAAAGAAATGCACGGGTTCGCTGATGCTTCATAGCGGGCCTACGGCTGCTGCCTCTAGTCGCGCTCAATCGAGGATGATAATGGGGTCTTTCGTGCAATTGTGGAGTGCAAAATCAAGAGTTACACCCCTCAAAACAAAATCATTGCCCAGATTGGAGCTCATGTCAACTAACCTGCTGTCTATATTGGTGGAAAAGACACAAGCGAATTTTCGCCATTCAACTTGATGCGCTGTATCTGTGGAGCGACTCGGAGATAGTGCTCGAGTGGCTGAGGGCGCATCCATCGACTTGTACTGTTTCGTTTCCAACAGGGTGGGCCAAGATCCAGGAGGCAACTAAATTAACAATTTGGGGACATGTTTCTTCTCGACGAAATCCCCCATATATCATATCCAGAGGTGTGTATGTTGACGAATTACTAAACTCTTTCTGGTTCTCAGGTCCACCATTCTTAAGGAAGTCCTGTGACCAGTGGCCAACCAATAAGGTATGCAAAAAGCCAGCTGAAGTCATTGAAAACGGCGGATTGCTGCGGAACAAGATAACCCTTTTTCGGTTGGTTAATGCTAGACGAAGCGTTAATTCGTATTGTATATTATTGCAGCACCACTACTTCGGCAGAGAGTACAGAGAGCTACAAAGAAAGGGCGAAGTGCACTCATCAAGCGAGGTGACGGGCAGTGAGTGTTTGCATCCAAAGCTGCCATTATGGTATGTATCGCCAGAGAGATCGCTTATCGCTATTAGCTGCGCCTACCAGTTGACATCTACATAAAGTATAAATGTATGGAGATATTCTAACGAACCCATCAATTTTGAACAGACATTATGTTACTGCGAAGGCTGTAAGATAACCCAGCCGACAGATGTGGCGAACTTTCGTTTGCCGAAATGTTTCCTATAATTTTGAGGCGTGAACGCTGAGCAGGGAAAAATAAATGTCTATTGCTGAGGTCTCTGTTCAAAATTATTATAGAAATCAGCGCTTCTTATATATTAAAATTTTACTCTAATTTTGTATACCAGAACATAATTATTTGTGTTTAATACTTATCCTAAATCATATGCGAAATATGAAAACAATTGCCGCACACATGGATTGGTCTGCAATTGCGTGTGGTCGGCATATTTTTGGATTCAATGCATTTCTGGTCTTCGCACCAAATGCCCGCTATACATAGCGTCAGTTGATCCGCCGCTTTGGCTTGTGCCGTGTTGGCTGTGTTGTAAAGTGCTTGCATGTGCGGTACGCTTGACGTGAGGGAGTGTAGGTTCAAATGCATTGTAGTATTTTGGGTACACTACACCATGGCGTCGATATTCTGTGAGCAGGATGCCGTTTACAGACTGCAAGCTTGCCGTATGTTGAAAAATATACTGTTTTGCTACCTGTCGACAGTAATTTCGTTCGTTGCTATGTACGATATTTGCATGAGAAACATATGCAATGTGGGCACGTAAGCTTTTATGACGATTCTGTGACAGCGATTGTGGATCGTACATGTAAGAAAAGTGGCACGATCGGTGACGACGAATTGCTTGCGGTGTTTTCCATGCCGCCCCCATGTCAAGCAACATATTATGGGAAACTTGCCCATTGAACGAGTGAATGTGGCCACTCCATTCCCGACGAGTGGTGTAGACTTCTGTGGCTCTCTTATGAACGCTTCACTAAAAGCTACATTGCAGTATTCATATGTTTCGCAATTAAGGCTGTTCATATGGAGGTGGTCTCTGACTTGTCGGCCAAGGGGTTTATCGCAGCACTCAAGCGGTTTTTCGCAAGCCGAGGCTTGTGCACAGTTTTTCTGCGACAGCGGCACAAATTTTGTAGGTGCTCGCCGTGAGCTGAAAGAGTTCATGGAAGCCTTTCACGAGCAGCAGTTATAAGGCGAAATATCGCAGTTTTGTGTCATCAGCAACATTGAATTTCGCCACATACCGGCGCGCTCCCACACTTTGGGGGATTGTGGGAGGCGGGGGTAAAATCTGCCAAATACCATTTGACTCGCATTTTAGGCGAGTCGTTTCTGACGGTTGAGAAACTGGTCCCTGTGGTTACAGAAATCGAGACAATACTAAACTCACGCCCAAGCAGTAATAACACCAGCACATTTCCTGACAGGTGGGCCTCTTATTGGCATTGCGAAGTCAACCGTCGACAACGAAAATATTTCGCTTTTGAACCGCTGGATGCGACTGACGGCCACAAAACAACACTTTTGGCGGAAAGGTACAACGTACCAGAAGGCGACTTAGTGGTGGTTTCAGAGGGCAACCCTCCGCCTAAATTGTCGCAATAGTGACGAAAACCACAGCACGTCAGGTGCGCGTGATCGACATAGAGACCAGAAATGGGTACATTCGGCGTGCGATACACAAGGTTGCATCGATACCAATGCCCGGATAAAGACGGTTGATCTGTCGGGAGCTGCATCAAGGTCGCCGGCATATTGCGAATTGAAAAGCAAGTTATGAATATTTTAAGTATTTGGTTTAGAAAAATTGCTTTTGAAGTACAAAACTTGTATGATACATTGTAAATTAAAAGTACGAAAACTGTTGGTATGCAATGTATTCTTTGCTGTATTTTACATATTATTGTAACAGTAAATCTTTTGCTAATTTTACATATTATAGTAACAGTAAAAGACATTTTTATTAAAAAAGCTAAGAATAAGAAGACTTGAAATTGAGAAAGCAATAAAGTCGGTCGCAACCACCTAAATACAATAAGGTTTAAAGAATTTTCTTTCTTAATAATTAGTAGTGTGATTATTATTTTTTTTTATATTTCGGGAACGCAAAAACGATAGCGTCCTAATACTAAGCATGTTTTTTGCAGAGCACAAAGTAGCTTACAAATAGTAGACCACCTCATACCGCTTTTAAAAGTAATTATTTCAGATAAAGGAATCCCAACTTGGTCGTAGAAATGCACCAATATAATACAAAACAGGAGAAAGAACATTTAATGAAAATTTAATTTAGTAACGAAAAAAGCGTATGCGGAGTTGGTTAACGAGAATTTGCGGCTAGGACATATGGAAAAAGTAGACACATTGGATGTCGACAAGCTGAAGTATTTTTCGCTGCACCAACATGTGCTTCGTCTGGAGTTGCAGTTGTAAAATTAGCAGCGACTTACATATGTCTGAACGACGTGATGATGAAGGGGTCTGTAGTGCAAGATGACTTACTGTCCATCATGCTGTGCTTTCGATGTTACGATGTTGCGTTAACTCCCGACCTGACGAAAATGGATCGTCAGGCGGGGTGGCTTATGGAAGAAGACCTATCAGGCGATTTTGTGGAGACGATCTAGTGAGGAGAAAATGGAGGCGTGCCGGCTGCTAATGATCACATATTGAACTGAGTCAGCTACACACGCTGCTTAAAACAGTTGGGCGAAGATAATGCTAACATGTTTTCATTGGCATCGCAGAAAATGCAGTCCGAATTTTATATGGATGATTTCATTAGTGGAGCTGATACCGAAGAAGAGTTATTTGAAATCTACGCGGACGTGTCAACCTTCACAAACTCCCCAAATTTTACACTACGCAAGTGGCATTCAAACAATAACAGTTTCCTGCGGCAGGTGCCAAAAGCAGAAAAAAAGAAGCTGCGTGTTAACGATACCGAAATCATCAAAACGCTTGGCATTATTTGTTAGTCAGCATCAGACTTGTTCAGGTATGTTTGGCCAGATATATTGTTGTATTGTCGGAAATGTCGACTTTGTTTGATTCCCTTGGTCATAGTAAAGGCGAAGATTTGCCTGCAAGACCTGTGGATTCAAAATGTAGCTTGGGATGAGTCATTACCCATGCAGCTCCACAGACAATGGACTGAGTTTCGTAACAAGTTGAAAGCGATGCAAGAGGTCAAGGTTACGAGTCATATTTTAAGCGCAAAAAACTTCGCAAGAAAAGAAATGCACGGGTTCGCTTATGCTTCATAGCGGGCCTACGGCTGCTACCTCTACGCGCGCTCAATCGAGGATGATAATGGGGTGTTTCGTGCAATTGTGGAGTGCAAAATCAAGAGTTACACCCCTCAAAACAAAATTATTGCCCAGATTGTAGCTCATGTCAAGTAACCTGCTGTCTATATTGGCGGAAAAGACACAAGCGAATTTTCTCCATTCAACTTGATGCGCTGTATCTGTGGAGCGACTCGGAGATAGTGCTCGAGTGGCTGAGGGCGCATCCTTCGACTTGTACTCTTTCGTTTCCAACAGGGTGGCCAAGATCCAGGAGGCAACTAAATTAACAATTTGGTGACATGTTTCTTCTCGACGAAATCCCCCATATATCATATCCAGAGGTGTGTATGTTGACGAATTACTAAACTCTTTCTGGTTCTCAGGTCCACCATTCTTAAGGAACTCCTGTGACCAGTGGCCATCCAATAAGGTATGCTAAAAGCCAGCTGAAGTCATTGAAAACGGCGGATTGCTGCGAATCAAGATAACCCTTTTTCGGTTGGGTAATGCTAGACGAAGCGTTAATTCGTATTGTATATTATTGCTGCACCACTACTTCGGCAGAGAGTACAGAGAGCTACAAAGAAAGGGCGAAGTGCACTCATCAAGCGAGGTGACGGGCAGTGAGTGTTTGCATCCAAAGCTGCCATTATGGTATGTATCGCCAGAGAGATCGCTTATCGCTATTAGCTGCGTCTACCAGTTGACATCTACATAAAGTATAAATGTGTGGAGATATTCTAACGAACCCATCAATTTTGAACAGACATTTACCTTATGTTATTGCGAAGGCTGTAAGATAACCCAGCCGATAGATGTGGCGAACTTTCGTTTGCCGAAATGTTTCCTATAATTTTGAGGCGTGAACGCTGAGCAGGGAAAAATAAATGTCTATTGCAGAGGTCTCTGTGCAAAATTATTATAGAAATCAGCGCTTCTTATATATTAAAATCTTACTCTAATTTTGTATACCAGAACATAATGATTTGTGTTCAATACTTATCCTAAATCATATGCGAAATATGAAAACAATTGCCGCACACATGCATTGGTCTGCAATTGCGTGTGGTCGGCATATTTTTGGGTTCAATGCATTTCTGGCCTTCGCACCAAATGCCGGCTATACATAGCGTCAGTTGATCCGCCGCTTTGGCTTGTGCCGTGTTGGCTTTGTTGTAAAGTGCTTGCATGTGCGGTACGCTTGACGTGAGGGAGTGTAGGTTGAAATGCATTGTAGTATTTTGGGTACACTACACCATGGCGTCGATATTCTGTGAGCAGGATGCCGTTTACAGAATGCAAGCTTGCCGTATGTTGAAAAATATACTGTTTTGCTACCTGTCGACAGTAATTTCGTTCGTTGCTATGTACGATATTTGCATGAGAAACATATGCAATGTGGGCACGTAAGCTTTTATGACGATTTTGTGACAGCGATTGTGGATCGTTCATGTAAGAAAAGTGGCACGATCGGTGACGACGAATTGCTTGCGGTGTTTTCCATGCCGCCCCCATGTCAAGCAACAAATTATGGGAAACTTGCCCATTGAACGAGTAAATGTGGCCAGGCCATTCACAACGAGTGGTGTGTAGACTTCTGTGGCTCTCTTATGACTACGTACAAGCTTAGGGGAGAACACTTCACTAAAAGCTACATTGCAGTATTCATATGTTTCGCAACTAGGGCTGTTTATATGGGGGTGGTCTCTGACTTGTCGGCCAATGGGTTTATCGCAGCACTCAAGCGGTATTTCCCAAGCCGAGGCTTGTGCACAGTTTTTCTGCGACAATGGCACACATTTTGTAGGTGCTCGCCGTGAGCTGAAAGAGTTCAGGGAAGCCTTTCACGAGCAGCAGTTACAAGGCGAAATATCGCAGTTTTGTGTCATCAGCAACATTGACTTTCGCCACATACCGGCGCGCTCCCACACTTTGGGGGACTGTGGGAGGCGGGGGTAAAATCTGCCAAATACCATTTGACTCGCATTTTAGGCGAGTCGTTTCTGACGCTTGAGAAACTGTTCCCTGTGG